>CAUJNA010003396.1:260000-432500 GCA_963377175.1 Effrenium voratum | reverse complement strand
CAAGATGCCAGACGATGCGGACTACTTGGTGCGGGTGGAGGCGAGCCCGGTGTTCCTTTCAGACCTTGCCCACTTGAAACGCGCGCTGTCGGCTTCAGGAAGAAGTTGGTCGCAGTTCGGCACTCAATCGGCGAGGAGCCCTGCCTCCCTGATTTGTCTCAAAGGCGACGCGAATTGGATTCGGTGAAGAACTTTCGCGGGTCAGCTCCTTTTACTCCCACGCAAACTGCAAAGTACATCATATATGCCTTGGGATCCAAATCCATACACATTTGGGCGTGTCTTTTCTTGAGAGTATCCTTGTTTTTGTGGTTTTTGCAGGGAAACCAAATGGAAAAGCCACCATTTTTGGGGAATCCCACCTAAAAAATAAACCCTCTTTGCGGGCTCCAGCCTCAAAAAAACGACCCACTCCTCTGAACCTTTCCTCCAACCCTTCGCTTCCGGCGCCGACGGCGCGTCGCATCGAGTCGCGGTCAGATCGCGCTGGGCCGCTCCGAGATGGAGGTGCCGGATGAGCTGTGGCTCTCGGCGGAAGGCCTGTGCGCAGCTGCGACGCTGTTTTCGCGACGGTTGCCGAGGGTTGGGGTTTTCCTTGGGCGTTTTTGTTAGGTTTCTAGGTTTTTCGTTGGTACCATGTCTTTTTTCTTCAGACACCATCCCGGAAAAGCTCTTGAGATGCATCTCATGGCGGTTTTCTTGGGTTTTTAAGTTTTTCGTTGGTACCAGAACCTCCCTACCTCCAGAAACCATCCCGGAAAAGCTGTTGCGATGTGATGGAACAACAGCATAGCTGGGGCAACCACAGGGAACAAGTGGAAAAGCCCTGAAATTTGGCGGTGCCCAGCGAATCGTCCGGTTCCTTGCGTTTTGAGACTTTTATTTTCTTTGAGTATAGCAACATAGACTTTTCAAGGAACTTGATAGGGGTCACTGGTTTTTCCCAAATCAAAAGTTGAGATCGATTTTTTCAGGTGCAGTGATCCGATTGGCCACCCATTCTCCCCGCAGAAGTCGATCGATTTACTGGTGTCTGTTGAGACTGCCACCGCACGTGCCAAGGGACCCCGGTCCAGGAAAGGAGTTTTTTAGGCCCGGTGAATCCCAAGACTGGGGGTGGGACTCCTGCTCCATGTCGGGCATTTTGATGAGAGAGTCAGAAAGTCGAATTTGCAACCTAAAGACCAGGTCACCAAACCCGCGCGCGCGCGTGTGTGGGTGTGTGTGTGTGTGTGTGTGTTCGCGATTGAAACAAATGAATCACTTCAATGCGCAAGGCCAACCAAGTGAAGACCAAATTCTGGAGCCAGACTCCCTTGCCATTCTCCAGACTCCACCGCGGATACTATCCAACAAGTGAAAAAGAAAGAAAGCGCGTGACAACGTCAGGAAGGCCGGTTTGCATGGCCGACGTGCAAACCTTCAGCCAGGAGTTGGATGGTTGTCCTTTTCGGATTTTCTGTTTATTTGGTTTGGTGGTTGGGTTTCCATTGAACCCACTAGTCACATTTAGCAGGGGACTTGAGCCCAGGTTCCGTGGTTGTGGGATGTGCCAAAAAGATAGGACAATCAAAATATGTGTTTCTTTTTTGGTTTCCGGGTGATCTAGCTTAAAATCATGGGGCTTCCCTGTGATGGTGTGGCCAAAAGAAATTTGGGCCACCAAATGTCACTTGCTGTTGGTGTCCCTAAAGCAACGATCAGATTACCCTTTCTTGGTGGTTTGGTTTGGTTTCGAAACTATTTTTTGTCTTCCCACGTATCCTCAAGAACCAGGGCTTCAAATCCACAACCGCCAATTGAGGGGAACCTCAGTGTTTGGGCGGTTCTCCGAAAACCGGCAACCCTCCCCCCCCCTCCCCCCCCTCCTCCCCCCCCGCCGGGGAGGAAGGTTATGCAAGAAAAAGGAGACCCGGGCAGGGGGGGTTGCCCGTTTTGTTTTGGAGAATCGGGTTTTGGAAGTTGGAGGCACTTGCGAGAACTGTTGAGGGCGGAACATAGTTGAAAACAATATCGTAAAGACATGAATCATAGTTCTTTGGACATCTTGGGCCATGAATCGACAGTCCTCGTTTTCACCATTCATCCATCTCATCCTTCTGCCAGGACAATGCATTTGAACATTGGACCACGATCATTCTGTATCCTGATCATTTCTTCGATTGTGCGAAGGTGATACGCCCTGCGAGACGACGGGGGACTGACATGAGATACGCTTTGTGGTTCTCAGGGTGGAATTGGACGCCAGTTTCCATGGCAGGAAAGGGAAAGCTGCCCTCAGCTGGGTGACCGGCAGTTCATCCTTTGCGATTTCCAAGACCAATGTCTGAGATTCGAGCCAATTTCTCCCGCCTTGTGCCCGATACCGACGTGCAAACCGCTAGAAACTCCAACGGGCGGATTTCCTGGAAGCTTGAGCAACACACGGAGCTACACAGGTGGAATGATGCATCCAGAAGAAACCGACCTGTGGAGATTCCTAGGGCAAATCCATGGATTTCCATTTGTGGCACTGTTGGCATATAGCCGTAGATGAAATCAAGGCCAGAAGGCGAAGCCATCGCATGGGGGGCTTGAACTTCACGCAACATCCCCTTACCAACGCCCAAGGGGTGAGCGTAGGCCGCGACTCTCAGCTTTTTTTGTGTTCATCCTCCCAAGAAATGTGGAGAAGGAAACGCCCTTGACCTGGATTGATGCTTGACTCTCGTGATGGAGCCGGAACCTCTTAGATTGGGCACAAAGAAACACATTCACACGCACACCACGCCGAGAGCTTCTCAGCCTTGTATATCAGCTGCAGGTCATGGAAAGGCTGTTGGCGGCTGTAGGCTGCTGGTGGGATGAGTTTTGACTGACATGCACACGGGCATTTATGTGCTGTGAATATTGCGGGGACTTGCGAAAGGCTAGTTGAGGTGCAAGAGTTTATGTTGCTCAATGACATTCAGTGTAAAGGACTTGATCAAGTCCAAGTCTCAATACGGAACCTCAATGGTGTTTTTGTCTAAGGCCAACGTATTGCAATCAACACAACTCGCAATGGACACGCTGACTGGGCTTGAGCCGCAAGCGCGCCTTTGACACCATAGTGCTGCAAACATGCAAATCAACGGCAGCAAGAGGGGTGGCCATGTGGCTTCTGTCCGCGTGTCGTCGAAAACCTTTAGTACCAGCTGCCATTCTCCTTGTGGTTCTCTTTTTGGAAGCCTATTTGATTTACCCGGAAAGCCGGGCTCTTGGTGGCCTTGAGTCATTCTCAGATTTCTTGGTGCCTGATGCAGTCGATATGAGGAGAAGTGTGGGAGCTTGTGCAATTTTCATCTTCGCGGAGATGTTTCTCCTGTTTAGCGGGCTTTTCTTTTTGAATGACAGCCACAGCTCCAGGTCGCGCCGATTTGGAAGAAGCCTATTGGTAGTAGCGATTATTTACCTTGCGGGCTTTCTGAGTCTTCGGCATGGACTGCGGAGTCTCAAGTTTAGTCTCTTTTGGGCTTCAGATTGTTCAGAATACACAGCCGCAGACAGCTTGCGGCTTGCAGAGTTTGACGCAGACTTGAAGTGGGCGGAGGAACATTTGTTGCCGAAATCCAATGCATCAGGTGAGGCGGGCAAGATGTTCATCGCGATCAATGCGGTCCCCAACCGAACGGAGCGCTATCTTTCGCAGACCTTGGCCTCTTTGCTGCGGAGCCTTTCTGTGGAAGAGGTTGAAGGCTTGCGAATTGAGATCTTGTCCGATGAAGCTTTTCCTGAGTTGCACGCGATCTCCACACATTCCTTGGAGCCTTTGGTCCAGGTAGTCTACAATCCGAGCCCGGCTCCGACGGCTCCGACGGCTAGCACCACAGAGAGCTGGAGAAGAGAAGCGGTTCTGCACTATCTGCTGGCCATGGAGCGCTGCTTCGCCGGCGCGGCCGAGGTTTGCTTGGTCCTGGATGACGACACGCTCGCGTCTGAGGGTTGGTTGTCGGAGGTGTTGCAAGATGTAAGGCAGTTGGAATCTGGAGATTTTGGAGCGGAAGGACAGCAATGGATGATGCTAAAGCTTTTCCAACCAGTTTGGGGGAACCAGCGGCAATTGTGGACTGAAGGCAATGTGCCTCTCTTGATTTCTATGGGAGTCTTCGGAGCAATTCCGTGTAGCTTGTTGGGCTTGCTGGCCCGCTCTCGGTGTCGGAGATTGACTCCTTCTTTCAGGTTCTGGGGCCTGGTGGGCTTCCTGGCGTCCATCTATGTTGTTTATGTTGCTGGGAAGGTGAACCTGGAATGGATCATCGGAGATGCGGCGGTGCATCCGCATGGAACTTGCCACATGGCCCAGGCCAACCTCTTTCATCGAGGCAGAGCCCAGTCTGCCGGGCTCTGCGAGTATTTGAGGAACCACTCGCTGGAGGGGCCCTTCATAGATCGCCTGATCTGCGACTTCTTCGGCCAACGCCCCATGTGGGCCACTTCGCCCAGCCTCTTTCAGCACGCCGGCCTCAACACCAGCCTACCAGGGAAGGTAGGACCTACACCCTGCCGGATTCGGTCCTTTCATGAAGGCCTGTGGCGGACGCGAGTGGAACAAAGGCGCGCGCGGCGCGCGGTCCTAGAATTATTGTGTCTCCGTATTTGATGAACCACAGTTTCTGCTTCAGCAGAAAGGTGACGCGCGTAAAGTAAAGGATCCCCGTGAGAGAGATTTTACTGGTGGGTTGGCTGAGTGCTGCTCAAAGATTATGCTGAGTCACTGGAAAAATCAAAGCTCGGGTTGATGAAAAGGTCCTTCACATGGGGTAGGCACCAACAAAGATGACTTTCACCACATGGGAAACGTTACCCATGGTCATCCTGGCGAACATGAACATTGATCAACCCCCATGTGAGCGAGCGAATGAATCGAGCTCTGCGACAGATGTCGATTGCTTCCTTCATGCCCAGGACTCGAAGATTCGTTGGATTTACGGTAAGGTTTTCCAGCCAGATGCATTGTGGCAACTGCAGAGTTTCACTGTGGCAAATAAACGATGCCTGACAGATATTCCCTTTTTTCAGATCCTGCAGCTTCAAACCATTTCAACTGGTTCACATGATGAGACTTGAATGTGAGTGAAAAACCAAGCACAAACCTTGTGAACATCCCGTAGCCCTTGCGCATTCGTTGTGGCCCGTTGCAGACTTTGCCTAGCAAAACCTTTTCTGAGACTTTAAGTCTAGACATATTTTTTGACAAACCCGTCAGACTGCCTTCCCCCATTTTCTGGGCAGCAGCTTGGATGATCGTATAAGTTGTGCATATATATATATATATACATATATGTGTATATATATAGCGCGGTGTTGCAGGCCGTGTGGATGAGAGCAAGCTCTCGGCCCTCACGGCAGTGCGGACGACGCTGCACGCCCCTTGTCTGAGACTACCTGGGTGTGTCGTTTTTGAGGGGGGGCCCAAAATGGGTGGGTTGTCACTTTGGTTTTCCTTTAAACCACCAAAAAGACGTACCGAGCCTCAAAGAAAGACACCCCCACCTGGCAACTTGTGGCTAGACATTTTGCCACCCCAAGCACAACACCAAGGAAAGGGAAGCGGGGAACCCGAAGGACAGGTACTTGTGGTACCAAATCAAAGCTTTGCACGTCAAATTATTCAGGCCCTCATCAAAGAAAGCTTAGAAGGAACTTCCGTGTTACGGACACTAATCGAAGGTAGTCTTGCGCACAGATAAGATGAAGAAATAATGAACGCATGCGAGAACACATGCGTAGACAGATAGATAGATAAATAGATGAGCAGATGGATAGATGGATCGATCGATTGCTAGACACATAGATAGGTAGGTAGGTAGATACATGCAAAGGCAGGCAAACAAACAGACAGATAGAGAAGTGCGCAGAAAGAAAGAAAGAAAGATAGATAGTTACATAGATAGATGCAAAGACCTCGATAGATAGATAGATAGATGGCTAGAGACATAGATAAATAGATAGAAATAGAGTTAGATAGATAGATAGATAGATAGATAGATAGATAGGTAGGTAGGTAGATCGATAGATAGATAGATAGATAGATAGATAGATAGATAGATAGATACATAGATAGATAGATAGGTAGATAGATAGATAGATAGACAGATAGATAGATAGATGGATAAACAGATAGACAAACAGATAGATAGACAGATAGATAGATAAACAGATAGATGGGTGGATAGGTCGATAGATAGGCACATAGATAGATGGATAGGCAGATATCAATGTGGATCGACAGATAGACAGATAGAGCGATAGGCCGATATATAGATGGATCGATGCGAGCTATGCGAAGCATTTTCTTGGCAGACAGGCGTTCAGGAAATATGCAAAGGAGGCAGAGAAAGGAGAGAGAAGAGAATGAGAAAGAGAAGAAGGGAAAGGGAAAGAGAAAAGGGAGAGGGAAGGTAGATAGGGGTGGGTAGGTAGATAGGGGTAGGTAGGTAGGTAGGTAGGTAGGTAGGTAGGTAGGTAGGTAGGTAGGTAGGTAGGTAGGTAGGTAGGTAGATAGGTTAGATAGCTAGATACATCGCGATAGATTTATGCATTGTCACAGTAGACAGGTAGATGCAGACAGATGAGATAAGTTACATAGATGGATACATCTTGACAGATAGACAGATAGGTGGATAGTACCCGAAGCAGTTTCCCGACGGACATGCGTTCAGAGAAAGAGACAAGGAAAGAGAAGAGAATGATAAAGAGAAAGAGAAAAAGGAGAAACGGAAAGCCAAAAGGACAGACAGAGAGAAGGAACAGACACAGACACGGAAAGAGAAAGAGAGAAAGAGAAAGAGAAAGAGAGCAAGGCAGAGAGACAGAGAAAGAGACAAAGAAAGAAAGAGAGAGCGAGAAGAAACGCGAAAATTCCAAAGAGAGAGAAGAAACGAGAAACATAACGAGATCTTTAGCTTATATTTTTGAAGCTTCCAACCGGCTTCGCCGGCTCTACTGGTAGTGCTGTACAAAGCTTTGGGGTATGACTTTGAGAATGGCAATCTCGCAAAATCCCTTTTTTCCGGCCACCTGAACCTTCTCAGAATCCCATAAGCCACTTATTGTAGCTAGCCGTTTTGCCCCAAAAAACAAACCTTGACCAAAAAGGGGGCAGAAACCCACGGCGAGTTTCTCGAATCCAGCCACGGCCAAAATTTCGAGGACCTGATCTTCCGGTCCAGCCTCCGGCTGCCGTCGCTGGACGCCCTGCTGCAGTGCCTCGCCTCCCTGGAGAACTCCTCGGAAATCCCCGGCGCGGCGCCCAGCGCGCTGGGTCGTCGGTCGACCCATCGAGCCACCGGACAGCCCGGCCCGGGCACGGGGGAAGACGTGGTCCTGACGTGTGGCAAGGAAGGGAAGCGAGGAAAGTGATGTAAGTTGAAGCTGATTCAGGTTGAAGCCGATTTAAGTTGAAGCCGATTCAAGGAAGTCGGGGTATCCACAGTAGCACCGGTTTATGAGGGATGGTCCTAGCGTGTTGGGGGTGTCTGGCCATTGGTGGGTGGGTTTCAAGGTCCATTTCAGCAAACCCCGAGGTGCACCCACTCCCATTCGAGCAAACCCCAAGGTGGCTGGCGGCTGATGTAGGGATCCGAACCAATTCCTGGGCATAAGTCGAACTTGGAGAAAAAACTTAAAAACATGCAAATCAGTTTCAAGCCTAATATGGTAAGCAATTGTAGGGGTTGATTCCCCATTCTCTTCAATCATCGTTCTTTTCAACCGCCGGCCGTTCTCCCATTTGCGGAGGTTTTCTAGAAGGACTCAGCCCAATCAGTTTCAAGCCCAAATGGTCAAACCAGTCCGTGCCGCTAAAACTTGCGAGGCCTGATCCACGCCTTGAACTTTGCCCACTCGATGCACGGGCCCCTCTCTGAGCTGCTGGTGGGCAAGGCCCGGTTCGGGTCACTTTGGGGTCGGGGAGTGGCCAAAACGGAAGACGGTCATTTGCGTTTTTTTTTGGATAGGAAACGCCACCCTATTTTAACGCACCTTTTTTTTGGTCCCGCATTTTTGGGAAGACGAGAATGCCGGGAGCCAAACACAGGGGACGTTCGGGGTGGTTGCCCTTGTCTCATGCGTTCCGTTTGGGGCGGCTGTCTGCTGTCTACAGAAACCAGCAGCAAGAATCTTTGTTTACAGAAGCCGATTGATTTGTTGGCAGAAAACAAAGACAACAACAATTTCAGGTGTGCTCTTTCTTTGCGCGCGCGCGTGTGTGTGTGTGTGCCGTCCTGGATCACGGACGATACAAACCCGGCGGGGGGCCCACCGGGGACCAGGGGGGGCGGTGGCCAACGAAGACCCCCCTCTGGTCCCGTGAAAGCGTACCCGCTGTTGGTCCCTTTGTTTTTGTGATGTTGGGTCCCCAAAAGTCGCTGTCTGCTTCCTTTGTTGTTGATGCCAAGGGAATCCAAGGGTTTCTTGCTGTCTTGTCTGCGAGTGAAGCCACTCGAGATAAGCTGTCCGACATGGCGCCGTGGGCTGGACTCGCCATATGCGGGAGCCCCCTGCGAGGGGATGACATTCAAAAGTTCAAGTTCAGTTCGCATTCGCATTGCACTGCCTGCATTTTGAACAAGGCAGCTCTCATGAGGTATCAGGCTCCGGCAGCTTCATTCGCATTGCACTGCCTGCATTTTGAACAAGGCAGCTCTCATGAGGTATCAGGCTCCGGCAGCTTCATGCGCGAGTGACAAGCCGGTCAGACACCGACTTTGCAGTTCATTGATTCACGCTCTGCGCTGACTCAGATCAGTTCAATTCACTTTCACGTTCATGCGATGCCTTGATGTGTGCTTGGGTTTTTTCGTCTTTGAAAATCTTTTGCTGTTGCCGCGGGGTTTTTGGCGGTCCCCTGGTGGAATTCCCTCTGTGTGGTTTTTTGTGTGCTCGGGTTTTTCGTCCTTGAAAATCTTTTGCTGTTGCTGCGGGTTTTTGGAGGTCCCCTGGTGGAATTCCCTCTGCTTGGTTTTGTGCGCCCGGTTTTTCGTCTTTGAAAATCTTTTGCTGTTGCCGCGGGGTTTTTGGCGGTCCCCTGGTGGAATTCCCTCTGTGTGGTTCGTGTCCGCCCCACCGGGGCTTTGTGTGTGTGTGTGTGCCGTCCTGGATCACGGACGATACAAACCCGGCGGGGGGCCACCGGGGACCAGGGGGGGCGGTGGCCAACGAAGACCCCCCCTGGTCCCGTGAAAACGTACCCGCTGTTGGTCCCTTTGTTTTTGTGATGTTGGGTCCCCAAAAGTCGCTGTCTGCTTCCTTTGTTGTTGATGCCAAGGGAAGCCAAGGGTTTCTTGCTGTCTTGTCTGCGAGTGAAGCCACTCGAGATAAGTGTGTACACCCACGGCCTGTCCGACATGGCGCCGTGGGCTGGACTCGCCATATGCGGGAGCCCCCTGCGAGGGGATGACGTTCAAAAGTTCAAGTTCAGTTCGCATTCGCATTGCACTGCCTGCATTTTGAACAAGGCAGCTCCCATGAGGTATCAGGCTCCGGCAGCTTCATTCGCATTGCACTGCCTGCATTTTGAACAAGGCAGCTCTCATGAGGTATCAGGCTCCGGCAGCTTCATGCGCGAGTGACAAGCCGGTCAGACACCGACTTTGCAGTTCATTGATTCACGCTCTGCGCTGACTCAGATCAGTTCAATTCACTTTCACGTTCATGCGATGCCTTGATGTGTGCTTGGGTTTTTTCGTCTTTGAAAATCTTTTGCTGTTGCCGCGGGGTTTTTGGCGGTCCCCTGGTGGAATTCCCTCTGTGTGGTTCGTGTCCGCCCCACCGGGGCTTTGTGTGTGTGTGTGTGCCGTCCTGGATCACGGACGATACAAACCGGCGGGGGGGGCCCACCGGGGACCAGGGGGGGCGGTGGCCAACGAAGACCCCCCTCTGGTCCCGTGAAAACGTACCCGCTGTTGGTCCCTTTGTTTTTGTGATGTTGGGTCCCCAAAAGTCGCTGTCTGCTTCCTTTGTTGTTGATGCCAAGGGAAGCCAAGGGTTTCTTGCTGTCTTGTCTGCGAGTGAAGCCACTCGAGATAAGTGTGTATACCCACGGCCTGTCCGACATGGCGCCGTGGGCTGGACTCGCCATATGCGGGAGCCCCCTGCGAGGGGATGACGTTCAAAAGTTCAAGTTCAGTTCGCATTCGCATTGCACTGCCTGCATTTTGAACAAGGCAGCTCTCATGAGGTATCAGGCTCCGGCAGCTTCATTCGCATTGCACTGCCTGCATTTTGAACAAGGCAGCTCTCATGAGGTATCAGGCTCCGGCAGCTTCATGCGCGAGTGACAAGCCGGTCAGACACCGACTTTGCAGTTCATTGATTCACGCTCTGCGCTGACTCAGATCAGTTCAATTCACTTTCACGTTCATGCGATGCCTTGATGTGTGCTTGGGTTTTTTCGTCTTTGAAAATCTTTTGCTGTTGCCGCGGGGTTTTTGGCGGTCCCCTGGTGGAATTCCCTCTGTGTGGTTTTTTGTGTGCTCGGGTTTTTCGTCCTTGAAAATCTTTTGCTGTTGCTGCGGGTTTTTGGAGGTCCCCTGGTGGAATTCCCTCTGCTTGGTTTTGTGCGCCCGGTTTTTCGTCTTTGAAAATCTTTTGCTGTTGCCGCGGGGTTTTTGGCGGTCCCCTGGTGGAATTCCCTCTGTGTGGTTCGTGTCCGCCCCACCAGGGCTTTGTGTGTGTGTGTGCCGTCCTGGATCACGGACGATACAAACCCGGCGGGGGGCCACCGGGGACCAGGGGGGGCGGTGGCCAACGAAGACCCCCCCTTGGTCCCGTGAAAACGTACCCGCTGTTGATGTTGGGTCCCCAAAAGTCGCTGTCTGCTTCCTTTGTTGTTGATGCCAAGGGAAGCCAAGGGTTTCTTGCTGTCTTGCCTGCGAGTGAAGCCACTCGAGATAAGTGTGTGTGTGTGTGTGTCTTTTTGTTTGTCTTTCTGAAGGACAAGCCCAACATTTCGGTCTTTGGATGAGCCGCTTGCCGCTTGCCGCAGAGGATGCGGCGCTGGCGCGGATGCTGCAGATGCTGAAGCCCTCGAGCCACGCGCGGTGGGTCATGAGTCACAGGCGGGGGATGCGGGGGATATACATCCATGACCTAATCTATGTGGACACCTTGCAAGTGATATCCACACGGGTCGCTTTTGTATATATATATATATATATATTTCGGATGTGTGAACAGGGCGCATCTATGAGCATTTGGAATCAAGCCAGATTAGACGCTCGGCTATGTTGAAGCCAAAGTCAGGCAGAACACCTGCGATTAGAGGACCCTGTCTTTTTGACCGCCAACCTGTTTTCCGGACCCACTAACCAAAAGGTAAAATGGAGGTCGAAAAACAGGTTTGTGATTGGAAAAACAGGCTCCCCAAATCTTTGCTCATCGCTGGAAATCGGTCGGGCAAGGTCTGCTTCCTCTGCCAAAGACGAGGAGAGACAGGGCGAGGAAATGGATGGCTTTGGCTTTTGGAAGGCACCCGTTTATGCTTCAGAGAAAAACACCAATATGGCTGGGTTGCTCTCAACCTATGACCAAGGTGACCTTAAGGAGTCGAGAATGGTACCAGGGATCTTGTTGTTTCCTCCTTTCCAGGGAAGCGAATCGTTTGCTAGAAATTGGGTGCAAGGGCTTCTTCCCGGAAGGCCTCCACCCGTATGACCCGGTCTTTCGCATGTGTGCCTTGGACCCGCCCTCCCTGAAGCCGAGAGGAGGGTTGGAAGACTACCATCCTCAAAAGGTTGCTAGTCCACTTCAGGATTTTGGACATTTGGGAAACCCGGTGGCGGGTCTCCATTTTCGGAACCCGTGGCTTCCAAGTCCTTGAAGTTTGAAGCCAATTGCACGAGCAAAGCTGAAGTGAAGGCCAGAGACGTATGAGCAACGCCAACCTCGATTTGCCATTTGCCAACTTAGCAATGGGTACCCTCTGAATTTGTATGGAATAGAGCGAGGGCTGTATAGATCTACCAAATTGATAGAACCGAACGTTGATGGGCAATATAAAACTGCATGACCAAATTGTTATGGTCAACAGATGAATTTGTGGCAAAACTGCGTCGCAATCTTGTCTTCTTTGTCCCTCCCCGCTCTTTCCAGGAGCGTGCTAGGATCCCCCAACCAAGTGCATTGGGACTTGTTCATTTTGAGGGCTGTGCAGCGAAGAAATGGACCTCGAGTCCGGAAAAAGCAGATGCTAGCAGATGCGTATGAGCAATGCGAGTATGGTTCTAGTGGAGACTTCCCCATGATTGCCAGGGGTCCTTCTTCAAAGCCACGAAAAGACAACATGCACCCAGACAGATAGGGGATCTAATCCTGGACAAGGTGGATTTCCAACTTTTCTATGGCTCTAGTGGAGACTTCCCCATGATTTCCAGGGGTCCTTCTTTCAAAGCCAAGAAAAGAGACAAGGTGGATGTCCAATTTTCCCAAACCGCAGCCAAGAAAAGTCCTTCAAAACCAAAGGCAAGCCCAATTGAATCCCTTTTTGGGCTTGGGTCGGGAGACCAAAGCCGTGGTCCGAAGAAAAGTCCCAAGATCACCAAAGCCGAGGAGCAGGAGGCCGCCATCCCTGCGGAGGCGCGACTGCTGCATCTGGCGCTCAACAGTCCAGGCCGGGAAAGGGTGGAGTGCCTTTGCGGAAAGTGTTGTTCCCCAAGCAGCGAAGCATTGGGGTTCTAACTTGAGGTATAGAGAATGGGAAAGTGTGACGCCGGTTCCGGGTTATACAGACCTGTCATGCTTTTTTGCTGTTTGGGGTCGAGGCTGGTGTAATTTGTTTGGGATCCCTTTTGGAGGAAGTCGGCTTGGCGGATCATGCGGATCCCCAAATTTCTGTTTGAGGGGGAAGGATCTGACAAACGCTTTGGCATGAACGTGGATGCGGATTTTGGGCAAAGAGCGAGCGACTTCCACCGACTCAGTTATTTTGTAGGTTTGCGAGGAGCCTATGAAGGCCCCTCACTTTTCTTGGTGGCTCTCAGCCATCCCCACAGCTCTTTGGCTGTTTAGTGATTCTTGCGGACGTCCATTCAGTCCACTAAAAGTTAAACTTTTAGCGGGGGATCTGAGGACAGCCCAGTTTTGAATTTCCTTTTTTTTGAAGTGGCTCTGGGTCAAACCATAGGTATCCAAAATGGCTTGCCCTGGCAAATGTAAACATGGACTAAAACCTGCGGTCCGTATCCAAATGGTTTTGTTTCGACCCGTAGCCAAGTGTCAAAAGTTTACCCATATGCTTTAGTGGTAGAAACGAGGCTCCAGACTTCTTCCGAGTGGCCAAAGGGATCCATCGAGAGTGAACCACCTCTCATTCGCCAGGAACCGGCCCCATTTTTCAGCCTTTGAGGTGCGTTCGATGTGTTTTTCTTGGGACCCACCACAAAAAGTAGAGGACATAAATCCTACCGACTTCTGTCCACCAAAGGGTCTTCAAATTCACACCTAATTTTAACCCTGGGTTGACAACCTGGTTGATCAATAGGGAGGTGTTCCCGGTTTTGGTCTGGGTTTATTACACTTTTCTAGGGGACAGCCCCCAATTATTGGGACGCCCCCCCCACTTTAGTGTGGGTTTATATCACTTTCTAGAGGGGACAGCCCCCCCATAAAATAGGACGGCTTCTACTTAGCTCCGGGAGTCAACCCGAGAAACGGCCGGGCGCGCCGGACCCGCGCCCATCCAAGGCTCCGAGAGCTCAGCGCAGCGCCTGGTGGAGATTTTGGACTTCCAGGCCTGGAGTGGGGGGGGGACGGGGGACGGGGACGGGGGGGGGGGGGGGACGGGGAGGGGCTCAAGTGGTGGGGTTTCGCTGTTTCCTTGTGTCTCCCTTTTCAACCATACCTGCAAAAAGGTTGCGGTTTTTTGGGAACATAACTTCAATGCAAATTCCAAGTATTTCCAGATACCCCCCAAGTCAGCGGACGGAAGCGAGTTGATCGTGCTTGAACGTTTGGCATTTCCAGAAGAAGGGGAGATCCTTTCTCTCAAGCCTTTGGGGCATGCCAAAACCGGAAACGGATGGGATGCAAACATGCTGAGTAGAACTGGTTGTGCTAGGCATTATCACGCTTGGGTCTAAGCTAACCAGAGAAGAGTGCACGTGTCCAGGCTGTGGAAGACAGAACTTCGGGTTTGATCGAGGTTGATCGTTCTGCCCTATTTTGCGGCGAGCTCACCTGAGGCCTTTGAAAACGAGCTCGCCATTATCTATGCTTTGTACTTGGGGTTCCAATTCTTACTTTTTTGTTTGCTTGTAGAATCTGCAGATACGTAGGTAGAATCTGAGGTGACAGCTATGACTACTTCAAGTGCCCATTGATTGGAATGTCAAATCTAAATCCACGCCAGTGAAAGTGGCACAATTCCCTTTACGTGCGTAGGGGTCGACAAAGCCAAAACATCTTACTCTTACCCAACTCTTTTGGGCTAAATTTGACTATATGTGTGGGCAGGGTAGGATAAACATATGGGTTGGAATGCCCACTTCTTCCCAAGTGTCCTCCTGTGGATGGACGAACTCCGTTCGCACCACTTGGACACCATGCTTGAAATTATTCATCGTTCTTTACAGGGGGAACCGACTCCGAACTTCCAGGGGTTCCGAGTTCGGTGGGTTGCGATGTCTGGGTTTCGCGGAAGCGAAGCCATCCCCAGCGCGCCGCGAGCCCGTCGAAGCCCGAGGCCTCGGTGACGCTGGCGGCCAGCACCTCGGACTCCGCCTACGGCCAGGTGGCCGCCTTCAACGAGCAGATCGGCCTGGTGCGCCTCGCCGCCGCCGCGGGGGCGCCCGGAGCGGGTTTCGGCGGGGTCTGCGGGTTTCGGCGGGGTCTGCGGGTTCTGCGGGGTCCGGAAGGCTTCGCAGGTGGAAGGGAGGGTGCTTTTTTTTTTGCTCTTTTTTTTCCTTCTTTTTTATGGACTGCTAGGGGGGTTGGATCTTTCGGATCTTTAGCTTTTTGGTTGAAATCACGGGGTTGTCCATGACACCCACAAACAGCGAGACACTTTTTTTGCAGAGGTTTTTTTGGAAGTTTCCTGGAGCATCCCGAAAAAGGGCAACTCCAAAAACACACTCGGACTTAGGTAGATGAAAGCATGGGACACTCCCAACCACAAATAGCTGCGGCCGCCTTCTCGATTCTTTTCCTGGTTCTGGGATGACGACCATTTTGCCACCGGGTTTTGAGCCAGTGGCTCAGATGTACCGTGGCTTAGGTCCTGGACGACCTCCGCGAAGCGGGGCATCCCGACTTCCAGGTGGGGCTCGGAGAGTCTGCCAGACGTGGGGGTGCGTTCTTTGGGTCCCCTTTGGGAGCTTCCAGAGTAGGCCAAGAAGATGGTTTTCGCGGCTTCCTCAAGTTTCTCGTTTCCGTTGGTGCTTCTTGCTAGGAGGGAGGTCGGCGGAAATTGCCCTTGGCCCCTCAAGCCACTTCGAGGGAGGAGTTAGGTGGTCTTTGGTGTGTTTCTTTGCGGGAAACAACACTTAGGAAACCTCTCAACCATGACATCTTTAAGGTTGTCTTCCCGGGGTTCTTAGAGGTTTTGTTCTCCTACAGGGCTGGATCCACAAAAGCCGGTTCCAATGAGTATTCAGAACAAGCAGTTAGCACATTTCTTGGTGCAAGTGTGGCCTACCCATTTGGTTGACATCTGCGATTTCTGTACCCGGGTTGGGTATGCTAACAGATTGCTACCAAGCCCAGTCCCCGGAATCTAACCCAGGATTAGCCGACAGCTCCCTGGGTTTTTGGTATGCAGCCATGGGGCGATGAGGAACACCCGTTTGGGGTCCATGTCGATGACCGACTTTATCTCTTACCATTTTGCTTCCTGCTTTCTTGACTGCTCTTGGGTTTGCTCTTTAGACTTTAAGCTTTTGGGTTGAAATAAAAAGTTAAACTTTTTGCAAGGGTGTCAACAGCAACCAAGTTTTAACACCCCCCCCCCAACAAAAAGGTGACCTCGGGCCGCTCTCAGTCAAGACTTCTCGGCAATGTCTCAACAAAGTATTGGGAGCCCGGGATGACCGGCGTGTCCTGGTTTAGAGGGGATTCTTCAATTGGGGGATTCCTCACTTCGACAGCTGCAACACGCGGATTCACGGGATTTTCGCGGATCTTGGCCTCATGTTGGTTTACTCCATCAAGTAGTTTTCGAACATGTGGATGACCATCCTGGTTGATGAGGTTTTCCGCCTTCATGCGCGAACCTCATTTCAATCACCGCCCTTCTTTTTTGTTTCTTTCTGGGCGCCGATCCGATCTTTTGTTGCACACAAAAACAAACCGCCCGTTTTTTTAATTAAATCGGGTGCAACCCCCGATCCGATTCCTCGGGGGCGGGGGGCGCCGATCCGCTCCGTTTCCTCGGGGGGGTTTGGGGGCTTTGGGGGCCCGATGGGTTAGGAGATCCACGTGGAGTGGCCGCTCTCCATGGCCCTGGCGGAGATGAAGCAGCGCCTTCACGCGCTCCGGGAGCGCCAGGCCGGATGGGCGGAGTGGCGGGCGGATGGGCTGGGCTTGGGTGGTGTCAGGTGGCTCGGTTTTTGGGTTTTTGGTGGGCAGAAGGAAGGTTTGGGGTTCTAAACACGTGAAATCTGATGGAAAAGAACCGAAAGGGACTGAAGCTAATGATGGAGTTCTGAATCCAAGCTAACGGTAGGATGGCAGAAGGATGGCACTAACATAGATAGGGCAGTTGGGAATCCGCAATTTGGTTCTAAACATTTGCCAGAATCCGTCGATTTCTCTCAAAACGACACCGCTATGCAGACTTTTCTTTTGAGGCTCCCCCTCTTTTCAACGCCTGTTTTTGAAGAGGACCATGAAGATGCGCCACCCATCCCGCGGTGGGCACGCTGTTTGAGGTTACCCTTTCCAGGGGACCTCGCGGATTCTACTGGGTGGAGGTGTGCCCCAATCAAAAAGTGGCCAAAGTTTTCGGGGGCAACGCCTTGTTGGCACCTTTTGAGGGAAGCTCCATGGGACTGGGGGTCAAGACGCTTTTACATAGGTGCTGCTTCCCTCCCTGTTTGATCCGTTGCCGCGGGTTGTGGGTTGACTAGTTGACTGACGCCTACCTTGGGGCGATGCCTGTGGCATGTTTTTGCTTATCAAATGTTTTGGAAATCCCATCCAGGAATGGATGTTTTCTTTACTAACATGTTGCTCTAGGTGCCCTTTGTCCCACATGTATCAGGGTTTAACCCTGATCCCCTGCGTCAACAGAACACGTCTTGGTTCTGTTGGGTTTAGCCAAAGAGAAGTTAGCAAAAGCACATTGCAAAGGGCTCTTTTCACAGCTTTTCCCCGTCAAAAAGCGCTTAAACAAATATAAAAACTGAGTTCCCCCCCCTTCCTTTTTGGTGAAATTGAGGAGTCCCACTTGCGGCGCTTCCCCGATTTTTTCCCCCGCCCAACCCCCCCAATTCGTTCGAGTCGAACGGATCGAGGGCAACTGGCGCAAGAAGCTCACGGAGCTGCAGCAGCGCTGCCCTGCGCCTCGGGGAGTTGGGGCGGTGGGCGTGGCTGTCGAGCGGCGGGCGGTCGAGGGGGCATGGGGCGGCTGGCTTTTTGGGGTGGGGTGGGTATTTTCACTTGGGGTTAACAGGTTAACAGGGATGGTCATTCTGGTAGTGAGGATTCTCAATAACCGTTATATAGAAAAAGGGAACCATGACCCTAGGCCAAATGAGGAGTTTTGACCATGGGAGAAGTTTATTTTCTTCTAATAGCGATACCTCCTTGGGCCCAACATTTCCATCAGGGGCGGATCGATTCTAGGGCCACTTTTTCTGAGTGGCCACTGGCATCGCCTTTAAAGAGACAAAGAAGTCGACTATTCTCGACAACCATGCATGCACATGATTTGCAGGATGATGGTGATACGGTGGATGCCCCAAGTATTGCACGTAAATCAAACATACTCCAAAACTATTTTAACTTGCAGTAGCTTGTAGAATCGGTGTTCTTGTACACCCACTTGGAGGTGTCTTTTTTTGAGGGCACCCTTTTTGAGCGGTTTGCCAAGAAAGCCAACAGAAAGACCATCTATTTTGGGTGTCCGTCAAACTTGCTGGTGCTAAATGGAATGACCCAGAAATACACCATCCAACCTATTGGGTTTCCTGAAAGCTGGGTTCGTTCCCTTCCTGCACCAGCAAGTAAAGACGAGCCACCCATTCGCTTGTTTCTGTTTTCGTTTGGTTGTCGGACCCCTCGGTGTTGTGTGTGTGTGTGTGCCTTGTTTGTTTTTAGCTCGTTTTGCCCTCGGCCATCAGGCTTGGCGCCGCTGTGGTAGTGGTAGTGGTCTTTTCTTTCAACATTGTTTTTGTCTGTGGCTCAAAAACATGTGGCAAATTGACACCTTGGTAAAGTGGAAACACGGACCACAACCCGCGTAACCCCTGGCTCGTGAAAAAAATAGCCACAGCCATTTGTGGGAAAAGACGAACACATGATTGTTGTTGGGGAACATTTTACATTTTCGCTTATTGCGGTTTAGTGGTTTTTCAATCCAACCACTTGACTGCCACATTTTCGTTTGACACTTTTTGCTCCCCAAACCCAAGGTCAACCAAGAAAAGACGAGCCAGCCATTGCAGCCACCCATACCGGTGCCACCCACACGAGCCCCACCGCAGGTGCTGGGCTTCTTCGCGGCGCGGCAGCTGGGCGCTTTGCTGCGGACCTTGAAAGAGAAGAACTTGGCGGGGGCCAAGCAGGCGAAGGGGAGAGGGGGAGTGCGTGGCCTGTGTGTAGAGATATACATATGTATATATATATATATTTACATATATATATATACATATTTATTTATATATATATATATATACACATGTATATATGTATATACACGCTGACATACTATAGTATATAGAGACTATGCATGTGTATACATATATATATATATATATATGTATATACATATGAATTGAACGAGCAACACATGTCTTTATTACATGGACTTGATTTGTATCGCATGATGTAGGTGTAGATCTATTCACAAGGTATCGTTTTGTTGAATCCCATTAAACACAAGTTGGAATGTGATGAGCCTTTGCAATGCCCGCAGAATTATCCAGTCTTTTCTTGATCCGGGGTTGCAACTTTCGGCGCGCCGCCTTGGGCCATCCCCAGAAAGCCCGCGCTGCCTTGCCCGATGGGGTCAGCTCCAGGGGGTCAAATTTTGGAGACTACCTTGGTAAGCATGTCGCAATGTCAGCTCCAGGGGGGTCAAATTTTGGAGACTACCTTGGTAAACATGTCACAATGTGAGGTTGTTGTAAGTTTTCTGAGGGTCGCGTTTTGAGATGCACCTTTCCTCTAGGTTTGACAAACTGGTCCGAAAGATGCAAACTGCACTCGCCTTCTGTCTCACCCCGGCGAAATAGATAGGAAGCCCATTTGTTTCGGGGGTCGAGGTAGGACATCCTTGTCCAACCATCATGGAAGTGGCCCGGCGGGTTTTGGAAAATCAGAAAAGAGGCCGCGTAAGGTTCAAAAGGAACATCAGGGATTTGGGAACCTCCTTTTTGAGCGACCACAAACAAAGGAAAACCAAACTGACACTACCCAGGTTTGATTTTGTTGGTGCACCCTTTTGGCAGTTGTCAAGGCGGGCTAATGGGATGTTTTTTCTCATTGCCCATAGGGATCATGCATTTGGGTTTACTTGGGACAGTCTCCTCTTGTTTAAACAACCTTCTTTTGGTTTCCCTTAAAGGGGATCCTTACAGTCTTGTTGTTGAAGCACATGTTGCCCACTAGTTTGCCTTGTGGACACCGGGCCCATGAAAGTGACAGCCCTTTGAACCTGGTTTCAAGCACCAGCCCCAGAAGTATTCAAGTTGAACCCATCTGCAGCCAAACCAATCTGCAGGTTCCATTAGGGTCCAACCACCGATTGGTTCAAAGGAAAGGCTTAAAGGGACCTTCCTCTTTTTGTCTCTTTTTGTTTGCCCCTAGGACTTTTCGGCCATACGATGCCTTTGGGGGGTGCCTCGTTTGCTGGGTGCCTGCGGGGATTGGCGCCACCCGAGCCGGACACCGCCTTGGCGCTCCCGACGCCGACGCGTCCGTGGGCGATGCCGTCAGGTCCTCGCGGCAGTGGCCCAGGGCTGGCGCTGGCCGCAGGACGACTGGGCGCCGCGCCTGGCGCGCGAGTGCCCGCTGCGCCAGGCACCGAGTCCGGCTCGCGCGGGTAGGTCGGGAGGTTGCGAGGTTTGGAGGACCAGGTCGGGAGGTCGGCCGCGGTATGCCGCGGGAGCGGGGTGCAAATGGGTGTGTGTGTGTGTTTTTGCAAGGAACCCTGTTTGGTGGTTGGTTGGTTAGAGTGTGTTTTTTCCAGTGCACCCTGTTTTTTTGAAGGGTACCCTGTTTGGTTAGTTGGTTAGGGAAGCTGAAAGGAACCTCAAGCCATTTTTGGGTGTCCCCTTTTGAGAGACAAACCGAATGGGGTATTCCGTCGGACGGTTTGGATGGATATGGCTGGGACAAAGAAAACACGCTATTGGAGCCCTGGGCCTTGGTGTAGCTCACTTGGATGGTTTGGCATCTGACAATGTCTGACATGGGAAACGAGTTTGAGGTCTGACACGGTTGGTTGAGAGCATAAGTTTTGAGCAACATGTTTGGGCGACTCCGCTCAAGAAGTGTTTGGCGTGGGGAGCATTTCTACGCCTCAGCAGGTGTTTCTTTCTCACGCGTAGTGCGTGTGTCAGAGAAACAGGTGAAATAGGCCCCAGTCATGAGGAAGGGGTTTTGGCTTGCCGGCCTGAAGATTAGGAGATGGACTTGCCAGCTCTACCCATCCTCAGTTGTTCAAAGCCGACCTTTTGACCTTTTGGTTTTCCCTTCTTGGTCTATTTTTAGTAGAGGTCCCAAAAGGTTAACCTTTTATAAACAGGTCCTTTGGGCAACTGAGCATACCCCATCCCCGCTCTTACCCAGTTGCTTCGCTTCGCAGGATGAGGATGAGCTGCGGCGAGATTCGGAGGACCTTCAGAGCCTGGCAGACGCATTGCAGGCGGGAGGGAGAGAACTGGAGAGCAGTTTTTTGGGGAGACGAGGATGCTCCAAGCTTAAGATCACATGGGTCCATCTTTTTTGGGAGGTTGGGGCCTTGTTTTGGGTGGTTACAAAGGAAACGCACAGGAGAACAAACAGGTAACACCATTTGTGGGTACTCTGTTTTGAGACACATCCAGATCCACATCAAGGGCGAGCCAGTGGTACGATTTTCTCGGACTCCTTTCACCGTTCTTCGGAATGGGAGGAACCCCAGACCGACAGAGTCGAGACCGATTCGTGTGTGGCCTGGCGTGAACCACCAGAATCCGAAATTTTCACTGTTTGCCGATCTCATGTAGAGAAAGACATCACCAATCTAAATCACATACCCCAAGGCTCCCGATGCTTTTTGGGCCCTCAAACTGGGTTGTTTTCAAGGGCTCCCGAGAATTCCGGGTTTTTCGTCGGAGGGCCGGGGGTTTGCATTGGAGGGGTCATGAGCCTCAAGGCCAGCTGGCCGGCGCCGGTGTTGCCGGCGGTTTCTGCGGGAGTGGAGCTTGGGCCAGGCGCTCATGTGGGGGACTCAGAGCTGGGAAATGGTGGGGGATGTGTCGGTCGTTGCCTTGGGCATGTTGTTGTGTGTTGGATGTTTCTTTGGGATGTTTTTGAATGTTTTTGATGTTTTGGGGATGTTAGGGGATGTTTGGGACGTTGCTTGGACTCTTTAAGATGCTTTTTGGGGATGCTTTTTGGGGATATTCCGTGGACTGCTTCTCCCGCCCTCCGAGTGCCCTCCCCGCAGGCCCCAGCTGAGTGTTTGGAATTGGAGCGGCGGGGGTGGCATCCGAAAATCCAAGCGCTCCCCTCCCGGACGAACGGGACTTGGGAATTGATTTTCACGCCTTATTGGAACGGAAAACACATGCGGGTGTAAATCATGAAGATTCAAAATTGTGTCCGGGAAGCGCAACTGTTCGATGTTGGCGTGGCGCTCCGAGGTGGTCGTGGCCCCAGACACCTTCATGGCCACGGCGACTGCGTGTCTGGGCTGCGCATGGCTCTACGTGTTTCCCAAGGTGAGCTGAAAGCTAGGGATTCTTACTTCTACAGGGGGCAAGCTTTTTTTTTTGCGAGCTCCGGCCAGGTTGGTGCGGCAGGTGCTGGTCAGGCTGCTGGCGGTTGCATGTGGTTGCTGTGATGTAGTCAGGGTGCCAGCCGGGGTGGTCTGTGGTGCCGGTGGGAATGCTGTGGCGCGGTGGTTGTTGGCGGGGCTTGTTTGGCGACGCAGTCAGGGTGCGGGTCAGGGTGCCGTTGTAGTCTCATGCAATTTGGGGTCTATGCCAGTGCATGTTTTTGGATGTTTTGACCTGGACTTTCGCTGACCCTTGAGAGCTTATGCTATCGCCTGAGGCAAGCATGGTTTTTGCTGAGCCCTGGTGCTTCCGAGAACTTGCAGGTAAAAAAAAGGGGGCAGCCCGTACCCGGCGCCAAGCAGAGACCCTCCATCCAAAGACGGGATGGCTCCATGTTCCACGGATCCCACACCAAGACCCAACCTGTGACCTCTGGCGTCCTTGGAAGCCGCAGGGTGATATGAGTGGCTCGTTGGTCTTCGACACCAAAAGGAACGGGGCTCTTGGGGGCTCCCGAGCTCGCCGCGGCCAAGCGAGTCCCTTGAGTGACAAGAAGTCTGCTTCAGTTGGGCTTGGCATGACAGGATCCGGATCCCTTCATGAGTTTTCCACACGCCTCCTTGGGCATAGATTGGGAAGTGCGTATTTGTTTCAACTATTTTGACCCCCACTTTCATTCGACATCCACAGAAAGGGGCCCAATTACCCACGTGGCACCCAAAAACGGGCTTCTTCAAAGGAGCCTCTCTAAACATTTTTTTGTTTGTCTTCTTTTTGGCTTCCTTCCGTTCTGAAATCCAACCCCCCTCTTCCCTGCTTCCCTCCCCTTCCCCACCAATCCCACCCACCACCCATCCATCCACCCACCTATCTAGACCTCCTGAGCCCTAAGCCCTAAACCCTATTGGGTTTTGCTTGCGATTTGCTTGGGAATCCCCTTCTGCCTTCCCAAACCCCTAAACCACCCCAAAAAATCACCCCACCCCACCCGCAAACCCCCACACCCCAAAACCCCTCCCCTCGCACCCCCCATATCCGCAGTGAGGTTGTGGCCCTACCTGATGCTCCGGCGCCCGCCCGGGCCGGAGGAGCTCCTCCTTTGCCACAGCCGCACGCCCAGCGAGCAGCTGCGGCTGCTGCTGCTGAGGCGGGCGTAGCTCCGAGGATTTTTCCCCCACCAGGCGTCCCCCCCTTGGCGGTGAGTCTCAAAATGGAACCCCCCCAAAACTGAGGCTTCATTTCAAAGGTGTGCGTCCGAGAAACAACTGCCAGAGGCAGGCGTCCCTCGAAAAATGGCGGTGGGTCTCAAAATCGACCCCTCCTTCCCCCCCCAGAAAAAAGTGGGGGTGTTGGTTGGCGTTTTTTCCAGTTCATGGGTGGAAGGGGGCGCCCCCAAAACTGGTGTGTTCCTTTTGAAAGGTCTGAGAAACAACCCTGAACAAAGGGTGAAGAGACACATCCATATTCCGCTTTTCAGCTGGGCGGGAGCCCTGGAAAAAAGCCACAAGATATATTTTTTTTCGGGGCCGGACCGCTTGACATGACCATGGCCTTTCAACACGGCAAGGTTCAAACCCCGACTTGTGGGTTCCCTAAAACGACAGGTCCAGGGGTTTCCTTTGTCTGGTCAGGGTAATCCGCCCTTGGCCCCAAAAGGAAGGGAAACTGATTTGGTAAACCTGAAAAGCGCAGAACTGGGTCCCTCAAAAGTGAACGTTTTGAGGGTTTTCTCAGAATGACATGTGGTTGTGGTTTTCCTTCAATGGTTTTCTTCATGGGAGTCCTTGTCAGGGTTGGGCCACATTTGTTGAAACATCCATGCTCTGCTGGCTTTCCTTTGGTTTCCTTTCAAAACAACAAGGCTACCCGCGATTCAGCCGTTTATGGGGAGCTGCACTCAGCTTCGGGGCACCGCTCCAAACCTCCAAATGAATCCAAGCCACCAATTAGGGGAAGCTGCGCTCCAGGTTCAGCACGGGTTCCGAGGCATTTCCCTTCTTGGAACCTTTACAAGAGGCAGTTTGAACGTACACCGACCAGCAAATTGCAACTGTTGAAGGGGAACTCCAGTGACCCCTGAAGAAGCCATCTCCTTTTCCGGTTACTTTGCTCAGAAATAGAATGGCATCCATTTCTCAGGGAAACCTCAGCCGGCTCTTGTCGTTTTCAGGTTGCATCCCCAAGACTGGGTGGGTCAAACTGTGGATGGACGAAATCCGTTCGCACCACTTGGACACCAGGGTTGAGACCATGTTTATTGGTATGTACAGGGGATTCATCAGAAACCAGGGTTTCTTAGGTGGTGCAGGATTTCGCAACCATCCACGGAATGGCTCAAAGGTCACCTATGCTAGGTCCCCCAGTAGTGTTCTTTTACTCTTTGTTGGGGGAGGGTTCCCCTACTGAAATAGACTCCAGAAAAAGTTGGGGTACCAACTGATTCTAACCTCTCTACTGGAGGACCTAGTCTCCTTCCCCCTCCCCTTCCCCAGCGTGAGGTTGTGGCCCTGGGATTACGACCATTTTAATACTAGGTTTTGACCAAATGACGAAATCCTGCACCACCCAAGAGCCCTGGTTTCTGATGAATCCCCTGTAAATACCAATAAACAATGGTTTCAACCATGGTTTCCAAGTGGTGCGAACGGATTTCGTCCATCCACAGTATGGGTTCAGCCCCTCTTTTCCCCCCGAAAAAAGAAAAAACCTGAGTCAGGTGGGCGCACGCCTCGGGCGGCTTCTTCTGCCTGCTGCTGCCCTGCACCGCGTCCTTCGCGGCGCAGCAGGCGGTGGTGCAAGCGGCCGGGGACCCCGAAGTGGACGCTTTGTGGACATCTGCCCGGCGTGTGCGTGTGTGCATAAATATGCACATTATATGTATTTTTATTTTCTGGGCCTGCGGCCTCTAGCCGGCTACGCCTCTTTGAAGTTATTCCATGTCATGTCATGTTTATGAGAAACATATTCTGTGCTATGACTGCTATGATCTGGCTGGTTTGGTTATTCATGTTGCCCACCTTAACCCCACCGGCTTTCTGGGCCCCAGCCGGGCCCCAAACCGAGAAGGCTGACATGGGGTCGCGCGCGCGCGCGCCAGAGAACCAACAAAAAAGCAGCCCAAAAAGAGCAGCCCGCAAGCCAGCCCGGAAGCGCAAATGCAACAAACACACTGTAAATAGCAGCGTTTTGTGGCTGGGGTCGCGCGCGCGCGCGCCAGAAGGCCCGAAAACCAACGCAAAAAAAGCAAGGACCGCGCAGCACGCGAGCCAGCCACAGCAAAAGCAAAACGGACAGAGCAACAGCCCACCGCTCAGCACAGCAGTTTTTGACGGTATTTACAGCGTTTTGTAGGGCGAGGACCCAGCATCGCCGGCATGCCCGGCAGCGCTTGGCGCCACAATGCGCGAAAATGAGCCTCGCTTATATCCCTCCGATACCTTCTAAAAAACAGTGCTTTTTGGGTTGAGAGGCTTTTTGGAAGGAAGCCTTGATGATGCAGACCAAGCCCCGCTGAAGCATCACCCAGGCCCAACCCCAGATCCTGAGATGTCAGCCACTAATCCCTGCATATACGCGATGTTTTGCGAGGGTTTCCCACAGGCAAGCAAAACCGCAAGCCCGAGCTGGTGATGCAGAGGTGCCGGATTTAGGCCGCGCATCACGACCAAGTGGCGAGGGTCGGCGGGCACCCCCTATAGCTAAAGCTAGCAGGCTAATTGCCGAACCAGGCTCCCGCCTGCCGCTTGGGCCGGCTTGCGCCCAAGTCACTTCAAGTTGGCCCAGGAGCAGTCGCCTCTCCCAGGGTCCATCCCGAAGCTGCCCCGGACAGTTGCCCTGGACCGGTCGCAGGCTGGTCCCAGTCTGGCGCGGTTTGACTCGACGTATTGGACTCTCTTGCAGAATAGATCCAGGGATCCTCTACTACCACAAGGATTAACGGAAAAATCAGACAGATGGCAGCTCGTCCGTCAATGACCGCACGGGCCCAAGTCACGTTGAGCTGGTCCCAGAAACAAGGCCGTCGGTGCCCCTCAACCGTTGAGGAAACAGGTGTCTGGAGCGGTTTGAGGTGGCGCCAGGTGTCTGCAAGTGGGATCCGATTCCAGCGCTCACACCAGGACTCGATCCCGGAACCGGCTTTGACAGTCTGAAAGGGGTCCTGGCCAATCCCAGGACCGGTCCCACAACTGGTCCCAGGACCGGCTCGGGCGTGTCTGGGACCTCATTGGTTCCAATCACTTCCAGTTGCATCCCACACGCCGGTCCCCTCTGCAGGAGGCTGGGACGGGAGGCAGAGGGTCGGCGGATTACATATATACATAGATATATATACACATATGAATATATATATATATATAGACATACCCAGACACATACTGATGACTAGATATATATATATATAGAAGGAGAGAGAGAGAGAGAGAGAGAGAGAGAGAGAGAGAGAGAGAGAGAGAGAGAGAGAGAGAGAGAGAGAGAGAGAGAGAGAGAGACAGAGAGCATACATCTACAGAGAACATAATGTGCATAGACATGTATGTACAGTGTGTATATATGACTGCTGTGTATATATATATATGCAAATTATAAATATATATATACACGTACATCATGTAAGGATATATATATATATATATATATATATATATCGTATTTACATATTGTCCCCAATATTAGCCCCTCATACAGCCCACAGTTCGGCTGGATAACTTTATGACACACACACACATCGTCCCTGTATGGTGGGGGGTGGGAAGCCTGTTAGATGCTTGACCTCCATTGCGCCTGGGTTCATTGCGCCTAGGTGCACGATGCCACTGATCAGGCCCGGCAGGGAGAGGGCGGGGGGCTTTAGGGAGCGACACGGTTAACGCGTGCGGCTCATCAAGCTGGCTTTTATCACCCAATCTATGAGATCAATCAATAGGTTTTACCATGCATTCATATCAACAACCCGCAGCCCCACCACGCGCCAGGATCGAAAAGACCCCATTACTTGGGGTTCGGAGGGATGGTCATCTGCCTGCTGCTTCGTGGATGCCCCCAAGTGGCTAAGTGGCTAGGCTGGGCCCCTGCCCACGCCTCGCTGCCCGCTGCTGTTGGTGGTCTCTGGTTCCCAGGCGGCACAGGCTGGGGGTGAGTTGGGTGCAGAGAGAGGGGCTGGGATAGGGAATGCCCTCGTCCGGGTGTTGGGAGTGAAGGATCCATAGCTTGGATGGTTTATCTTGCATTCTTTGCCAGCAAGAAAAGGGTAGCCCTCGAACATGTCTCGGCCACATATGCTGACGGGTGTGTCTTTTTTAGGTCGGACCCGCAAATCTGGGTGGGTCGAATCAACCAAGAACACCCAACACTGGCTGGGTTTCCCTCTGGCCTTTTCAAAAAAAGCTGCCAACAAGGGGTATTTCTTCGCCTCAAATAAAGGACCGCAACCCTCTGCGAGGGGAGACATGGGAAAGTTATGACCCGTGGTCCTTGGCTCCAGTCTCTCAGGTCAGTAGCTGGGGGGGTGCCTCAGATTGTCATGGACCCTGAGAAAACGTCACCTTTACCTTTCGTTTTGGTCACCATTTCACACTGCCAGTCTTTCGTCCTCTGCGAAGCTGTGTGTTTCCTTCTACTCTTGCTTGCGAGATTCTAGAACTAAAAAGTGTAAGAAGACTCTGATTGGTGGGATGCATATTCGTTCATATATATTCAACATTCAGCATTATGCAATCAAACAGCTACACCACACCCCTGCCTGATGTTCTTGATATTTAGGCCACAAGTTGGCAGATGAGCCAAAAGCAAACACCATCTACTCACAAGCCGGTGCAAACAAATCAAGAAAGCCCTTGAACCAACCCATTTTTCCCCTGACATTTCTGTTTTTTTTGGTGTGTTTCGTTCCCGGGGTCCGCGTTTTTAGCTCGTCGCGCCTGGCATTTCAGGCGCAGGTGGCCACTCAGCTCATGGCGCAGCGGGCGGAGTTGCGGCCGCCCCTGGAGGCCTTCCCTAAGGAGGCGGGGAGATGGCGATGGGGCGCGGGCTACCCTCCCCCAGACGATTCCATGGAAGCTCCAAAAGGGACCCCGAAATGGAAGACTGGGTTCCAGCGGCGGCCTTCTGGGAGCTCCCGGCTAGTCTGAGGGAGTGTGGGTTGTGAATGGGCCGGTCGTTTGAGTTGGTACTCTCCGACTAACATGGCAGCGAGGGGAGGGCCCTCCACAAGGAAAGTGATCTTTTGGGTACGCTCCCACAGGTGCCATGTGGGGGGGAGGGTACCCTGCCTTTTTGAGGACCATGGGGCCGGTCGTGGGCCACGAAGGGGCCGGTCTTGTTTTTTTGTTGGAGTTGGTACCAGCTCGCTTTTTTGGGGACCCTCTTCGATGGTTTTAACGGGAGACATGGGAGACCAACAGCGAAACGGGGGCCATGAATGGGCCGGCCGCTGTTCTTTTTCTCTTTGAGTTGGTACCTGCAGCCCACGGAGGTTCCACGGAAGCTCCCGAACGGATCCCGAAATGGAAGACGTGGTTCCATCTAACGAGGCCAATTGGGGGAGCTTCCATGTTCGTCTGAGGGAGAGTACCCCTGTTTTTGTGGTTTAAAGGCACACTCCCAGGTGGCTGTGAATTTTAAAGGTTCCCCTCGCACATAAAACCCACCAGTGAAATGTGCAATTGCCCCATTTATAGGGAACATCTCGTCTTCCAAGACCTCGAAAAAAGGGTCAGTTCCATGTTAGCGGACAGTAGGGCACCCTACTCCATAGAAGCCCCGAATTCTGATGTTACCAAGTGTGGGGGTTTCTCACAATTGGAATCGGTCCCCTAAATATTTGGTGTCTTTTCGGTTTCCGGCTCAATTATTTGAATCAACACCGTTCTGATAAATGTCCATTTCTGTGTCCATTTGATCTAGGTGCTTCTGAAACCAGGAAACCAAGCACTTGAAGGGGCGGCTATTGTTGTGTCTTTTGTAGGTGGACTCCCATTTGGTTGTCGTTGTTTTTTTCAGGGAAGCCACATGGATACCAAGCATTTCGCGGTTCCCCTATTTCGGAGAAGCACCCATGTATCCATGTCCTTGTCCCTTCAGGGTGTGTGACTATGACAGGGCCTCCCTCTTTCCTGGTTGGTTTAATACATCACCCTTTGGGCTACATGGTTTTGAGGCTCGGTAGGGGTGATGAGTTTAGCCTCATTGGATAGAGGATTCTTTGTGCCAGGCATTTCTCCCCTACTTTGAGAAGCACCCATGTATCCATTTCGACATATGGGGAAGCCCGAGCCGAGAATAAAGACCCCCACTCACGCCCTGTTTCCCAAAGGATCTCATGTGGATGGCTCGTCTTTTTTGAGGCTCGGAACTCCTTTCCTGCGGTTTTGCAGGGAAACTAAAATGATGATTCACTTCTTTTTTTTTGCAGGGGGTTCAAACCTAAACAAAAACACACCTTTATGGAAAAACTCCCTCCCGGAGTTTGTGTGACTTTATATGCCTTTCAGTTTCCCGCCGTTTTAGTGGCAAGCAAACAAGTTTGGAGCCTTTGCTTCCAATCCACTCAGGACTTAAGAACATCACTGAGTTCAGTCCCACCTCAAATCACTGGAGAATCACTGTGAATGTTTCCTCAAAGTACAAGAATGCGACCTCTGGAACAAATCCGAGGACTCTGGCAAGTGTTGCAGTACATCACAATAGAGCAGTCACGGTATTGATTTATTGAACCATCATGTGATTCCCAGCCGCTTGTGCAAAAGAGCATTTCGGACAGCACCTGCTTGGGCGAAGAGTTTCCTTGGAGTGGATTATGTTCGTGGAAGCCAGTAGGCGTGTCTGTTTTCACGGACTTTATTTGGTTGTTTTCAAGAAAAAGCCCAAAGGGGAGCTTGGGGAAGTACTGTTCCGTGGCGACATGAGCCATGCCAGGTGGCGTCACTCATGCGAGCCGAGACCTCTGTGCACGTCGGGCCGTGCCTCGATTTCAACAAGGCTCATGCTACATTCCCTTGACTTACGCACAGTAGTAATAGCGTTGCATCCATCCCAGCTGGTGCAGGGATTTGTCCACCATCTATGGTGGTGCAGGGCATGACACGGGTCATGCGGCAAATTGTCGTTGTCATGGCGGGGTATTCGCCGAATCGCTATGGGTCTGTCGTTTTTTGAGGGTACCCTTTTTATGTTTGGTTTTCAGAAACCATAAGGGAAGCATTTTGTTGGTGGTCCCCTAAAAACGACACACCTATATCAGTTGGGGGCACCATGAATAGTTATCTCTCATATGAGCAACTGAAGGCATCATTCGTAGTCCTCTCCAACAACTGGTTCCCCGGATTCTCCCTGCACAAGAAGCACTTGCCAGCCACATTTCCCATGTGCCTTTGGGGGACACTGAGTGCTCTCCATGCGTATAGATGCTTCATGATGTTCAGTCAGGGAACTTTGCTCTTGAATTCTTTCTTAGCTAAACCAATTCCGGGGAGCTATGAGCTTGATGCGCGGCATCTTGGGCTTGAGACATTTTGGTCGCGTGCTCACAGCATTGGCTTGATGACCTCTGGGAAGGTGAGCAAACCCAACTTTTCCTCTAAGTGTCTGGGCTCAAAATACAAGTACCCCTGACTTTTCTGCCATTCGCATTGGTCAGACCCGCATATGTGTGTCTTTTTTGTTGCTTGGAAACCTGCAGGTACCGCCGTTCAAGAATCATGGACGCTGACAATCATGCAAGTCTTAGAAGACACTTTCCTTTCGCGGAAGCGCCCGATATTCCACTTTCGTGCTTGTTGGAAAGACGGTAACGCCCCCTTTCTTCGGGGTTTCCCCTTTAGCAACTTCGTCCCAAACGTGTTCCGGACTTCACGTGAGGCACTGCGGCTGTGGGAAGACTTTCTCTGTGCGGATGGCCGCGGAGGACGTGTCTCAAAACGGGCTGACGTCGGGGGAGGTCGGTTTGGTCTTCAAAAGGGCGCATGGTCGATTCACTTGGTGGCTCGGAACTAGCCATGCGGTCCCTTAGCTTTTTAGATCTTTTTGGGCTTTAGTTCAAGTCCAGTTGAGCTTTTGGGCTTTTGGGCGTTTGTGCTTTTGGGCTTTTTAGGCTGTCTAAAAGTTAGTCACTTTTGGCAGGGGATCTGATCACATTTCGATCTTAGGCGGAACACAAGGAAGAAGCCGTCCATTGAATGGAGGTCCCCCCCATTTTGCCACATCCCTATATTCCTTCTGGAAGGGTGGTTTTAAACATCACCTTTGGGCCAATTGAGTTTTCTTCTGGGGGTTCGACCAGAACAACACATCTTTCCATTTGGGTGGCACGTGGCGGGCCTCACGACATTTTCCCCACAAACTCAGGGACCCTCCAATTGGGCTGTTGGGCTGTTGGGCTGTTGGGCTGTTGGGCTGTAGGTTGGGTTGTTGGGCTAATGGTTTTTGTAGTTATGCTGGGCTGTTGGGCTGTTGGGCTGGTGGACTGTCGGGGTTGTTTGACTGGTCCTGAGGCGTGGTTTTTCCTCTTCCGTTGCCTTGGAGAAGATAGATTCCGGTTCGTGCCGCGTCGTGTAGTCGGCAGAAGCCGCAGCTGTGGCCATGGCGCTGCCGGACATAGAAGCCCAAAATGCGAAGCCGGGCACATAGAAACGAGTTTCATGTGGCTTAGAAGTGCACACGAATTGTTGGCTTTCTACCAGCCCAGCACTGAAGGGTAACCCCAGCCACCCATTTCGCTATCGCGGAACCTCCAATTTCCCTCTGAACACGGCCCTCTAGACTCGAAAGACTCTAGGGACCTTGGGGCAAAATGTGTTCTTTCACTACCCCCCTGCAAAAGCGATGTTGTAAAGGCGCTTCCCGGGCTTCGCGACGGCTTCGCGAGGAGGCCGGAGCCAAGTACTGCCCCCTGAAGCTCACGCGCGCCATGAGTGCCGGGGAGTTGGCCCAAGAGTTGCGCGCGGAACTGGCGGAAGGGACGCCTGAAGGCGGCCCCGGGGGTGGGGTGGTGCTGTCGGTACCTGGTGACTTTCCGAGTCAACTGAGAGTTGTGTGAGACGGGCTGCTAGGAGGTTGAAGATGCTGCGGGGATTGCAGAAGAATCTCGGGCGTCTTACAGTCACGCCGGGCACCAGCTCGATTTCGGTGGTTTACCTACTAATATACATTGGGGTTCATGCGTTCCAACTGGTGGAGGATTGTGTCCATCCACCCATTCTGCTTGTTTTGGCGCTTGTGCATTGTAGTCGATGTTCTGGTTGAGTCATTTTGGTTTTCAGGTTGGTCCCAATCAGTCTGGCTTGCTGATGTGCAAAGCCTTCGAGTACCTTGCGGGCAACCATCAGGCCCTCCCATGTTCGCAAAGAGGCTCACAAATAGCTTGGAGGTGCCAACAGAAGCGCTCCAGGGAATGGCATGTCAAATGCGCAGTGCAGCGGGTGCTGATGAAGTGAGTGACAGCCCAGGACCTTGCCCAAAGACCTTTGGCTACGGTTGCCCGCACTATCTTTCCCAACAAAAAGAACGTAGTGAGTGGCCGCGAAACCACCAATCCAAGCCACCAGTTACAACAGACCAAAAGACAAATGACAACCAGGTTACCTTTAGGGGAGTTGAACATTTGAACCCATGGCTCTTGTTGATGGGGAACCACTCCCCAACCTCCAAGCTAACCACCAATTACGAAGAGAAAGTAGGCCCAGGTGATATCCCCAGCCCCGGAACTGTCCGGAACGGACAAAAATGACAACCCCTCCCCCCTCCCCCTATGTTGGCCACTTAGGGTCTACTATTGCAAACTTCTACTTTCAGGATCTGTTTCTTTAAGGGTTGGACAAAAACACCAAAATTCACCACCTCACCCCCCACCCTCCCCCCCCAAATCCTCCCCACCCCCTGCCGGCCGGCTGGGTTTCCTTCGAGGCGCCCTGCTGCACCTGGACCTCAGCGCCGGGCCGCTGCTCGACTCCGAGGCCTTCGCCGTGGCGCTCTTCGCGCCTCGGAGCTCGTCCGGGGGGCGTCTGGGCCATGGAGACTTCGACCGGGCGCCCGAGATTTCTAGGTCCCCCAGATAGGTGCCCTTTCTTTTATCGTTTCTCTTGTGGTTGGGAGGGAACCCTACTAAAATCGACTACCGAAAAAACCAGGCACCCTTGTTCTAACCTCTTTTTCATGGTTGTTGTTGGGACATATTTTACGTTTTGGCTTGTTGTGGTTTAGTGGTGGAAATCCGACCGCTTAACTGCTAAAATTTGAATTTTTGCTCCCCTTCCATCGTCAACCAAGCTTTGGTGGTTGTACACATAAGAGGCTTCCTTCACACGAGGGGGATAGTCTCGAAAGGACCGCGGTGGGTTTAAACATCGCCTTTGTTGCCCATTTAAGGCGGGAACAAGAGCGGACGGCTGTGGTTGGTGCATTCAAAGGGGATGGCACCAAGCACAATGGCCGTGGTGGGTGTGGTTGGTGGTCGGAGAATGGTGTATTCAAAAGGGATTGGGAGGGGCTGTTGTTTTCAACTCACACATCAAGGTTCCACCCAAAGGGAGGCCCGGAACACGGACGTTTGTTTCAAAAGTTCCCACGATTTGGAGTCCAGTTCGGCATTTGTTTGATGAAGTACAATACGTGAAGTACAAGGCACATGTCCCCTCTGATCGAAGTGGTCCGTATCAACAGTGGAAATGCCAGCCTTTGTCTCGCGCATGTTAAGGTGCGCCTTCGCCTTGTCCACGGTGAGTTTCCTGTCGGGTGATATTTAAAGAAGAAGTCAGGAACCTTTCGGTTGAATGTCAGATTGCGCGCGTGTTGATATCTGCATGTGTGCGTGTGTACATGTACAGGCAGTACGTGTGTGCATGTACAGGTAGACACATGCACAACTGCATGTATGGCTTATCAAAAGAAGTTTAGAAGGAGCCTTAGTCAAGCGAAGTTCAGAAGGAACTTCTGTAGTGTTGGAACTAGTCGAGCTGATAGAATAGAAGCGGGGCCGAACACGTGACCCTGTGCGTGAATTCTGCCGTCCGAGTTGCGCACACTACCTCGGTCGCGATGTCTATGCGGATGCGGTCTCGGACTGTGCGCGGAGCCAGGGAGAGCAGAGAAAAAGAAAGAGAAAGAGAAGAAGAGAGCAAGATAAAGGCGACAGAGGAAGAGAGAGAGAAGAACATCGAGAGAAAGATAACGAGAAAGAGATAGAAACATAAGTACAAAAATAGAGGGAAAGATAAATTACATACACATACACATAAACAAGAAAGAGAAGGCGAGGGAGAAGGAGAAAGATAAAGAGAAAGAGAAAGGGAAAATACACAAGTAATAAACGGAGAAGGAGAAGGAGACAAAGCGAAGGAGAAAGGGAAAAGGAAAGAGAAAGAGAAGAACATATCAAAGAGAAAGAGAAAGAGAACGAGAAAGCGAAAGGGAAGGAGAAGAAGAACAATAATAATAATTGTAAGATGAAGAAGAAGAAGAAGAAGAAAAGGAGACGGAAAAGGAGAATGGAAAGAGACACGGCAATAGTGAAAGAGAGAAAGAGGGAAAGAGAGAAAGAGGGAAAGAGAAAAAGAGGGAACGAGAGAAAGAGGGAAAGAGAGAAAAAGGGAAAGAGAGAAGAAGGGAAAGATAGAAATGCCAAATAGAGAAAGAGAAAGAGACAGAGAAAGCGAAAGAGAACACGCGAGAGAGAGACAGAGATAGAGAGTGAGAGAGAGAGAGAAGGGGGAAAGAAGCGCTCTCCAACTATAATGCAAGTATTTTTTGAAGCCTCACCCCCCAGCTGAGTGGGCTTTACTGGCAATGGAACAAAGTGAGCCAGCCTTAGAAAGAATGCATGCGCCTGCGCGTGATCTTCAAGGCTAACTCGCTGCGCGCGAAAAGTTTGAGAAAAGGCTTGAATAGAAAGGGGTCGAAAACGCTCTCTGCGCGAACTAGGGTCTTCCGCACAGGGCGGAAAACCACCTTGACCGCAACGCCTGTGCGGAGTTGGTTTCGGAGCGGTCTCGGAAATGGGGCCAGTGGCGCGGCCGCATGCAATGCTTCGCAGCCTGAATCGGTGAACCCTCAGCGGACCTTGGGCGAGTCGACCTTTGAAAACTCAACGCATCTAAACTGTACGCATGACATCCGGGAATATTTGAGTCAGTGGCTGCAGGCTGTTGTTCGTTTCGTTCACTCCTCCAACAGGCTAGATATTTTCGGAAGGGTGCGACTGTGGAACCCAACTGTCTCAGGGTACCTTCCCCATTCTTTCCAGGAATCCTTCTTTCTAGTTGTGGGCAAGAATGATGGTTGTGTTCTCTCCACCATCCAGAACTACATCATATCTGCAATATGTAAATATACATACATACATACATACATACATACATACATACATACATACATACATACATACATACATACATACATACATACATACATACATACATACATACATACATACATACATACATACATACATACATACATACATACATACATACATACATACATACATACATACATACATACATACATACATACATACATACATACATACATACATACATACATACATACATACATACATACATACATACATACATACATACATACATACATACATACATACATACATACATACATACATACATACATACATACATACATACATACATACATACATACATACATACATACATACATACATACATACATACATACATACATACATACATACATACATACATACATACATACATACATATATATATATATATATTATGTTATCTATAGATATATGCTCTCTCTCTCTCTCTCTCTTTGTGGAAAAGGATGATGGTTGTGTTCTTTCCCACCCACCCACCCCAAAAGGAAAACACGCCGCACAAACAAAACAAGCACACCGCCCGAGCCGAGGAGCTGCTGATCCTGGGCCGCGTGGGCCGGCGGGCCCCGAAAAGCCCCGAAGGGCTCTTCACTTTGGATGCCAAGCCCGGGGCCCAAGTGCTCCAAGCAATGGGGTTTCCCTTGCTTGCTTGGTTTCCCTTGATTTGGTTCCTTTGATTTTCGTTGGTTTCCTCTGGGTGCCTTTGATTTTTGTTGGGTTCATTTTTTACCGGCCTTCTTCAGTTTCCTTCAGTTTCCTTCAGTTTTCTTTGGTTTCCTTTGGGTTTCCTTTGGTTCCTTCGGTCTCCTTCGGTTTCCTTTAGCCTCCTTTGGTCTTCTCTGGGTTCCTTTGGGTCTGGCCGGATTATCACAGGGTCGAAATGTTGCTGGCTTCCTTTGAGAACCCCCTTTCACATCTTTCGGACATGAAGCTTCCCAGCCATGGACGGCACGCAAGGTATGCAAACGACCGGCGGAGCGAACTTGATGCACGGGCTTTGATCAACTGTTCGTTGCAGACGCACCGTGAAGACCAGTGCAGCCGCAGGACTCAGGATCCATTCAGGTCGATGGAGAAATATGTTTGCCGATGTGTCGATTTCCCCTCGATACCAAAAGAACCCAGAAATGAAATCACCCTTCAGCTGCGAAGGCTCAAGCCTCAAGCTTCATTATGGCGCGCGCCACCATTTCAGTGTCCACGGGCTCCGGCAGCTGCTGTATCTGCTTGGGGGTGGAAGATGACAGGCTCAAGACCGAGTTCTGGCAGGGACTGGCGGAGGCTATGAGAGAAGCCGCGGACTTGGTGAAATTTCAGGAGGAGCAGGACATGGTTTCAACTTGGCGTGGGTTTTAGGAGTGGCTTTGTATACTCCCCGAGAACCGCTGAAGCTGGGCTTTGGGAATCCCATTTTCTGTACTCCTTGGTATAGTCCCCTTCGAAGTGAAGTAGTAAGGTGTGACTGAATCGCCTCGGAGAGCCCTGGAAGAAAATGGCTTTGCCATCAAACCTGCAAAGGTTTGACCTTTTGCTCATGGCGGTAAGAGTCGATTGCAAGGAGGCTGAGAAGCTGCGTGAGGGTGCGGCATTCCTGGAGCTCCTTGGTAGCAGTGATGTTTGTTGGATAGGGAAGACCATGTACTGCAATGTACTATAAAGGGAATGGAAATCGTCGGGGGTTATCGCATGGTGACGTTTATGGGTCACTTCTCTCAACAGCAGGTTTGACCCCGGAAGATGGGGTTGCTTCTCTTTTGGTTTGCAATTGACTCCCAAAAAGGGGCACCAACTCAGCGCCGGAAAATCCTCAGGGATCTCCTCCCATTTCAGTTTGTGCAACTAAAAGCCAATTGTCGCCGAAGGATTCTGCTGAATATCAAAATAAACAACAGAGGGTTGCATTAGGATGTAAAACACAGAGCGCCCAAGGTTTGTCTATGATCTATATATATATATATGGGTCTGGCTCAAAGTCAAAGGGCTGGGGTTGCACAGGTGTTAGTTTTTGGCTCCATTTACCAAGGTGCCGTTTGGTGCATGTTTTTGTTGAGCCACAGCCGTGTATATATATATATATAGAAAACATGCAAAGCCCAGGCATGTCAATGAGAAGACGATGGCCAAAGTCTCCAGCGGCCGTGCTCCTCGTTCTTCGGTAGCATATGACGCGACCCCGTCGACCGCGGCTCCGCGGCTGGCGACGCTTTGGCCCTTCCGGAAGCTTGGGCCATGTGGATGGTGGCACAATCCGGACATCGCACCACCGTTCAGATGGTTTCTGAGTCGATTTTCCCTGTAAATACCAAGAAACAATGGTTTCAACCATAGCTTCATGGTGGTGTGAAATGGATTTCGTCCATCCAGAGTACTTTTTTTCTTCGTTTCGACTTCTAGACGTTTAGAGTTTAGAGGATTCAGGACATACCCCACTTTTTTAAATACAAAAAACAAAAACATGTTTAACTCGTTGCAAGAGATCAACACCTCAGCAAGGAAACATGTGCGAGTGAGCGACCGAAAGTAGATTCCTGTATTATCAAAGGGTTGAGCGGCTGAATGCATGAACCAAAGAGCACTTCCAGGAGTTCACGGCGAAAAAATCAGCAAACAGCCCAGATCTCAGGGACGACGGCCATTGGTTCATGTACAGTCCGCCTTCATTTTGTCAGAGTAGTTTGCGACCCGTTGCAGAAAAACTGTATGATAGGGTCAATTTCTTGTCTGGTGCGCCTTACCGACCTTTAGTGGGGGTTTCCCTCTCCTTGTTTTGGAGGACTTTTCCCTACCGAAACCACCAAAACAAAAAGGCGTCGTTGTTCCCCACTAAAGCAACCTTGGCTCGAGTTCTTTTTTCTGATTTGAAAACTGGTTACATGGCCTTTCTTTTTTTTTTGGGGGGGGGGGACCCCTTTTTGGTTGGTTTGGGTCTCGGTATTTTGAGACCCATGTATGCCCGGTTTAGCGCTTCGGACACGTTTCGCTTTATCACTTCCGCCTTGCCGTCTGTACGCGGTCCAAAGACCCAGTTGGCAGCTGGCAATGGGCGAGCTTGTCAGCGTTTGCGCGCCATCGGAGCAAAAAAGGCACGGCAACATGTTGCCCACGTCATGGGAAGCTTAAACGCTCGCTCTCTCAACCTAGTTCTTCTTGTTGGATGGTTTAACCATCATCTGTTGGGACAATGGGCACAAGGGCAATGAGCAAAGCACATACTTTCGTGGGGTTCGGGGCAGCAACATGGAGATTTGGCACGGCAGCGCTGAGGGGAGGTATCTGGTTGAAAGGACTACCCTAGAACCACCGTGGGACCCGAACTCAAGGGGGGTTGGGGGGGTTTGTGCTTTGCACTCCTTGAACGTCCAGTGTCCATTGTCCATTGACATTCTCTGCACCAGTTGGGGTCGGACAAGAATCCGAAGGTGTGCTTTCCAAATCATGAGACAGATCGCCAAGAGGATCTTCTATGGCTGGCAAAGTTTGGTTTTGTTCTTTGGCCCAGTTGGCATTCTTTAGCTCAGTTGCCCGAAATAGAAACCGACCGGATCTTACCCTTCGGCTTCTCCTTTTCGGGGCTTCCTCTCTTTTTTTGTTTTTCATTCCCAAGGTAAACTCGACCTGTTCGTTTTTTTGTTGGTCATCCCAAAAGGTCCGCCTGGAATTTCCAGCTCCAATTTGTTTGGGCCGAGCCTCCCGGCCTTCCCGTCCCGGCCGGCCTTAAGCGCCGAGGCTGAAGGTTGCCATCGAGCTGCCCGCGGGAGTGCAGGACCTGGAGGCCACGTCTCGCCGAATCGCCCTTGCGATAGCGCGCAGTGTCTGTTCGACGCGAATAAATTTGGGGGGGAGGGGGAAAGCAGGAGAAGGCAACATGAAACAAGCAAGCCAGTGTGTGCGCTTTGTGGGTCAAAAGGAGATCCACATCTCCGCCGGAGGTGAAAGGGACAAAGCAAAGTCGTGAAAAGGTCGAAGGATTCACTTGAGCCGCGTCTTTTGAGAACCGAGTCGGGAAGGCTCAGTTCAGGGAGAGTCACCATGGGTACGGATACCCGCCGCGCGACAAGGTTTTGAGTGTGAGGTACTTCCGATCGAGTTCCTGGACTTCAGTCGCTTTTGGGGTTTGGACCACTCCAAAGTGACCCTAGCCCAAGACCTCACTATTTCAGGTCTTTGGGGGTTCAAGGATCTCATATTTATGGGCTCCAAAGTCAAAGGTTGTACCATCAGACTCCTGGAACATACCCCTTAAGGATATGGCCTAAATAAAGCTGAACTGTCATAATTGTTTCTTTGGGGGTCAATGGGGCAAAGGTGAACACCACTGTAAAACGAAGGCGGCTGTTTAAAACGAAGCTTTTAGAGAAATTCCATTTTGCGCCTTTCAATTTTGGAGATAGCTCGGACGGATATGCAACCCAACCAGACACTTTCTCCGGGTTCCCCATATTAACAGGAGAGGAACGGCAGTATGGTTACGGTCTTTCCAATGGAAGTGGTCACGACTCTTGTTGAGTTGGACTCACCAAAACCTGCGGGTTTCGCCTGAAAAGATGGGTCATTGTTGCTCCCAACAACGGTTCAGCTCCTTACAAACGAAGGCCCATCGCTTATGGGACACTTTTGCGGTGGTTCCACCGCTAGGGTGTGTGCTTGATCACAGGAATTGGAGCAGGGCCATTTGGCCGTAAGCTGGAGTGCGGGCCATGTCGTTTTACGATTAGAGCAATCAAAGACAAGCGTTTTTTTTTGAAAAGGAAAAGGACGAGGTGTAACGTAGACAAGGTATTGAACACGCTGTCAATATTTCTGGATGTTGTTGAAACGAATACCCAGAAGACGACCTGTTTTAGCCAAGAGTCATCTACAGAGTCGAGCTTTCGGTCTCCTGTTGATTAGGCTTTTCTTGACTTCCGCGTTGAATCCTGAAGGGTGTTGGTCATGACTGACTGATTCTCACTTCCACGAGAGGGGCTGATCCCTTGCTTTGACCCCAAGCACACCACTCAAACATGGAATCTCCCATTCTATTTGGGGCATTCTGCTTTTGGGCTTCCTTCCACTCATTTGCCACGCAATCTGTTTGGAGCACGCGCAGGACTGTTCCCATGTCCCTTGAGTTTCGAACAACGCACCCAAATGGGGACGATGCGCTCGCGGTGTTACTTTTATCTTTTCTGGCCGAGGGGGGGGGGGCAGGACCCCTTCTTGGGGTTGGTTTGTTCATGGTAGCAGTTGGGTAAAACAAAGAAGCTGCACCTAGTGGTTGGGTATGCCAACTGATTGTTGCTCACTACATGATTTGAATGAGTAGGTGTCAAAACGGGGCGGGCCAATGGTGGTATGCTTCTTGGTTCAACCCCCCCCCACCCGCCCCTCAGAAACTGGTCTGACTATGAGTTGTAATAGGGAACCCCTCCAAAATGGTTGGTGAACAGTCCCCCCAACTTGAGCATAGGTCTCCTTTTTTGGTTAGCTCGGTTGAAACATGCGTGCCGTGGTAAACCTGGTTGAGACAACCAGGGCCATCTATTTCCCCAAAAGGACACCTATGTACCAAGGAGTTCCTCGTTCCAACTTGAGATCCTTGCTGGTCTGTCTTAACAGCCTTTTTCGGCAATTTGAAGGGGAAGCCAAGAGGAAAGCCCATCATTTCGGGGGCCCCTCCCCAAAAAAGATACCCTCCCACTAACATGGCAACTGAGAGGGGGTCCCTTCAAAAGGAAATTCATCTTCCAGGTACCTCCCCGCTGCCACGTTAGTTGGAGTAAGGGTACCCCCAGAGATCCTGATCTGAGCCTCCCTCACGCCTTACGCCAGTCCTGAGCTTCCGATTCCTGAGGCGGCCACCTGGCGCTGCGCGCCGCTGCTGAGCTGGCTGCCCCTGGTGCGGTGCACTTCCCAGGCCGAAACGATTGCCACTTCTTCCCTGCAAAATATGGCACCCAAGGCTTCTCAAAAGGAGCTTCCTCGAACTACGAGGGTTGTTTGGGTTCCATTTGAACCTGGACCTCTGGTGAGCCACAATCAAAACCCGGGTAGATGATCCGGATAAGGGGCACTCCCCTTGCCAGAAAAATCGTTGCGGATATTTGTTTTCTTAATTCGTGGGTTTTGATGGTGACTCATTTGACCAAGGAATCTCAATGAGGCAAGCACCAAGGTGCGTCGTTTTTTGTTCGTTTGTTAATGGACTCCCCGAGTTGCTGAACTTGAGTCACTTTTCGGGCTTTGGACCACTTGAGTGGTAAAGAAAAAACATGTGGCTACTTTTTTCTGACCAATCTACTCAGGAAGTGAGGTTTGAAAAGGCAGGTGTTGGGTTTGGGTCCAGATCCGGAACAAAAGCAGACCCAAATAGATCGGTGCTGTCAGGCAGTCTGATTTTTTGGAGGACCCCGCCAAAATGTTGCCACGGTTTATCTGTTGGTTTCCCTTTAACCCCGCCCCAGGAAAAAGAAAAGCACCCTCAGCAACATACAGACCCACAAAGACCATTGAAGGTACATTCTCTCTTTGGCGCGTTTTTTGGAGAGAAGGATCGCTGAAAAGAATGGGAAGGTGCTGCTAGAGAGATCGCATCTGTCAAGATGTTCCAGCGTGACAAAAATGGAACCCTGCAGAAGAGGGTTGAGGCCCATGGGCGAAATGTGTCTAAACAACAGCCTCTAGCCTTAAAGAGGTCGGGTTTTTCAGGTTCTATGCCAATCTGCAGGGGTGTAGCCAGATATCCTGTTGCCAGCGAGCAACATTTGGACCCCCCTAAAATGGCATGGGTTTCCTTGGGGTGTCCCTTTAAAAGCGACGAAAAAGGGGGGGGGTGTACCAACTCACAATAGGACACACCCTTCGACTTTCGAGGGAAGCCGAACTAAGGTCGCTTAAGGTTGAGACATGTTCAGCCACGGGGTTCTGCTGCTTCTCTGGCCGGGTTGAAATTGGACATTCTCTTTGAAGAACAAATGGAAGGCTGAAACCGCACTTAGTGGAGGATGATCGATATTCTTCCAATATGAGCCAGGGTCACAGCAACTTGCTGTCCCAAGAGCCGGGGAAAGTTGGCGAGCGCTCCCCATGTCCCTCCCAGCATGGACCAGAGACTGGAACATGTTGACCAAACCTCGTATCACATGCGAGCAATCTATACAGGTCCTCTGAGGCGAGGTCAAAGCAGCTGAACCTATCCAGAGTTACTATCGTTTTAGGCCTTTATGGGTTGAAGTAAGACCTTTCGCATTGCAGAAAGGTGCACAGATCACTGTTTTTGTTAGCATCCAGGCGAGCATGGGACCGTCTGTTCTTGAGGGTCCCCGTGTTTCGGGGGTTTTAAAGGGACACCTAGAAGAACACCGAAGCCATTTTGGAAAAGTCCCCTAAGACACACACCCAAAGAGGGACGCGCACCTTCCCTCGCTTTTAAGGCCACCTTCTTTTGGTGATGCAGGGCAACATCCTCTGTTGGGGCCCCACAGCCCTGGGTCGTTTTCCTTTTTTTTCCCTTTTCTTTTCTTTTTCTCAGAACGACATCCTCACCCTTGAAATGGTGGATCAAAGGGGTTTCCCACCACTTTTGGTTTATAGAGAGCCGAGTTGCCCTCAATTTTCTCGACCATGATTGTGAGATCTCCAGGTGTTTTGTGTTGATACAGACACCTTTTGTCAGGCATCCCTAAGTTGGTGGTTTGGATGGGTGGTTTGCTAGGGTTGAACTTCTGGTTCTAGAGGTTAAATGGGACACCCGCCCCTGGCCTCCAAACCACCAATCCAAGCCGCCCGTTTTGAGGTACTGCCAATTTTGAGATCCAGTGCTTCTGTTTATAGCAAAACCGGAAATTTCCGGTGCTTTTGGGCAGACTGCGGGGCCCACTGCAGCCCTCTAGGGAAGATTAGCCAATTCTAGCATCTATGTCCAAATATCACCCGGTGAGTTTGGTTTATTTGTAGGGTTTATTTGGGATTGGTAATTTCCACTGGTGCAATCCCAGGGTGTAATGGAGACAACCAAGAGGAGCTGGGATTCGTTTTGGTAGTTTCCCTGTGCAATCCCAGGGTGTAATAGGGAAAACCCATAACACTCTGGTCATTTTGGTTTCTTTGGGGTGGATAATTTTGCCAGGGTGTAATCCAAGGGTGTAACAAGGGAATAAATCTGTGGGTTTCCAAATCCCAAGAAAAACATCAAACACACATCCCTATGTTTTTTTCTTCGGGTTTGTGGGATTTGGGACTGTTTCTTTGAGTTTCCAAGACCAACCATTCCCCCCAAAAAAGGAGCTAGGGGCCCAGGGCGATTTCATGAAAATCCACAAGAGCAACAAACCACACACAGGAAAAAACAATAATATATATATATAGTTCATGATTTTTCAAAAAAAAAAAAAACAAAAAAAAAAAAAACAACACACAACGAAGACTTCCCCGGCCGGGCCGCCGGGCGGGGGGGTCTCCCGGCGGAGTTTTTCTTTTTTCTTCGGGAGGCGGCCGCCTTCCAAGGGGCCGAAGCCAAGCTGCGGGCGGGCATGGGCCTGGCCTTCGCCGCTGCCAGGCATTCGCCGGGTGGGATGGACCGATGGGCGGCACGGAGCTGGCGGGATCGTGGGGGGGGGTGGGGCGTTTGGGAGGGGCTTTCCTTGAAAACCCGGGCGACGTCAACTCCAGTGTGTGTGTGTGTGTGTGTTTTTGGGGTTTTGCTGGGAAAAGAAAAGAGGAAGAAGGTGTGGCAACTCTGAAAAGAGCGAGCTTTTCGGGTTGCTTGAGGGAAGAAATCCCCGGAAATGGCACTGGGAAGAGACCCCAAACAGTGTAAGCACCCCTGGTTGACACATTGTTTGGGGGAAAAAGGGGGTACCAACTCAAAAAGAGCAAGCCTCCCAGGTTGCTTCAGGGAAGCCAAAAGGGACAACCGTGAGAAAATCCGGGGGAGGGGGGCGGGGGGTGTTTGGGACTCCGAAAAACAACAATCAGATTTCAGGCATGGGGCAACCTGGCTCCACGCAAGCCAGAGGAACCTCGAGGGAAAGATGCCTGGCTAGCTACTATGGCGGTATCTGGGAGCACTGGGCTGTTGTAAACCGGGCAGGAAACTCGTATAGACTTGAGTGAGAGAAATACGCTACCCAGTCAACCACGGATCGGATTTGCAAGTGCAAGCCGTGTGGAAGGTGTCGGACAGTCAATTATCACGCCCTTTTCAGGTCCAAAATTGACTGTGCGCACTTGCGCAGCTCTTGCGCAGGATTCTAGGAGAAACGGGTGCATTCGTTTTTGGTTTCAAAAGTCTAGCTTTCATTTGCCCAGTGTATTTCCCAGCGGGGCTCTCTATGTTGAACCTACAAACAGAGTTGGGTCTTATGCAGGTCCAATTTCTGGTTGCATCTTTTTGTGCGGAATTGCCAGAACCCGACAGGATTCATTTTTTGCATCAACCCACAAAGGCCCGGATGATTTTATTGAACACCCACCAAACGAATTGCCACAACCCGGGTTTATTCTCTTATAATCAACCCACAAAACACCTGGGGGATCTTATTGAACACCCACTCACTTCCTGAGTTCCTGAACTTTAAACTTTTTGGGAAGACCATTTTAGCGGCAGGTAGAAAGTTTAGACTTTTTCTGGCCAATCCACTCAGGAAGTGAGAGACAACGCGTGGGGTTTTTAGTTGGTTTTCCGGAATGCCGGGGATTCGCATTCAGGCATGACGGGGTCAAGGACTCCTCCAGCGCCAACGCGTACCAGCGCCTGCAGTACGTCTGCGGCGCTCTGGCGCCTTGGCCGGAGCGGAGCCGGCGAACGAAGGCTTCGGTCATGCGGATCCCGGATTTTTGAGAAGTGGCTTGTGGGTGCTTCTTGTTTGTTGTTGGTTCCCTTCTTTCATGTTGTTTTTTGGTTTTTGTGGGATCATTTTTTGGAGTTTCCTACTGTGGATGGTGGCGAAATCGCGCCACCGAGTTAAGAAACCCTGGTGTCTGATGATTCCCCTAATTCCCGACAAGAAATGGTTTCAACCATGGTTTCAAAGTGGCTTCTGAAGTGATTCGCTAGGTTGGCAACTGGATGTAACACATGCGCTCAAAGGCCCAGCTTCCCCCCTCTTTGCAAGCCGACTTGCGGGGGCCATTGGAAGGCATTGGAGCTAGTGCCCTTCCTATGCTCCTGAATCAACACATATGACTTTTGGGGCCCAACCCCAATTCGAACAAGGCGGGTATACTGGTCTTTGGGCCAGCAAAGTTTCTTCTTTTTGACCTGCAAAAAGGTGCTGAGTAACTTCCGGAGCGGGTGCTTGATCGTATGTGGGCATCCCCTATGAGGACCCTTGAAGATGTTCCAGCTGTTTAGGGCGGGCCTTGCTCAGAAATACATGGACACGTGACTTGCTTTGCGGAAATGGTCCTAAGCAATTGCAGGCGCGCAGGCTTCCTTGCCACAAGCCTGGTGTTGCGCACGTCTCTGTTGCAAACGAGCCTTTTTTTTGAACCCTTCCACCGGGCGGTTCAAATTCATCAAAGGAGTTGCCGAATCAACTCGGCGGCCATTATGAGTGACAATCAGTTAGCACACGCACAATTGTGGACCCGCGCGCTAACTTGCACTCGGGTACGCAAACTGATTGTTACTCCCCATCTGAGCAAATGAGCACCAAGCGAAAATCCGGGATCCCTACGGTGGCCAATCGAAATCCGCACAACAAAAAACACCTAAGAGGTCCCTTTTGGATGTGTCGCTTTTGGCACAAAACCTTTGTGGGCGTGGCTGTAAAGTGGAAAACTGCAGAAACCCAAAAGGAACACCGAAGCCATTTTTGGTGTTTCCCCGATTTTGACACTTTCGCTCGCTCGGTTTTTGCCGCTCCCGCGAGCGAACGAGCGAAGGGTGTGCTGAAGCGCCTACATGGCGCCTTCCCGCTGCACTACGAGGGGATCTCTGAGGAACTTTCGGGGGAGACCTGCTACGAGCTGCGCCTGGGGCAGAATAGGGCCTGAAGAATGCTTTTGTTGGTTTTGCAGGGTGTTTCTTGGATTTCGTGAATTCGAATGTTGTTTGTTTTGTAGGTTGTGTGGCTTTTGAAGGATTTGTAGGTTGTTGTTGAATTGTTTGTTGGGTAGAATGTGGTTTTTGTTGATGGCCGGAATCATTAGAATGAGGTTATGGGGGAGAATCGAGCGTGCGATGCTTGCTCGCCTTGTTGTATGCAATAGCATTTGTCGGGTTGGAACTGTTTGTCGAGTTTGAGTTGTTTGTTTCTTGAAATGCTGGGTGAATTTGAGTTGATGTTGATGGTACTTTTCGAGGTTGTAATGTTGGGCCGAAGACCACAAGCCAACTCATGGGCGAGGCGTGTCAAACATCGGGTTCCTGGGGGTTGATTCCTTGTCCATTCTTTTCAACCCTCGTTCTTTTCAAAATTTTAGTGGTTTTCTGAAAAGAAGGACCCCTGGAAAGAATGGGGAAGGTACCCCTAGACTTCCTTCTTGGGGCCGCCGCCATTGGATTGAATTGTGTGTCTTCACCGCGCCTTTTTTTTGCTTCAACTTAGTGCAGTCTGCACGAATCGGCGCTTGTTTCGCCCGCAGTTTCCGGCGCCTGGTCTTTTCGTGGTGGCTCCCAGCCATCCCCTGAGGGTTTAAGCTTTTTAGTGATTAGTGTTTAGTGGGGTTTTCCATTTGGCCCACTCAAAGTTAGTCACTTTTAGCGGGGCTCTGAGGGCAGCCCAACACATATTCGCGAGTTTTGGAGCAAGGTCGTTCTGGCCAAGGTGCGAGAGACCCTCTGGGCAAGTTAGCTGATGGATCCGAGGGTAGAACCGAGGGAAAGCTCAGTTTTGAGGGAGCCCCGCTGTTTAGTGGGGCTTTCCCTTTGGCCCACTCAAAGTTCGTCAAACTTTCAGCAGGGGATCTGAAACAGACCGCTCAGTTTTGAGGGAGTCCCATGTCGTCCGCGAAACTTTCTCGATCCATCCCAGACACTCCAATGTTGGTGCTATTTGCCAACATTCGCGAACGTTGGCCTGAGAAGGAACATTGGGGTTTATAAGGCCAATGTTGCTCTGAGAGGCATACATCCAAAATGTTGGTTCGACAAATGCACGTTCGACAATTCTCCTGCGATTAAATCGCGCCAAATCACGCCAAATCACGGTATTACATGAATGTACCCCAAATTTGGCATACATTTGGCCCAAATGTATGCCAAAAATGGCATACATTCAGTCCGACAATCACGCCAAATCACGCTCAATCACGCCCAATCACGCCCAATCACGGCATCCGACAAATCATAGATTCCGATAAGCCCAATGTTGCCAAATTATGCCTACATCCGAATGTTGCTCTGAGAGGCTACATTTGAATGTTGGTAAATATGACCAACATGGAGTGTGTGGGCATTTCCGCGAAGACTACGAGGCTGGTGGAGGCGGCCAAGCTCCAGCTGCGACCGTCGCTGTGGAACTTGTGGGCCTTTGTAGACGTGCTCTACTGGCAGCTGAAGGAGGCCGGTTCATTGGGGCCGATCGAGCCGTTCCTAGGCATGAAGAAAACATGGCTTCAAGGTCTTTGGCGTGACTGAGGGGAAGAGCGACCCAGAGTATAAAATCAATGTTTGCTCCTTGATTGCTATTGGGTTGGATCTTTAAACTTTGACTTTCGGGAAATCAAGAGGTTTTCCATTAAACCCACAAGGGGTCAACAGCAACCAAGGCACCGGCGTGAGGGGCAACGTACGTTTGGAGTTTCTTTGGGTTCGAAGTGCCAGGTGCACCACCCGGAGTCGGTGGCGAATCAGGCGTGCTTGCCTGAGGCGCGGGCGAACCAAAAGATGTGAGTTGTCCCGTGACCCGCAGGGTTGTGGCAAATGAGCATGGGTTTCCTTGTTGGTGGTTTCGGTAGAAATCTAGATGGCCCTGGCTTACCTGGTGGTTTAATCATCTACTAGGGAAACCCATCTTTTTCCCCCAAAAAGGATGCCTATGGGAATGAGGCTACTTGGCTGCTTGGTTGGTATGCTGGTTGGTGGGCTGGTTGGTGGGCTGGTTGGTTGCTTGGCTGCTTTGTTGCTTGGTTCTTTGCTTGGTCGGCTGATTGTTTAGCTGGCTGACCGCCCTGCCCTAGCTCCCACTTGACAAAAGTAGAGGTTATTTCAATGGGGACAATGGGATTGGGGGAATCCGTTTACGAGCTAGCTGTTGAGGGAAAGGTCGGCTAGTTCCCACTTCTGTTTTTTTCCAGCGAACCTGCAAAAAACTGGGTTTTATAGGGATTGCCGGGATTACACTCTTTGGTATCAGAGAAAGGCTTATTCCCATTGTTATAGCGGAGGCCTTCCAGCGATATCCCAGTGGGTAATTCACGCAATCATGGTCAAGAGCTGAGCTGGCGCTGCAGATGAGCAAAGGAAGCTGATTTGATTCCTGTGACGTGAGAAACTGAGGCGACATTTGCTGGAATGGGTCTTTAATGGGTCTTAATGGGACCCAGGATCAATCCCCCTTTATGATTAATAAGGGCATGGCCCATTGAGTAGAACCCTCACTTTGCGGGAACACAACCGAATCCGAGAGGTTCGCATACACTTCTCTTTCCAGGAACCCAACACCCTCCTCCCAGGAAAGTTTCGATCCCTCTTAGGGGTTCCGATCGAAGGGTTCAAATCTTTCGGGCTGCCTTGCCGCTATCAGGGGGGCGCAGTGGAGAAGAAGTTGGAGGAGATCCAACCCCAGGACTGCCCCATCTTCAAAGGCGGGGTCCTCTCCCCACCCTTCAGGGGGAAAGGGGGTCTCACTTCCTGGGTTCATGAACTTTAAACTTTTTGGGAAGACCATTTTAGTGGTAAATATAAAGTTTGAACTTTTTTTGGGCCATCCACTCAGCAAGTGAGGGGTGGGGGGGGTGGGGGGAGGAATCTGATGGGGTTTTGCGCTCACCACTTCGGTTGCCAAACGAGATCTGACCCCGGCTTACTCTTACCCTCCTCCAGGCGATCCTGGAAGCCCTGCCAGCAGCCCTTTTGGAAGACTTGGTTCCGTTTACAGAGGCCTTCTGGGAGCTTCCATGTTGAGTGGGCTACAAGCCACCCCCTTGGTGCAGTTGGGGAAATGGCAGTGGCTCAAAATTCAAGAGCTAGGGTTACGCAGGTTTTCCATGTTTCCACTTACCAGGGCAACCCATTTTGGAATTCCGGTTTTTTGAGCCCCACCCAAATCAGCGCTTGAAGCCTCCGCTGAGTTGGCTCGGAGGTGAGCTCATTGCGTTTATCCTCCGCACGGCCCGGGACTTCGCGACCCGCCAGACCCGGAACAACGAGGCGGGCCTTGGTCCGTTGGTCTTTTGGTTCGGGGCGGTCGGGGGGGGGGCGTTGAGAAACCGGCCCCAAGGTCTTGCGAAGGACTAGTTTGAGCAGGGGAAAGTCTGGGTGCTCCAAAATTAAGAGCCAACCTCCGGGAAGTTGTTTGCTTTTCCATTAAACCCATTGGAGAATCAGACACGGGTCCCCTTGGCGAGCTTAGGTGGATCCTGAGACGGTGGTGGCTGCGGATTTGGTGAGCTTCCACCAGGACGGCGAATGGGCCATCCGGTGGCTTTGCTCCCGGGGTCTCCAGCAACATGTCTGTGGGTCAAAACCAATGGGATCCCATTTTGGGGTAGTTGCATCACCCATTTTAGAACCTATTAGTGGTTGGATTGAATCGGATGTTCACTGGGGGCTAAGCGATTTGGCTTTTGACCCATGGCCACATGAGACGTGAGACGGAAGTCGCAAAATGGAATCCCCTAACATGGCACCTTGGAACATGGAGCCCAAGATAGCCCAAGACGAAAAGCTGGCGGTTTGCAGCTCTTCGATTTTGAGCCACACCTGAGCCACGTGCTCAAAATCCGGGTAGATGAGGGTTAGTAAGGGACGATGTCAACCATAAATAGCTGCGGATCTCCGCCTTCTTAGTTCTTTACATGGTTCTGGGTGCACCGTTTTTGTACCGGGCTTTGGAGCCAGTGACTCACCTTGAGTTCCTCGGCTTATGCGGTTGCTGTGGGATTTCCTTCTGCCGGCTCGACTTTGGGCGCCTGGGTCAGGCTCCGAAGACACAAGAGGTGCTGGACTGAAACTTTTTTCCCCAACAGCTGAAAGCTTTGGGGTCTCAGCCCAGATAGGCTCCGGGGTGGTCCGGGGCGGCCCTGATGCAAGGTTCCACGAGGGTTCCACCAGGGTTCCACGAGGGTTGCACCAGGGTTCCACCAAGGTTCCACCAGGGTTCCACCAGGGTTCCACGAGGGTTCCACGAGGGTTCCACGAGGTTCTGCGAGGGCTGCGGGGTGGTGTGAGCACTAAAAACATCACCTGAGCTTATTATTGGGAAGACGCGTTTAGTGGCAAATAACAGACATGGACTCGTTTTTTGCCAATCCACTCAGGTGAGTCAACTAGAATCATACCCTGCTTTCCAGTTGTAAAGGGCTGTTTCAGGTTCCAGGCGGTTTCCGGTAGCCATCGAGACTTCGTGAGCTTGGTGGTTAGACATGCAAGGAACTCCCCCGCACGTGCCGTTTCGTTCCCTACTTGATGTTCGGCCAAGTTAGTAAGTGGTTAGCCAACCCACCAATAACACGGTTAATTTCACTTGGGACAGAAGCGGGGGTTACCAACAACTTACTCAGTAGGCCAAACACCCAAGCACCGAAAAGCCGCACGTTTCGTTTTCGCAGGACCGCTTTTGCGGGCGATGGCGCCTGCAGCCCTTCTCCAGTGACGGGTACCCTGTCTTTGCGCGCTACGACAAGTCGGAGAAAGGCGCGGTTTACCGAAGGTCGAATAAAATATGGTTTCGTTTGTATCTATTTTGTTTGGGGGGTGGGGGGTGGGGTTGGATGGGGAGGGCGGTCCGTCCTTTTCATTTCTCTTCGTGGATTTGGGTGGACCTTTGGCAATTCCAGGGTTTGCTGGTGACTCAGGTGGGGATGGGGAACCAGAAATGGCGGGCTTCCCCTTTTGGTACCCAGGGGCACGAGCTCAAGGGCCCCAAACCGGAGCCTTCTGAGTGGGTGGTGGGTTGGTTCCTTGGCGAGCCTGCGGCTTCCGCTTTTCAAAAGCGCTTCGAAGTGACCCAAGAAGGATATAGTCCAGAAGCGCAAGGGCTGGGAGCGGTGAGCCTAGATGTCTTTGCAGGTCATGTTGGACAGAGTCAGCATGATGTTCACATGTATACCGGTTACAACATGTGAAGCAAACAATAGACAAGGCCCTTTTTCGCAGGCTTTTCAACAACTGATGGTGACCAAAAAGCTGTATGCAGAACGATGTCTCTCCCACAAATCGAGAATCCCTCAACTCCCCTTTTTTCCAACAATCCTGGAAGGGGATTCGAAGGCAGCAGTGCTCTTGAAAATGCTTTCTGTCTGTTGGAAAGATGGTAGGCGGGTGCCGTTCGATTCCATTGAAACATGTACTGGTCCGTTCGCAGCTGTTTATAGCGCCTGTGGCAGGTCCCAAAGTCGTGCATCCAGGGTCTCCAATTAAGGGACAGCCACCGCGCACGCTTGTGACACCGCTTGTCAGGCAGTCAGTGCAGTCAGTCCAGTCAGTCCAGTCAGGGTCTGCCTGCTCGTCTACCTGCCTGCCTGCCTGCCAGTCTGCCTGTCTGCCTGTCTGCCTGTCTGCCTGTCTGCCTGTCTGCCTGCCTGCCTGCCTGTCTGCCTGTGTGCCTGTCTGCCTGTCTGCCTGTTGTCCTGTCTGAGTCTGTGAGCCTTTGACTATGTTTGTCTACGCAGGCTCCGGGCAGTTCTTCTTGTACTACCGCGCCGCGCAAAAGATGTGGACCATTGACGCGGAGCTCGACAAAGTCGCCCCAGCCTTTGCGTGCCTGGGATGATTGATAACTACTCTGGCCTAGGCAACGCCTTAGATGCCCCATCTGTGGATTCCAGCATTCATTGCCCTTTGTCAGCACTCGTTGGGGAATCGGGGCATGCAAAACACGCCCTGGATCCAGGGCATGCTTTTAGAGGATTGGGTAGAAGGGGGATCCCCTATAAAGTAGTCATGGTCCCATGCTTTGGTATGACAAGGGTGTTTCTCCACCACCATCTTCGCAAAAAGGAAAACACGTCCTGGAATGGTTGAGACTCCTTAAATTTTGTGGTTTCAGTTTTTACCTTGATTTCCTTCCAATATCCAACCGGGGAATGACGAGTCAAACCATAGCTTAGCGGTCCCAGCGGTCCGGTGCCTTAGGTTCTTAGCGGTTTTTAGCTGGCTGAGTGGTTGGGTTTCGATTTAACCCACAAGGGGATGTGCACTTCTTGCTGTTGCTTGGAGCCGCACGGGCCGCACTTCCACCCCAAGGCTCACCCCCAAACGGACGCGAACCTGAGGAGATGGGCTCAAGTGCTTGCGCCGCGAAGCCTCACAAAAAAAACAAAACGAATCGTATGACTGTGTGAGGTACACCAGGAAGAAGAGCTATGCCCAGGGATGGTGGCGCATGGCCTCCTGGGTGCCTCGAATTCCAAGAGACTGGGAGGTCTGGAGTGCTCCATGGCTAGCCTCCCTCCCACCAACATGGCACCTGGCAGGGTAGCCTCCCACAAATGCTAGGTTAGTCGGAGGAAGGGTATTTGGTAGCGGATCTTTTGAGGACTTGTTAACCTTTTTGGTTAAAACAGGCGGAATTTTCGGGACTTGGAGCCACAAACAGTGAGGACCGTTTTGCAGAGGGGGTCAACCGCAACCGAGTCTGGAAATGCTTTCGGACATGTAAGATGTGCGGATGCCAAGCTTGTGTTTGCCCTTCTGTCTTTGGGGTTTCCTTGATTTGGTTTTAAACAGCAAACGGTTCCCTTTGCGGGTCTGAGTGTGGCCAAGATAAAACTTCATGTGGTTCCTGAGGAGGAACTCTAAGTTTGAGCGAGATTGTTTCAGAGCATCACTTTAAGCTAGATTTGAGTCGGGCCTTCACAACAATGGATGAGGTAAAAAGGGCAACCAAAAGGAAGCCGCATAGCGGCCGTTGGGCCTTATGTGTTGACGCTTTTATGTTTTCAGCTATAAGCCAACATGTTTGTTTTAATCTCTTCAAGCTTTTTTGTTTTCAACCATAAGCTAGCAAGTGGTTTTTAAACAGAGCAGGCAACCCTGGTAGTTCTCATTTTTTGAGCATTCTTGAGGCTTTCATTTTGAGGCTTCCAGTCTTCCCATGGTGTCAGGCTTCCTTTTTTTTAAACGAAGGGACAAGAGATGGCTCATTTTGGGGTAGGTGCACCACCCATTTTCAGACCTATTTTAGTGGTTGGATTGGGATGTTCACTGGTACGATTTGGCTTTTGACCCATGGCATGGTGCAGTCTTTCCATGTGTCAGGCTTCCGTGTTTTTTGTTTTTGTTTTCTTTCGAAGGGCCGAGAGATGGCGCAGGTGCAGAACAAGCACATGCAGGTGCGGATGGCGGAGAGTGCGCTGGGCTACCATGGCGAAGCTGTGGAAGTCAATGGTGTGGACCAGCAGCTCACGGGCTCAGACGAGGCGAAGTGGGTGGGACCCTACCGGATGGGTGCCAGGAAAAGACGACTTTCTAGGGCTACCTTCCATGTCATTCTTTCCATGGATCCGATTCTTTTCAGGAAACCATCAGAAACCCAGGGAAACAGCGATCGGTTGTTGAAAAGAACGATGGTTGACCAGAATGGACAAGGAATCAACCCCTAGATACTTGGGTATGGCTCAAAATCTTCAGCTGAGGTTGCACTGGTTTTCGTCGTTGGTTCCATTTACCAAGGTGCCATGTTGGTACCACTCTTTTGAGCCACTGCCATTTGGGGATGTCTTGTTTTGAGGCGTCCCCTCTTTTTGGTGGTTTTAAAGGGAAACCAAAAGGAAAGCTCTTGTTGTTTGCGGGGTGGGGGGGGGGGTTCCCTGAAAAAGACAGGCCTAGTTGGGTAGGTGTCACAAATCGGGGTACCCCCCAAAACTTTGTGTTTCCCTTTGAGTCCTTAAACGGGAACTCTCAAAAACACACCCATTTGTTGGTATGCCTATCATTTGACCAACCACTTCCAAGCCGTGTCCACAAGAGTCATGGAGCAGTTGCAAGTTAGTTTGTGGCCTGTGCCGCACCTTGTGTTGAAGCGTGTTAGAACCCCCGCCAGTTCTAGGGATGGCCCCAATCTAAACCTAATCCGGGTTGGCCTTGACCATCCCTGCTCCCTCTGTGTGTGTGTGTGTGAGTGTGTTTGTTCTTTGTCTTTGTTTTTCTCTTGGCGGGCGGGAGTGTGATATCTTCCATGGTAGGGTGGTTTTCAACAGACCTTTGGCACGTTTCAAACTCAACATGCTGGCGTCACGTTTGAACCGGTCTGCAAGATAAAGGGCGCCTGCGAGGTGTGGGAGTCAAGAAACGTGACCTTCCTTGTCAATGCGTCTTCTGTCATTTCACCGTGTTGCCTTTAATGAAAAGCACCCTCTCAAATGGTTGGTGGACATGTGAATTATGACCAAAGGGTCCAATTTCAAGAGTTCGATCCCTTGGATTTTCCTTCAAGCACTCCAACATGGGTTGCCTTGTTGACGAAGTCCTTGTCATCAAGAGCCCTCCTTCTGGTTGGGCGATTCAACACCTGATCCCTTGCACATGTCTGCGCGATTCTTTGAACCTGTTGGTTTCCTGTTGAGGGGACTAGGGCTTGGTAAGTCCAGTTTTGACCAACCCTGGCAACCAAATACCAAGACCACGGATAAATTCCGGCTCACTTGCCCAAAGCCGACCTTCTCGACCTTTCTTCTTCCCCTGCTTAGCCAAGTCTTCGTGGTCCCCAAACGGCAAAAAACGCCTTCTTCTCGTTTCGGGCAAACCGCGCGGGGCCGGAGAAAAACGGGGGAAACACACACACACACACACACACACAAATCGGAAAAACTGGGGGGGGGGGGAAACGGAAAAACCACGGGGGAAAACACCCACAAAAAGCGGAAAACAACGGAAAAAACAAACGGAGAAAAGAAAGGAAAAAACAACACCCACAAAGAAATCCCTTGGCAGGAGTACCTGGTGGCCCTCAACGGAGTCTACCTGCGCCAGCCCAAGGAAGAGGATGTGAACCACCGGCCCCACTACGTCCTGGAGCCTTGGCACGACACGACCGCAGCTCGCTCCACGTCTCCACGTCCACAGCCAACCACACCGGGATTTTCATTTTTGCGTGTTGCTTGGGTTGGACAAGCGCAACGGCTCCATTCTTGCTGAAGGCTTGGAAGTGGTGGGTCAAAGGACAGGGATACCAACACATGCGGGTGTGCTTTTGAGGATACTTTCTTTCGGATGGCTTTAACAGGGGTCCCTTCATTTTCTTTTGAAGGGGGACATCCACTCACCCCTGTTTATAGGCAAACCAACAGGGAACCGGCTTTCGATTTAATTTTGACACACCCATTTGAATGCCTGTTTGGCGATCAATGCCAGACACTCACAACAACATCACTCCATTTGTTTGGTTTACGCGGTATGCGATCAATCAAAAGGGAATACAAGCCAGAAAAGTGTTCATATGGCCATGGGTCAAAATCCCGTACCCTCAGTGAACATCCCAATCTCCACTAAAATAGACTAAAATGGGTGGTGCACCTACCCCAAAAAGGTACCATTGGTTTTGACCCACAGCCATATATGAACACCTTGCTTTGGGTTGGTTAGTGGAGCTGGCTTTTGCCATTGGCGTCCTGGGGGTGTCTTCTTTCGAGGGTACTTTTTTGTTGGCTTTGAAGGGAAACGAAAAGGACCCCCCCATCATTTTGGGGTCCCATAAAAGATAGGCCCATATGTTTTATGTTCGGGCAGACTCAACCATATAGTTATTGCAGAGTATAAGATCTCAAGATCTGGCTCCGACGGTCTTTCGACGTATCAGAGCTGAACTTCAGGGGATCGAGGCGCTAAGTTAAGTGGTCCAGTTGAGTTAAATGGCCATCAATGTCAACTATTGAGCGGGCGGATGACTTCCCTGAAATCATTGGCGGCATTGGAATAGTCAAGTGCCACTATTATAGTCCCTTGCAAATTCACACAAGCAGTGCACAGAACCCTTCCTGGCAATTTTAGAAGGTAGATTCCGCTGCCTTGCTGCAGTAATGTTACTAAAAGTCGACGGGTTTTGGCTGCCCCTTCTGGGCATGAGTAGGCTTTCCAATCTGCAGAGTTTCGTTAGATCTGTATTACATAAAGTATCAAGACTTCCTTGACTAGCACCTCACCAGCATAGGACGATTGAATTCGCAATAGTCAAAAACTCGCCATGTGAGCCACAATCGAAACCTGGATAGATGATCCGGTTAGTAAGGGGCAGTCCCAGCCAGAAATAGTTGCGACCGCCAGTAGCCCAAGTGTCGACCTCAGGAAAAGCCGCGGCGCCATCTGTTCTGGGACCAAGGCGCGCACGAGTCGCGAGTCGCGAGCGATCGGTCGGTCGGTCTTCCGCCTCGCCCGGAAGGAACGGGAGCCTCTGGAAATGGTGGCTGTTGGGGGGTTCTGTCATCAGGATATGGACCGCAGGTTTTAGTCCATATTAATGTTTCCTTTTACCAGGGCAACCCATTTTGGGTACCTTGTATTTTTTTTGACCACAGCCATCTGTCCACCTGGTTTGTGGCGAAGTGGGGATGGGCATCCCTGGTTGGTACCATGCAAGGTGCCAGCCGAAGGATCTTACTTGTGATGTTCAAAGGCGTCCTTTTTAGTTTAGTTTGGTTAAAAATAGAAGGCACTGGTTTAGATGGGCTTTATTCCATTTGCCAGGGGAACTCATGTATTTTTCCAAAAGGACACCTATGGTGATGTTGGCAAGCTTTTCCCTCAATCGAGGGTTTGGCCATTGCCCGTTGGTCTGATTGACAACATTCCAGTTGCACCTCGGCCTAGTTGCTTCTGCTCTTAAGGGGCTTTCATTTCGCTTTCAGCACGGAAAATCGGCGCCCAATTGATCCATAGGTCAAAACCTGGAGCCGGTTTTCTGGAAACATCTCTGGGTGCACAGGGAGTCCACTTTCTGCCGATTTCAGTGAAGTCATGGTCCACTTCCGCCACTGCCTCCAAGTTCCTCTGGGCAAGTGACATGCGAGCAATGCGGAGTTGGTGTTCATTAAATGGGACCCAAAGGGACACCCTGGCCATTTCGAGGTTCCCTTACTTTTGAGACCAACTTTTTCGTGGTAAGTAGCTGGGGCGCAGTGCCTTTCGAGAGATCAAGGGTCCAAAATGAGCATTTGATGCCTGGATGCTCAAGCCGAACAGCCAAAATAAACGTGTTGTGTTTGTTGTTGTTTTTGAATGGACCAGGTAGACCAGGTAAACACGAAGCAAGGGAGTACCAAGGGAATCTGGGTGCGTTTAGCCCCAAGTTGTGCCTCCCAGGCGAATCTAAGATGGTTCCCCTTCCTCCTCAAACCTGCCCCAGCGTTTTGCCTGGAATGTTACCCAACATACTCCAAACACCCTTTGTTTAAGGGTACGTACTCCATATGTACTGGTTTGAAGGGTCATTTTGTAAGCAGAATCTTGTTTTTCATGTCAACTGCCGTGCCATCCACCTCGTCTGAGAAATGGACTGCTGGTGCTTCGCGCACATCTGTCACTCCGACGAGGGCGTCTATGCCAAGTCCTGCCAGAAGACCATTCCAGGGCGGCTCGGATGGGCTGAAGTGGCTGAAGCAAGAGAAAATGGGCCCTGACGACTGAAGACTGGGAGAACCTTGTTTGTTTGGGAAAGTTCCCCCTAAATAGACTACCAAGAAAAGGGCTACGAACTTATTCTATCCTCCAGTACTAGAACCTGTGCTTCTTGACACCTTGCATGCTCATTGGACGAGTCGCCCGGCGACTTGAATCTCAACTACCTCGGCTCCAAAATTTTGAGGGCATGGGTTTCTTTGGCTTCACATGGAGTCAGGGGAGCTCCGAGCCTTTTGAAAGAGCAAATAGGACCAATCCCCAAGAGTAGAAACTTCAATGGCCTGGGGCGAACCCCCCGGGTTCTCCTTCATCAGGTACCATTTTTTAAGCTTTTGTTTCTAGGATTTCGGAGTGACCCTGTGTGCCCTCCCCTCCGTTTGCCACGCCCCCAAGGAGTTACCTCACCATGGGCAAGGATGAGCAGGCGCCGTCTGTGCGGAGAGGTTTGGAAAGCGGACGCAAGAGTTGGTTCCTCGGATTGCACTGATTGAGGCGGACTCAGACCCGTGGTTGAGAGGGCACCAGGTGCCGACGGCCAACACGAGAATCCGTGGTTGAAGCAAGGGTTGAAGCATAGGTTGTGAGGGACGTCAGCGACTTGCTCTCGAGTTTTTTTTTTTTTTTTTTTTTTTTTTTTTTTTTTTGAACAGTAGAAGGAGCCCAGAAAAGCTTTTTGCAGGAATCTCCGTATAGGGAGGAATCTCTTTTTGCGTGCTTCCTTCTACTCTGATGGCACAGGGACCCAAAACAGGCCCCACAAGGTCGCTAGGGAGATTTCTTTGGAAGAAATGATTGTGTGTTATTTGATACAGGTTTGTCCCAATATAGAGGACCCCCAAAATGGTTGTTTTCCGTTTTTCTTGTAGACCGCCATCCAGGAAGGGGCTAGATAAGTTACCAATTGATGATTTCTAGGGAAAGCTTTCGGGGTGGGTATGTGTCAAAATAAATCGTTTGTTTGCCTATTTGTGGCAAGCTTACACGGGGGTAAAACGGGCTCACCAAGATGAAGGTCTTTTACTTGGGGATCCCTTTTTATTTCAGATGCAGATAAAGATATAAGGAGCGGTCCACATCCATGAAGACTGCTCTGTCTGTTTTTGTTTTCCCCCCCCGTGATTGTTTTTGGTGGGAAGAAGGAACATAGTGCACAACCGGGACTCTTATTGTAAACAAAGGCATAACTTGGAACCGCAATGAGGGTTCAAAGAACATTACTGGTCGTCTATGGTCCTTTTTGCGCTGCCTCACATGGGCTTTGGATTTGGGTCTGTGTCAAAATAGGGAACCGCCAAAATCATGTTTTCCGTGTCAGTTTTCCTTCAAACCAACTGGAAACAAATACCCGTAATTCAAGAATTGGAACCCGGATGAAACCCGTCCCATACATAGGGGGGTGTTCCCTCTAACAGCGATGAACCCCCACTAAAAGGAATGGAGCACCCACCCACCCGAATGCATAAAAACAAAGGGTTTCAGATGCCCAGGGATCCCATCCACTGAGAATCTGGGGTTCCCCACCGCCAGGTGGTGCCGGCGCGTGTCACCTTCGTCACCGCCAAGGAGGAGGCCCAAGGGGCGGCCGCCGCCGCGGCCCGCGCTGAGCCGTTTGGCCCAGATCAAGGTGGGTCTCTATACCAGGGGTGTGGGATCTGTGATGCAAGTTGGAATTCCCCCCCTGAAAAACTGGAACGTCTTTGGGAAGCACAAAACCGATTGGGAGCAATACGTGGTTGTGACTCACAATTTAAGAGTCAGAGGACCCCAGGCTTTAGTCTACTTGTGCATTTGCCAGGGTTCCTTATTGGGCTCCTACCTATTCTTGAGCCACACCCACATCTTGCTGACCCTTTAGCGAATCCCACAAGAACTTCTCGCGGGTCCAGAAACGCCAAAGCAAATTGCTCAGGGCTCAAAGAAAGTCTTTGAGACATCGTCCTGTGGAAAAGCAGCGGACACTCTTTGCATGCTGTTTTGCCCATGTAAACACAGTCATACAAGTCCCTGGTGCTGGCCATCTCCACCCCCCCTCAAAGCCCGACGCATCAAAACCGCATGGGCAAGGACGAAAGCACAAGCGCAACACGTCGCCATGCCTTCCATGCAAAAATGTGCAATGCGGAGGTGCTCAATGGTTCAGGCATTTTCTAGACCGCAGCAACTACTTGTTTTTGTTTTAACGTTTTGGGTGCATAGCTCCCATGTTGTGTTTCGCAGGCAGTCAGCCCCAGGAGCCTCCCCACACCCGAGCCCGCGCGGAAACTGAGGCCGGAGGATGGGGACTTCCCACTGCTGCGCTGGGAGGACAGCAGACGCTTGGAATAAAAATCCTTCTTCGGGGTTGATGTGTGTGTGTGTGTGTGTGTGTGTGTGTGCGTGCGTGCGTGCGTGCGTGCGTGCGTGCGGCGGGCGGGCGGGCGGGCGGGCGGCGGGCGTGCGCCCGTGCGTGCGTGCGTGCGTGTGGGCGGGCGGGCAGGCGGGCGGTCGGGTGGGGCGGGCGGGGCGGGGGCGGCGGGCGCGCGCGTGCGGCGTGCGCGCGCGCGCGTGCGCGCGCGGGTGTGTCGGTGTGTCTGTGTGTCTGTGTGTCTGTGTGTCTGTGTGTCTGTGTGTCTGTGTGTCTGTGTGTCTGTGTGTCTGTGTGTCTGTGTGTCCGTGTGTCCGTGTGTCCGTGTGTCCGTGTGTCCGTGTGTCCGTGTGTCCGAGTGTCCGTGTGTCCGTGTGTCTGTGTGTCTGTGTGTCTGTGTGTCTGTGTGTGTGTGTGTGTTCTTGTCACACGTTGTGTTTCCTCGTAGAAGTGCTTTATTTGTTAACCTTTTTGGTTGCCAAGAAAAAGGAAAAAAACGCGCGCCACCTTTTGGCGTGTTTGGTGGGGGGGAGAAAAAGGAGAAGCCTGAATTGAGGCTCACGTTTTGGAGGTTCTAAAAGGGAGGCAACAGGGACACCAAGGCTTTGGCTGGTCCGCCGCTTTCATGTGGCGTGGAGCCATAGGCGGGTGCCATGACAAACGAATGGTATCTAAGTCCAGTAGTGCCCTTTCTCAGCCTTGCCTACAAAAATAGATTGCAGAAAAAAAGTCGGTACCCGCAAATTCTAAGCTCTCTACTGGAGGACCTAGGTATTAGGAATGACTTTTTGGGGCCATTGAGGACCGTTTGCTGTGGCTGAGCATTTTTTCTTGAGGCTCGGTACGCCTTTTGTGGCCTGCTGTCACACAGACCGAAAGGAATGCTAAGGCTTTCTTGGCTCGTGTAAAACCACCCAAATAAACCACAAGTTGCCCATGTTTATTTTATTTTTTTCTGACACGAGGCCACGATTGCATGCTCTTCTCCAACAAGAAGCATCAGGCGTGGCCGTGTGGACCCATCGCTTTGAGCGTCTCCAGCATCGGCCCCTGAATCCGATTTTTTTCCACCTGCCTTTCGGGCGACCTCGGTGTCGGGGATCTTCAATCCATTGGTTTTCAGTGTCGCCTAAATTCCGCCCGTGTGCGGAGAGGACTGCTGGCACCCTCCGCGGCCCTTCCCCCCCCCCCCCCTGGCCTCTTGTGGCTCTTGGACAGGCCTCACAGATAGAGCTCCAGATGCTTCAGAATTTTGGGTATTTCAATTCTGAAGTTCGATCCTGAGCATGTGCTTCGCCTTGCAAGGTGTCTTGCCTCGTCGTTGTCTTGCCTCGTCGTTCTCTGCCTCTGGCCAAAATTGAAACAGTGTTCTTCCTACTAGACTTGACAGTTTAGAGAGTCTCCCTGATCTGTTGGGGCCTACTTGGGTTGGTGCGCAGCCCTGGAGGATTCTATGATACGGATCTCTACAGGAACCATGACCATGGCAGACAGAAAGTGGTTGGAGGCATAAGGATTCCAAGGAGGTACCACCATGGCGGCGCAGGTCTGCTTCTTATCCTCCCAGCCCAGCAGGCCGGGCGGCCGGACAGGTCGAATCTCCCCCAATTGACGATCTGAGCGTGCGAGGCGTGTGGAGGTGGTGGGACTTTGGACTTTGGACTGTGGAGGTGGTGTGGGCCAGAATCCCTTCTGCTAGTTTTGGTTCGGCGCAAAAGCTGGGGTAGCAAAGGGGAGACCTCGCATTCACTTGAGGCCTGAGGCCTGTTGAAAACCTTCTCCCCCCCCCCCCCCGCGCGATTTCAAGTGGGAATTCTTGTTGCTGAGTGGCGGCCTTTGTCCTTCTTTGTCTGTGGCTCCCCCCTCCCCACAAAAACTGGTCAACCCCAAGAAGGGTGTGTTTGGCGATCCCCAAAATGGCGAACCCCAAGAGCTTCTCCATGGTCAAGAGAGTTGGATCACAGCAACTGGGATGGTAACCCAAACCGGCAGGCGGATCATCAGCCATCCAGGACTTTCGACTCTTGAGAGATATGCGTGTAGTTGCATCCTAGCGGTTTGCCGCCAGAAAGCCTCTTTGGCTCGAAACGAGTTTGAGACCCTCATGGTTTGAGAACCAAATGAAGAACCACTGTTGCATGCTCACATTTTCTTGGGCATGTCTCTCCTTGGCATTCCCTTCTACGCCCTTTTTTGGGCGTAGACGTTCGTCGACGTAAAAAAGGGCTAAGGGACAGGTTTTCCTTGCCGCCTTGCGGTTCAAGCATCGCCCTGTGAAAAACCTCGTTTGGGTTCCAAACGGGTTTGAGAAGGCCACGGGACGTATCGCATGTGAGCCACAATCAAAACCCGAGTACATGAAGGTTAGTAAGGGGCAGTCCCAGCCAGAAACAGTTGCGGCCGCCTTCTTAATTCTTTACATGGTTCTGGGTAGACCATTTTAATACCGGGTTTCGATTGTGACTCATGCGTGTAGCATCCTATCCCATTCGTTCGAACACCTAGATGCCAGGCTACGCATCTCCATGCACCCGGGCCTGCTCCAGCTGCTGGAGAAGAACAACGTGTCAGCCCTGCGGCGGCAAACTTGCGGATCCTTCGTCTCCATCAAGCTTAATGCTAACCGACGAATACTAGGTCCCCCAGTAGTGCCCTTTTACCGACTTGGTTGGGAGGGTTCCCCTACTAAAATAGACTGTACCCTTATTCTGTCCTCTCTACTGGAGGACCTCGAAAGGATATTAAATGTTCACACATATGTCAATATGTGTTTCTCCGTCCCTGCCCTTCATTCAGGGGAATGGATCAGCTTAGCAAATGTCCTCAAGCCTAACTCCTAATTACCATATTACATGGATAAGGTCAGCGGACATCTGGGAAGCCAATCAAGTTTAGTAGTGGATCAGTGTTGCCAGGTCTACACGGTAAACAATTGTGTACACATATATATTGGCCCCCCCCCCCAACCCAATGGTCATGGTAACGCCCCCCCTTTTTTGGGTGTGGTGCCCCCGCCCCCTTGTGGTTATGGTTCCCCCTTTTTTGTGGTTATGGTTCCCCCCTCCCCCTCTGTGGTGTGGGGTGTTGGTTTGGAGGGCAAGTCAGGCTTCGTTGAGGGTTGACTGCTGTTGGTTTGGGATGATTCAGTTTGGATTTAAGGATCCTTTGGGGTATCTCAAGCTTACCTTTGAGTTTCGGGCTTGTAGCTCAGGATTTTAGTACATTGCTTAGGGTTATTTAAACTGATTATTAGTTTTTCTTAGGATAGCCGGGGGTGATGTACAGTGGGTTTAGGGATCCTTTGGGGCTTTGCTGGGTTGAGCATGTAGTTTTTTTCTGAGTTAATTATCTTAGGCTTCATGTCAATTGAGCGATCAAGAATGCTCAAAGCAATTTAAGTAAGGGAGCGCTGAAATCAATCCGCGCGGAAGGTTTTCCGCAGACCGCGGAAGCTTGCGGAAGGGCCGGCGGACTTGACTACGAAATTTGCGCAGCGGAAGGGCGCGGAAGGGGAACATTTTTGGAGCGTCAAAAGCCAGGGTCACAAGATTTGACATTTTACATAAAGGAATCAAGGCCAAAGAATCAGTGCCCGGATTATGTCTTTCTCGCACTTGTTTAGACCTTATTCCGTCTCAACAACATAGACATCCAGTCTCTTGCCACGAGGCCGCGTTGGCATACTTTCCAGCACTACGTTGCCTAGTTGGAGGGCTTCAGGATTGCAACCCGCGTATTCGTGGCCAAGCACTATGGCTTACTCTCGCAATGACCTTCTTACTGGCAAGTCCCGCAATGCCCCCGAAAATGCAGCGCATCTCCTGGAATGTAGACATGGGTAGCTCTGTCTCGACACGCGCGCCAAGCATGCCTCCAACCTGGAGACTGCGTGGCCGCATCCGAACAATAGCGGCTGAGCAAAGCGCTGCAGGATCCAACCACCGAGGGCGCGCACGTTGATCATGGAAGGCATGCTAAACCACACGGCGAGACAGAGTCACAGCCAAGCAACATCTGTTTGCTTGTGACGAAAGCAGCCGTAGCATTGTTTTTTTTGTTTGCCCTCCAGGCACACGAGGCGCCAAAAAGAGGTTCGAAGACTTGGCCTCTTCCCCGGCGCAGCTGGCAAGATGGCGGGTTGTCAAGTTAGGTCCGCGCCATTTGTCATTCTCGCACTTTGAGCATGGCTTTGCAAAATGATCGGCGTATTGCAGGCTGTCGCCGCAATGGCCAGGTTTGGGCAAGCGGCGGTGGTAGGCTGGCAGCAGTGCCCGCGTTGGCTGCGCGAAGGGTCTCACCATAGGCGCGGATCGGTCTCGCCTGGCAAGGAAGAAACAAGGCAAAAAGCCACCGTACTGCGTCGCCTAGGTGCACATGCAAACTGCTGTCTGTGGGGTGGGAAAAGGCGTATGGATCTGGAGGAAGACCGCGCATTGAACACAACAGGCGGGCGCGTGTGTAAACGTGTGTCAGAAGTGGGGGTTGGGCGAGAGGGGGCGGGCGAGAGCAAAGCCACCTATACTCGCGCGGGCGCTCAGCCAACCCACGAGAAACTGGATCTTCTGCACCAAGTTTGACTTGAATCACTAACCTGTCTGTGCTCCCATACCCATCACAAGTAGAGGAATGCCCTTGTGCAAGTGAACCCGTAACTCAGCAGTGACCGCTGTCTTGTCTTCGACTTCGCTGGCCAAGCTTGCGCAGCCAAAGTCGTGGACTTTCCGTTTGCAAGCAGTGGCCTGCCACTTGTGTCCAGCTTGAGGCTGCTCACAAGGGAGGGTCCGGTCAAGTTGGTGGTGCCGTAGTGCGCAGATCTCTGACAGGCAGACGGAAAGCCTGGGTTAACCACGTGTGGGGGGGGAGGTTATCACAGCAACCTGCGATTTTTTTGGTCAAACGGGGGTCCCTTCTGGGGGACCCCCAAAAAACCAGTGTAGGGCCTACACTGGTTTTTTGGGGGTCCCCTGAAAGGGACCCCCACATGATTTCAGGTTGCAAAAGACGCGCAGATCAGCTGTAGGTCCCTTGGCAGGGGACCCCCAAAAAACCAGTGTAGGCCCTACACTGGTTTTTTGGGGGTCCCTTGCAAGAGACCCTCGATTGTCCGAAAAAAATCAAAGGAGCCGCCAGGTGGCCGCGCCTGCGCTGTGGCTGTTTCTCTTTGCGCCGGTTGTTTCTGAGAACCAGAGGTGCGTTGCCAATCGCAACAAAACGGAGTGTGGCGCGAGCGTCTCGCATTTTCTGCTGCAACTCCGCGACTCAAGCCACGGGGAGCGAAGGCGCTACACGCCTCCGATGTGGCCGCGCACCGGCGGACCAGGCAAAACTTTTCGTAATCGTGCAACACAGTTTGAATTGACTGGGGTTCACGCCCAAGCTGGTCTGCAAGTGAATGTATCTCCGGCTGCGCTGCCCTTTGCCTCACTTGTGACACAAAATCCTACAAGCAAACAAACCACACTCGCTGCGCTTGTACGACGTTAAAGCAAGCAGAGGGTCATGTCTGCAGAATGAGCCGGAAGCTCTAAAGCACTGACACTTGAGAAATGGCCTGCGCCGTTTCCGAAAACAACGAAGGAGAACCACAGGAAAACAGCGTCCAAACCACAACTTCCCTGAAAGCAAAGCGAGCTGCGTCGCAATTGCCACGGGACACCTACGGTCCCCCTATTCTGCCAGGTCCTGCTTGACATCACTTCACGGGAAACACTTGTTGCGAATGCTAAGGTGGAGGCAGGCGCCCGGCGCCCCGGGCGCCCGGCGCCCCGGGCACCCGGCGCCCCGGGCACCCGGCGCCCCAGGCGCCCGCCGCCCCGGGGCGCCCCCCGCCCGGGCGCCCGGCGCCCCAGAGCCGGCAGAACTCAAAAGATTTCTGCTCTGTTCAAATGGCTTTCAAACCCACGCTTGTGTTTGGGGCGCCAGGCAAAGGTCCACGTGACCTGACAAGCGTGCAAATGCAGGCACGACCCCCCGCTTTTGGGAGATTCTCGGGTGTCTCCAAGCGTAGTTCTGCATCTACGTGGAAGCCAAGACACAGCTTTGCGCTGTCAGCCAGAACAAGCCTCAACTCCCGCCGCCTCCTGACTTCGTCCTGGTGACAAACTCCAGAGCGACACAAACAACTCAATGTCTTTGCCTCTCGGCATTCCGGGACTGCCTCGTCGCACAAGCAGCAATTAATGCTGGCCCTTCCTGCGACTGATTGACGCTGAGCGGGTGGAGTTACTGACTTGTTTGAAGACGCAGGTGAGAGCAAATTCGTTTAAATCAGTGCAAGCAAGGCACGTCATGGAAATACGTTCTGCCAGATGAATCTGGGATGCGCGCGGCAAAAAAAAGGGATCTGGCCCGCCCTTGATGGTTGGCCTTGTTTAATGTCAAACCTTGTGACCCTGAAAGCGTGTAGAAATCTTTTGCTCCCCGGCCCTCTCAAGCGATTTGTTCGGGCCCAGCAATTGTTTTCGCTCCCGGGGCCATTTTTTTGTTCGGTCCCAACAAATCGTTTTTGCTCCCGGGGCTTAAAAACGATTTGTGCGGGCCCAACGAATCGTTTTTGCTCCGGGGCTTAAAAACGATTTGTTCGGGCCAAACAAATCGTTTTTGGAGCCCCAACAAATCGTTTTGGCTCCCGGGCCTAAAAACGGTTTGTTCGGGCCAAACCAATCGTTTTCCAACCCCGGGCCAGAAAACGATTTGTTCGGGCCCAACACATCGTTTTTTCTCCCGGGGCTTAAACGATTTGTTCGGGCCCAACAAAGCGTTTTTGCTCCCGGGGCTTAAAAACGATTTGTTCGGGCCAAAATGGGCCAAACAAATCGTTTGTGCTCCCGGGGCTTAAAAACGATTTGTTCGGGCCAAACAAATCGTTTTTGCTCCCGGGCTTACAAACGACTTGTTCGGGCTAAACAAATCGTTTTTGAACCCCGGGCCTTAAATGCGTGGAGATTGATGTTGGGCTGAATTCGCGGAAGACTGGAGGAAGGGCGCGGAAGGACCGCAGAAGGGTTCCGTGATTTGGATGACTTGCGTGCGATGTGTTGTTTTCGTTGGCCCTGTACGGGAATCGTAGCCGCGGACTTCCCGAAGAGCCTGCGAGAAAGCGCTGCTGTTCGAGGATGTCACGGTGTCTTGCCCTTATACCGGCCAGGCGCGTTTCGCGACTGGTGCGGGTGGCCGTTTCGCGACTGGTGCAGGTGGCGGGTGGCGGGCCTGACTAGGCAGTGGCGCTTCTCTGGGCCACACTTACTTGGGTCTCTGAGCCTGAGGGGCGCTTAGCCAGCTTGAACTCCAAGTAAAGGAGGCAATGACGTTTTTGGGGCTTTTGAGAAGCCGGGAAACACTTCCTCGCTCACTCGCTCACTCGCTCGCTCACTCGCTCACTCGCTCACTCGCTCGCTCGCTCGCTCCCTCACTCACTCACTCACTCACCCACCCACCCACTCACTCACTCACTCACTCACTCACTCACTCACTCTCACTCACTCACTCAGTGTCTACCCATGAGCAAAAAAAAGCCCCTAGGCTGCCCAAATCTTAGAGAGAGCGTTCTATTCTTCTGTGCGGTTTTCCGGACCTGGTTTCTCTTGGATTCTTTCTCTACTATGATTTCTTTTGGATGGGTTTGCCCTCAACTGTGTCTTTCTTTGTTTGAGGGTGCCTAAAAAAGGCCTTGGTTGTTATAGAGGTATCAAGGACACTAGGTCAAAGTGAAACCATCATGTTTCCCTTGTCTGGCTTCTTGGCGTCCTTTTCCCAGGTGGGTGAGTCCATGGACGCCGTCACGGCGGATCACACCAAGGTCTTAGGCGCGGGGTTTCTGTGCGCGTTAGGAGTTGAGTGTAAGGGTTTTGGTGCGAGTGCTGTTTCTGTCTGGCTTAAGGGAGGCCGAAAGGAAAGCAGGGCGACCAACCACTAGGTGGTTTTATTTGCAATAGTGTGGATGGTTGCAATATCTGTTTTTCGCACCTCCGTTCAGAAACTGCTGGTTTCTGACTCACTTCCCCCGTAACCAAAAAGCTATGGTGTAAACCATGGTTTCATTTCGTGGCGCGAGACGCTTTTCGCAACCATCCACTGTATGGGAGTCTGTCTCAAACCGTGACGGGCGAATCAGCTGCAGAGTCGTTAGTGTTGCCGAATATACCCGGAACCCCTTTTGTTGGTAGTAAGAGGGAAACCAAAAGGAAACCAAGCATTTTTGGGGACTGTGTGCGTGCGTGCGTGCGCGTGTGTGTGTGTGTGTGTGTGGGTGCGTGCGTGTGTGCGTGTGTGCGTGTGTGTCTGTGTGTGTGTGTGTGTGTGTGTGTGTGTGTGTGTGTGTGTGTGTGTGTGTGTGTGTGTGTGCGTGTGTGCGTGGGTGCGTGGGTGCGTGGGTGCGTGGGTGCGTGGGTGCGTGTGCGTGGGTGCGTGGGTGCGTGCGTGCGTGCGTGCGTGCGTGCGTGCGTGCGTGCGTGCGTGCGTGCGTGCGTGCGTGCGTGCGTGCGTGTGTGTGTGTGTGCGCGTGTTTTGAAGTCCATTTTGCAGGTCATGTCCCCCGTTTGCCATGGACACCTGTCGATTCTCTCCAGTCCCCAACGCCAGGTAAAAACAACGACACCCCAAGGAAGGAGCTCCAAAAGCAATGCCTAAGTCCTGAGTGCATCCCTTTGTGGCACCCCTTCGTAACATTTTTTCGCAGGCTGTCTGACCGGCGTGGACCGCACCGCGGCGGAAGCCTCTCAGCTGCTGGATGGGAAGTACTGCCTTACAGGTGGCGGGTTCGTTGTTTGGTGGCGATGGGCGACTTGGCAAGTGGCCAAAACCTACTAGATGCAGATGTTTCACAGGGTTCCTTAAAGGATGTATCCAAAAACCAGCTGGTTTACCGGGATGTTTCTAAATCATGTGGAAGCGATGTTTCTACTGGATCAAGTTACTTTAGCTTCGGATTCATCCGGACCGTACTAGTCAGAGTTGCTGGAAGCTGACAGGTCACATTTAGAGCATGATCTTCCAGGAACGGGTGCCTGGGCGAGACACTTCTGGAAATGTGAAGGTCGAAACAGTAGGGAATTAAACTTTTGCACAAATCCTGCACTTACAACGAGCCGAGGGGCTTTCCACGAGCCATGATGAAGGCCGCTTTCTTTGCGCGGAATTCTGAGACATGGGTGTGGCTCAAAATCTTCAAGCTGGGGTTACACAGGTTTCAGTCTTTGTTTCCATATACCAAGGTGCCATCTTGGAGATTCCTTTTTTTTCCAGCTACAGCCACGTGTTTCAACAAGTGTTTGGCCCAACCCAGGCATGCATAGCAGCGAATCCGTGGGCAGGTGATGCTGTGCTCAAGATGCTGGCCATCTTTGTGCGTATGCGATGCGGTCTGCCGGTGACGCTTTGCTAATTGAGATGACTCCAACCGGAAGAAAAGGAGCCATGTGGTTGATGCCAACTAAAGCTCACTCTCCTGAAATGAGTCTGGAACCCAAAGAGCGCTGGCTTTTCTAGAGGGCTCTCTTGTCGTATAGGACCCAAGCTCCCCAAACGTAATCCAAGAGGAATGCCCGTTTGTAGGGCTTCGTTTTGGGGTCTTTGCGTGGACTTCTGGGCAATCAAAACGGGGACCTAGCTCCCTCGTAGAAGCCCCGCGAAAACCCAACTCTTTCCTGCTTCCCCAAAACTTCAGAAGGCCAGGTTGGGGCTTGTAAGGGCCTAAAGGGAAACCAAAAGGACAACCACTTTTTTTTGGCGCACTCCCTATTTCGCCAGCTTGGATTAAGAGAGAAATCAGCAAAACAACTCAGCCACCCTCATGTTTACCCACTCCACAAGGCACAAATGAGCCACACTCAAAACTTGGGTAGATGAAGGTTAGTAAGGGGCAATCCCAACCATAAATAGCTTCGGCCGCCTCCTTAATTTGTTACACGTCCGCTGGGTGGACTATTTTAATACCGGGTTTTGATTGTGACTCAAATAGGGAAAGCCACCCATGCTTTTGAGCCCATTTTGACGAGTGAGGATTCTCATGGGCGAGTGCGGGTGCGGGAAGACGGAGCTGGTGCGCTACCTCTGTGCCTGGCTCAAGGTCCCGCTGGTGACGCTCAACGTCCACGGGGGCACCACCGAGGTGTCGGAGATGGGGTCTCTCCGAAACATGTCCTTCCATTTGCTGAACTGAATATGTGTCATTTTCTGTTTCTGGTTGTAAAGGGAATCTATGACTGTTGGACATATTCCTTCTTTGTCCAGGGTCTTGAGCAAACGGAAGTATCGGTTGGGTTTGCCGCAAAATTGGGGACACCCTGCAAAAAGCGGGGCATTCCCCTTTGACATCCCGAAAAAGAGGGCAAGCCCAAAACGGAGACATCCAATTGTGTGAGAATGTGTCAGAGACACCCATTTTGACCTTGCTGGTTCTCGGCGAAGGGAATGAACCATAGGGAGTCCCCAATACTTCCCAAAAGTTTCTCAAAAACACCGGCCAGTTGCAGGGAAAGGGCCATGACTGGACCATGTTGGACATATTCACAGTGAGGGCTCAGAGCGGCACCACAGAAGAACGGGGCATGTGGTTTGGCGTGCTTTCGCAACAGCAACGCCTCGCAGTTTGCAGAATCCCGTCAGCATCGAAACCATGGGCGTACTCCCCGCGAATGAACAAGCCCAAAAGACCGGACGACCTCTCTGTGAAGCCGCTTTGAAGTGCTCACTGGTTCTATATACGGCATGGTGAACAATATTGGTAGTCTATGCATAGCGCTTCAGCCGGAAAACCCTTCCAGTTGGTAGTGCCGTTTCGACCAATTTCGGGCGCCATGTTTGTCAATGCCTGATTTACAAGATTTGGGATTACTTGTTCAGCTAATTTTGGGACGGTGTGCGGCGACGGTTCGAATGTCAACGGTGGTCTTGTTTGTGGGCGCAGGACTGCATGTGATCAGCGGCCACAGCCTGTAGGTTTCTACGATAGCTACGAGGTTGTCAATCTCATTGCCGCAGAGCTGGCAGTGGGAAAGTGCTGCGGTTTTTATGTGGTGGCTCCTGCGCTGTTCAATCACGAAGGAGTGTTTTTTCGCGACGCGCCAATGTCAATTCCGTGGACGCGCTCTTTGAGGAGGCGGTGGATGTCTACATGGTGTTCTACCACATGCCGATGCGCCAAGTTGGTCTCTTTGCTCAACGAGACATTGAGCAGCAGCAGTGAGAAGTAGGTGCAGGTGCAAGAGGTGCCTGGAGGACTGGAGGCCAACATCGCTGCCAAGCAGAAGGGCTTCATGGCAAAGCTGAATTGCAAGCGCAAGCGACATCGTTCAGTCATTGACATGTTGCATTAACAGCAGGGGCCGTTGGTGGAGAGTGAGAAGAGGCGTCGGATCTCCTCAACGCCCACGAAGCGAAGTGCCAATGCTGGCCAACCTGGGGGCCAACCTGGGGCAATCGGACGAGTTGGCGCAGTGGTGATGTGATTCTGGTTGATGGAGGTGAATTTAGGCCGGTTTTCGCAAGTGCCGGCGTGATAAGTGCAGATGATTTCCACAGTGGAGTGTGCGATGGTGGCAACTACAACGTTGCCCAATTATGCGCGTGTTTCGCGGCACAACACCCCCGGTGCGTCTGTCAAATGGTCGATCGACTTCTTGCTGGGGAACGAGCTGCTAGTGTGCCTTTGGTGCATGTTGTTCTTTGTCTTTGTCGCTCTCTGGGCGGCACTGGTTGCCTCCGGGCCGGTCATGTGCTTATCTGCCGGTGTCACGCAATTCGCCCGGGCACCGGGCGCAGTCGACGCAAAGGGGAAGCCCAAAAAGGTAGTCTATGGTGTATTTGCGAGGGGTGTGTCTCAAACACTCACTCCCCGAGCTCACGGCTTTCATTTTTTTCGGAAGACCGATTCAGAAGCAAACAAGCAAGCAGTTGGGACATCTTTTGGCCAATCCACTCAAGAAGTGAGACATAGGGGAACCCTAAGAAAGGCGGTTTACTATGAGTTTCCTCCTGGTTCTTGGGGCATTGGGGCCGAGCCAGGCGGACATGGACCAGGCGCGGACACGTGGGGAAGTTAGAGCCAAGCGAGCCCAAGCGAGCCATGATTTCCTGCTCGATGGATTCTATCTGTTTTCAGTGGGGTTTTCGATGAAAGGAACCAGGCGGGACTTTAAAATCTGGGGATCACGTTTTTGCAGGTACGCCTGAGATATGCCTCATATGCTCCTTGCCTTCCGCCTATACAAGTCTGTATGGCTTCCACACCCAAAACAAACGGGACCCAGAGGTTAATGGGAACAGCGGCTCTTTTGCCATACTATGTTGGGGGTAGTGGTTTGTGGGTAGTGGGAACAGTTTTTCCGGTGAGTGCCATGTTAGTGGACAGGAGGGTAACTTTAATTGTTAGACCTGGGAAATAACTGCGCGCCCTTCAGTCAGTTTCCATGCTAGTGGGTGAGAGGGTACCCCTTTGTTTGTGCCATGTACACCACCCATTTAGCCCAGCAATCCGAAGAGCTCATTTTCGGAACCTTTGAGTTGTGCGCAGTGGGGTCGATATCGCGATTTCCCGCCGAATCAACATAACTTGCCATTTGATGTGATACCAAGGGAATCCAATTGAAAGTATTCGATCCTTATGCTCCTTTTTCTTCAAGGATTTTGTTAAACAGTAGGGAACCATGGGGACCACCCTTTAAAAGCCAAGAGCCAAGAGACAAAGTGTTGGTTACCTACAGTGGCAACTGGGATCCACCGGGAAGCGAACTGGCAATGACTTCAATTCCAACTTTCCGCCCGAAGCTTCGGAGCCCGACGCCGTATTCGCTTGGCTTCACTCCCGTTGGCCTTATTAAGACCATAGTGCCAACCCTTTGGCTCAAAGCGGGGCGTTGTTCCCTTTATTCCCCAGAACTCCTTTAAAAAAATGCATTTTGACCATGGCTTTTTCAACACCAAAATAAAGGGAAACCGCAATTTACAAGGCAATGCTCAGGTGTATAATGTAAGGATCCCTGTTCCCTGAGAGCCAAAAACGGTTTGCCCAATGACAGGAAGTGGCGTGAGTGGTGTTTGGGCGCAGGTCTTTCAGGAAGCCAGGGCCGTGGCGGAGACGGAGGAGGGCAGCGGTGGGCTGGTGGTGTTTCTGGACGAGGTGAATACCTCGCAGCACGTGAACATGCTCTGCGAGGCATGGGTTGGGGCTTTCAGGAGTTGGAACAAACTGTGGATGGGTACGTTTGAAGCTCATACTGTGGATGGACAGCATGCATTTCGCACCAGTTTGAAACCACGGGCAACCACTATTGGTTGGTATTTACAGGGGAATCGTCATTCCAGGGTTTCTTAGGTGGTGCAGGATTTCGTCCATCCACAGTATTGGTGTGGTTTCACTTGTTTCGCGGTCTTTGCTTTGGTGTGTTTTGGTGTTAGCATTGCGAGGGTTTACGCAGTGATTGCGACGTCGCGAGTGCTGGTGATGCGCACGATCCTCCTCCCGTGAGGCGGTCCTGGAACGATCCTACCGCCTCTTGACTGGCAGAGCCGATTTTTTTTCTCCTTGCAAAGCTGATTTGGGCGTGGCGTTTTGGAAGGCTGACCCGTTTTGGGGTTGCTTTGAAGGGACACCGAAAGGACATCAACCATGCCGGGGGCTGCATGATACAAACCCAGGAAGGGAAAAGCAAGCAGCATCATTTGAGCGCAGCAAGAGTCGTTTCACTCGAATGGGCTTAGAGTTTAACGGGGTGGAGGCGGCCGCTCCTGGCTTCTTTCATGGGTCGCGAGCGGAAGAGGTCCTTCGTTTTGCCTTAGGTGTTTTGTGTTTGTTCCCCCGCATCCAAAGAGATGGGACACTGCTTACTGGTCATTGCCAGGGTAGGTTCACTGTTGAGGCGAGCAAAAAGGATGGGGGGGGGGGTTCCTTTTGGCTTGCCTGATCAACCCCTGAAAATAGGTAATTCTCCATCCTTTTCCATGACTTACTGTGAACAACCATGGTTGAACCAATTGTTTGTTGGTGCAGGTGCAGCCGTGTTCCATGGCACAAGATAGGTTCCACTGCCCACGAGCCACCTCTGGGGGGAAACGGGGGTATTTTTGGGCCGTGGCTATATAGTGGCTGAAAATGGCAAGTGAAATAGCAGTCGAGTTGGGCGTCTCCATTTGGGTGTAAGTACTCTCCACAGAATCCGATTTGGATTTCCGTACCGCTCACGAAAGCCTACATCCCCATGCATTTTCCCGGAATGCGGGAGCAACTGAAGAACATATGGCTGTGGTTGTCAAAACCGTTTTGGGATCCCATTTTGGGCTAGGTGAACTCACCAGCCATTTTAGAACCTATTTTAGTGGTTGGATTGAATCGGATGTTCACTGGGGTTACGATTTGGCTTTTGACCCATGGCCATATATGGACCCATGGCCATGGAGCGGGGGCCCATGTTCTTCCCCCAGTTGACAGCGAGGATCCGTTGACCGACGTAGCTCGAGGACTTGTTTTGCCCTGGAGGGTCAGAATCCTGCACCAGTTTGGGATGGATGAAGCGTTCTACAAAAACAACCCTAAGAAAACCATTGGATCCCCACATAGGATAAACCGCCAATTCCAGGTGCGAAGCGTGGGATAAACCCACCAACCCACCGAGGATTAACCCACCACTAGGTGCGTGTCCGCGTGTTCCTCAGGCGGGCGCCCCTTGCCGGAGCATGTGACAGTGCTGGCGGCGCTGAACCCTAGGAGGAAGAGGCCACAGGCGCAGACCTCGAATGGTGGCACCTAGCACCGGGCTCAAAACCACCATAATTGGGTGTGCCGCTTGTTTAGGAGAGCCCCGTAAATGGCCAGATGGTGGTCCTTTTGCCCTTCCCTTAAAAACCAACCAACCAAGGTACCAACGCAGAAAAAAACAAACAAACCCAATACCAACCAACAAGGTACCAGCTGAAGAAAAGGACAGCCCCAATACCAACCACAAAGGTATCGACTCAAAAAGGAGCGACTTGTTGATGGTAAAACGCGGCCTTGAGGGAAACCGACTCGAACCCACCCGAGACAGTGATGACCACCGGCCTGGTCTACGGAGGCAGCGGCAGCGCTGAGGCCGCTGATTCGGTTGATGGGCAAGTAGATGGTGCTGATGCAATTTGACCGAGTTTTACGAGCCCATCGACCGAGGGTCAACCAGGGGATGAACACCCGGCATGTAGATGGTGCTGCAAACCCGGGTTTGTCCGAGTTCTATGAGCCAGTTTTGATCCATCTGGACTTAAATACTTTGAGTGTGACGAGGTCAACATTTGACACAGTTTGTTTTGATTTCGACACGTGTTCACACAGGTTTACCCGCTAAGAAAGCCGTGGACGGTGAGTCAAACTCTGCCAATGACAAGGCTTGGAGCCTTTGTATGGGGTATATGATGTATGGCCACATTGGGTCTTGACTGATCTGGCCTTAGGAGGAGATGTCCAACTTGGTGTACCGAGTGCATGCCGTCCCCGAGACGGTGAACGACTTCCTCTTCGACTTCGGAGCTTCTTGGAGAACCCGAACCAATCAGTTTCGAGGCCCATTTGCTTTCTTCACTGCTGTTTTGCTTTTTATTATTATTATTATTATTATTATTATTATTATTATTATTATTATTATTATTATTATTATCATTATTATTATTATTTTGATTAAGACGCATGTCTAGAGTGGACTGGGCGTTTTCCATTTCGCAACTGGGTGTCTTGCTAGCTGGTGCTTCTGTACTGGTTTGGTGCCTTGCCGCTGTGCAGTCCTTGACGCGATAGTAGTTGTAGCGTAACACGTGCCTTCCCATTGTAGCAGCTCTTGGATAACAGTATCCCCTACTGTCAGCTACTTGACAGGCCTCAATTCCACTACTGGAAGAAACAAATTTCAGAAATTGTGTGTTGGCGCCGTGCTGACCAGCAGGGGAAAGGACGCCTTGAAGGAATCTCACACACCAGTCAGAATGCGATCAATGTGTTTGTTCTGCCTGGCGGCCAACTTGGCTCAACCAGCCAACTCGGATCGGGCAAAGTGATTGGTTTTCCTGGCCAACTTGGCTCAACTAGCCAAATCCATGTCTCCCAAATGATGCGATTTCCAGAAATCACATGATGAAACCCAGGCAACTGCATTCAGCCAGCCAAGTTGCGCCTCAAAACCAATCACAACTCCTGACCCCCCAGCCCATGTGAAATTCACGACGGGTTTTCCAGGAAACCAGTCACAATTTTGCCCTGAAACTGAAACCCATCACACTTTTGAGGGCGCACACAGTGCAGCAAGTGTGATGGGTTTGCCCCAAAAGCCACAAATTGCGACGGGTTTTCTGGAAAACCAGTCACACTTTTGACGGGTTTTGACCTGAGATCTGGCGCAGCAAGCAGGCACTCAGCCGACCAGACTCCAGCTCATTCCAAGTCTCGGCACCATTCCCCCCTCGTGAGCCAGCCCTTTAGCTGGGCCACCGAGGGAACAGTCATGATTTGGGTCAGGATAATAGACCCTGATGCACAGCGAAAACTCGCACTTGGATGTGGGCAGCACGACAACTGCGCGCTCCTCTTCAACACATCTTGGCGTACGTTCGTGTGTCCTGCTTCGCTCCCGCCTTGAAGCTTCTTTGGCCTCCTCAGCCCAGCCTTGCAGCTGTAGGCCAGTGGCCGCGGGACCCCCTTGAAGCAATGACTGACATGCTTGACCGCTCCTTGAACTTTCTTCGCGGTCCTGCAACGTGAGGACCAACTCGGTTTGGGGCCAGTGCGCACAGGGGAGCAGGCACCCTTGACAAGATCAACATTCATGAACACATCGTGCTGTGTTAGGCTACAGTGCGGCTTGTAGGAGAGCTTCTCTTTTGCGAGTCTGGGCTCATGGCTGAAGTGGCTCTTTGCGCGAGTGGCTTGATTCGTGTGACACGGCCGTATGGTGCCGTGAAATGTTTCCTTGGCCTCCGGTCGGGCTGAATTCTACAAATTCGAAGTGTGACCCTTGAGCGTGACCACGAAGCCTTTCCCCAAGTTAAGCAATGTTAGAGGGCCGGACAGATTCTATTTCTAGGGGATCCCTATTTTTGGAGTGTTTTGGCTACGTACTTGTCCGTACGAGCAGGCTCCCTCCTTGCAAGGCCCAAACTCGTGCAAGAGCACAGCTAGTTGCAAGCGGTGTGCAATAGCGCGATCTAGTTTCAAAGCGATTGACTAAGCACTCTTGGGGTCCAGGGAATGTATGGGCGAAAGTGCTGCAGCGTGAGAGGAGGAACCGCGACTCACGCGGAAACAAGCGAACATTAGAGCAAAGCAAGGGCCTACCATACTGTCTGGAAATGTGTCCTACCGCAAGCTTGGTTGCCACTAGCATCGTGGGAGATTCCTTCAAGGCGTCCTTTCCCCTGCTGGTCAGCAAGGCGCCAACACACAATTTCTGAAATATGTTTCTTCCAGTAGTGGAATTGAGGCCTGTCAAGTAGCTGACAGTAGGGGATATTGTTATCCAAGAGCTGCTAGTGACAATGGGAAGGTACTATCGCGTCAAGGACTGCACAGCGGCAAGGCGCAAAACCAGTACACAAGCACCAACTAGCAAAACACCCAGTTCCGAAATGTTAAGTTTGTTCTTTGTCTGTTCATGTTTTGTAGGGGGTTGCACAAAACACAGTTTGTTGCTACCATACCAAGGGTTGGACAGTTTTGGAAACGTAACCGATTTTTAGCGGTTAGAGGGATTTGTGACATATCCCACTAAAAGTTTGACGTTGAGATTGACGCACCATGCCACTACGCGTGTACGGGGCGTTTCCACGTCTTCTTCTGATTCCGTCACATGAACCGAAGAGATTTGTCATTTCGGGGCCTGGAAATTTGTTCGACCTTGTGAACCAAGCTGTAAAAGAGGAACTCGCGGGGCGGGGTCGCATCTCCTAAGGGTTGATTGTTCATTCTCTCCACTTATTGATCTCTTCAGAAACCGCTCGTTTTCCGTTTTTGCCTTTTCTTGAAGAGAAGGATCCCTAAACATGGACTCGTTTTCCGTTTTTGCCTTTTCTGGAAGAGAAGGAGCTTTTTTAAACATGGACGAGGAGTGGAGATGGGTAATCTTGTACTCTGCCTTCTAACCGAGGAAGTGAGCACCCCTCTGAACAGGAAGGTGCTCTGCCCAACGGGTCCTATCCCTCGCTTGCAGTAAATAAAGCGCTGAGGCTTTGACAAAGAAAGCCGAGGAGATGTATGTGCGCTCCATGGCAGCTTGGACTTGCATGGGTTGGCCAGGGTTTGATTCCTCATAATTCCCCCCAACAATAACTTACCTTGACTTACCGTGACTTCCCGTGATTTTGTGTGATTTACAGTGAGTTACCGTATGTTACCGTGCCTTACCGTGGTCTGCCCTGACTTACCGCGATGTGCAGTGACTTTCACCGCTTTCAAAGGTGCCCTTAAACAGACACGGGCGAGTGTTGTTTGAGGCTACTGTTTTTTTGGATGGTTTCAAAAGCAAACCTTTCGGACACCCCAACTGTGTGTTGAGGCGACCCTTTTTGGGACGGTTTCAAAAGGAAGCCGTTCGGAAGCCACATCACTTTGGGTGGGTGGACACCTTTTGGAGACCCCATTTCATTTTTTGTTTTCAGGCAAAGTCTCTGCGTTTTTTTTTAATGACCCACAGCCTTTTGGAGACACATTTTTTTCGGCAAAGTTTCTCCGATTTTTTTTGGCACCCACAGAGGTGCACAACTGCTGGCCGGAGTCCTTCGACCGGGAGCAGTCGCTCATCACCAGCATCCTCTGCCTCTCGCAGGCCCCGCCCTCGAAGACCTGGGAATCCCAAAATGGCTGCTTAGTAAATGGGTGTGGCAACCAAAACATCAGGGGGAAAGAGCCAGGAATCTACATGGGTGTGGCAACCAAAATTAACCAGGAGGGGCCAACCGCAGGTTTTGGTCCATGTTTCCACTTACCAGGGTTCCATTTTGGTACTAAAATTCGCCAAAGCTATGCAAAATTGACTGGGTTGGGCCAAACACTGGTTGAAAACCACGTGGGCTGCTGTGGCTGTGACTGGGCTCTCTTCTTTCTTTCTTTTTTTCTGGGTTGGCCACGTGCTTAGCGGTTGACCAGCATAAATTCGCGCATCATCTATTATAGAGCATGACTGGGTTGGGCCAAAGACTGGTTGAAACACAATTGGCTGTGGCTGGAAAAATATGGAATCAATCCCCAAAATGGCACCTTAGTAAATGGAAAGCCAAAGACTGACACCTGCGTAACCCTAGCTTTTTGAAGATTTTGAGCCACACCCAGGGTGGAACCTTGATCTGGATCCATGAAGACATCCAAAATGACACTCTTTCTGGCGAAAAGGGCCACTTTTTTTTTCAAGGAGCCTAGCCACTGCAGACATTTCCCTCAGACAAACCAATGAGCGGGGAATCGATCAGCTCCATGGTATCGGGACATGGGTCAGAGAAAGGCCAATGAGCGGGGAATCGAGGGAATCGGCTCCATGGTATCCCCTCCTCCGTCTCCCCAGTTGGATTGTCCAAGTACCAGATGAAGGTCCTTGTTAGCCAGGGGAAATTCGAGGTTCCTGTTTGGCTACAGGTGCTAAGTATGGGGTCGACCTGACGGTTGCCATCAAGCCTAGGTTTCAGGTTGAGCCATCAGACCCCAGGTCCAGACATTCAGCCGCTTGTTCCAGCCAGCACCTTTGGCCTTAGCCAGGAACCTCGGTGTAGTCACCGGGCTAAATACAGGAGCGCTACAAAAGTGAAGGTCCTCCCTGCCCCCCTTTCAGAATCAACCAGGGTTCAACCCTTCTAAGAAGCCATGACCGGAGTTTCTGTAGGGAGCTTGTATATTTTTTCCTCTAGCTGGTCTCTGTGAATCCTGTGTCGCCAAGCTGCCGATGTCAGGACTTCATCCGATGGCAGGAAGGAGATCCCTCTGCAGTGTCCCTGCGCGATGTGCCCGGTGCTTAGTGCTTGAGAATCACGGAAAATGCGGCGCGGATTTCCCGTAGCATGGGCAACTATATGGAAGTTGATCAACCAGTTCTTTTTACATGGGATGACCATCAGGGAAACCACAAGAAAGATGACTTTCAGCACCAAATGGAACAAGTTTCCAATGGAATACTGTTCAACCCCCACCTGCGTGTCGTTTTTAGAGGACCCCCCCCACAAAATGGCTGGTTTTCCCTTTGGTTTCCCTTCCAGGCCAACAAAAAGGGGTGCCCTCAAAAATCAGCCGTTGCTCCGAGCCTTTCAATTCCGTGCCAGGCATTTCGGAGAAAGCCTGGAATCACTAAACTGACCCAGCAATCATAAACTCATGAAGGACATGTAGTTTACCCGCACCACATGTCATGCAAAGTTGCAAAATTTGCAAGCTGCCCCTCTTGCAACATTACTTAATCGACTGCAACTCGAATCACATGTGGTTTGATTCGGACTCAATCGTTCGTGCCTTACAGTTGAATGCGTATGCGTTCATGCTCATATATCACAACTTGACAGCTTATTTAAGAGACATTCCCATTGCTTTTAACGTCCCGTTACGGGGCCCGCAACGCGTGACGGGAACCCAGACGTATGGGCTAGCCTTTCCGCTGAAGCCTATGGGCCATAGATGGGTTATACCAAGAGCAAACACATTGTGACCCCCCTCCCCAAAAACGGGTTGTTCATTTCATAGACCATGGATAAATACAACCACAACCGGGACAGGTACTTGGGCACGTAGCCTTCGCTCGCGGTGAAAGGGGCGGAAGCAAAAGCTCCGAGGAAGCGGTGCCTTCGTGTGGCCAAGTGGATGCAGGCCGGGTGTCCTATCCACCAAAACCCGACCTGGTTTTTTCAGCACGCGCCAGAGGTAACGAAAGGTGAATCGTTTGGATGTCGGAGTTTTGGCGTGTGCTTTTTGCTGGAGATCCTTGACTGTCGAGGGTCGAATCAGCTTTCAAGGCCGTGCCAGCTTTCTTCTGTTTTAAGTCATTAATTATTCCGGTCGCATCTTTCATATGAATTTGACGTTTTGTGCTCGGGTTTTTGCATTGTTTCTGCTTCCGGCTTCGGCGTTTCCGAATCCGTTGGCATGTCCGTTGGCATTTCAATAATTCGCCCAACACGCGGCAAGGAGCGCTTCGCCCCGAAGAAGGGCAATCATCAGCCGCACGCGCCCTCGGTGGTGCCCTGGCGGTTACGGTGGAGACAGCTCGATTCAAAGCTTGGCGAGCCGTACAGTTCCTTGGGCTTTATATATATATATATATATGGTCCCGTCCTCCGCCAACGTTTCAAGCCACAGGGGCCCACAAGGGGGGGGGGATGGGGGGGGGGTGAGTGGCTGAACCATATATATATATATACACATATTATTGTTTTTAAAAGAAACAACAACATATATACCCTATCAGACTTTTAGTTGTTTAGAGGGATCTATTTCATATCCCTATATGAGCTTCACTTTTGGCAAGGGAGCGACGAACCACTAAGAAAAGGCAATCAAATGATAGACCTTTGAAGTTTCCTTTTGCAACCAACCAAAAGGAAAGCCAACGACTCGCGTAATCAGCATTTGAACTAGTCTGTTTCTGGTGATGTCGAGGGGAACCCTGGTTCAGTTTACATTTGCTCATGCTGCCTTTAGCGGAGGAATTGGTCCAGTTCGGCGCACAATCAACCATTTTTGGGTATCTACGTCCACGGTGGGTAATCAAACCGTGCTTCGATTTTGGATGCGCCTTTTGCGGCTTCCACCTGTTCGCCTGCAGGCCCCAACAAGTCTCTTGTGGTCTCCTGAATGTCAGGGGCCCCTGTGTTATCCAGGGGTGGATCTGCAAAAGATGCATCCAAGCGGTTTCGGGAAGTGCCAACACCTCTGGTGGCGATTTCAGTAGGTGATTCCACTACCTGGTTGAATGGCTATAGTAGGGCGATACAAACCCTCGCAACCACCTTGCCCGCCTGGTCTTTGGTGTGACTTTGGACCCTTCCTTTTTGGAAACCAATAGCTCTTCCATTGGATCTACAACCCAGTTATGGCAGTGCTATGACCCGAAAGTCGCCAATCGTCAGGCTGCAGTGGGCGTGGCTCAAAATCTTCAACAGCCAGGAGTACACATGCAGATTTGAGTCTTTGTCTCCATAAACCAAGGTGCCATGTTGAGCGACATTGCTTCGACAACCCAATGTTGTTTTTCTCCTAACGCAGGTTTTAGTCTTTGTCTCCACAAACCACCGTGCCATTGACATTTTTGAGCCACAACCCAATCTTTGGTGCATGTTGCTTGGATGTTAGGACTTTAACTTTTTGCCAACAAATGGGTTTTCCATTAAACGACTCAAAGTTGAAGTTTTAGCAGGGGAGCAGAAAGCAATAGAGCAATGGCTCCCCTTCTGTGGCGCCGAAAAACCGTGAAATCGGCGGAACCAGTCCATGCAAAACAAGACCGCTGAATGGTTTGTGCTGAGAGGTTGTGGCGATCGCCTTGGTGTACCACTACCGAATTCCCTCCCGCGAGAGGCCGCACGCTGAAAAATGCGTGGGGAAGAGGTCCTGGGTCCTAGGGGAATCATAGCCAGAGCTCCCGCTCAAAGAGTCCCAAATTATCTCTCGAACAGCATTTTCTGAAATAGTTGGCCCCTGGAAGAGGTCTGGGTGACTTATAAGACCTCACACGACCTCTCCCCAAATGGTGGGTTTATGTGGGGAATAGCCCAACCAACGAAAGTTTCAGGTTGGTGAAATATCATAATTCACCTAGATAGGTCGGAAAAGTTGTTTCGCCCAGAACCAACAGAGGTCTCGGGTCTGTCTAGGTCCCCCCAGTAGTGCCCTTTTACCAACTTTTTTGGTGGACAAAAATAGACTAAAACAAAAAAGGTACCCTTATTCCAACCTCTCTACTGGAGGACCTAGTTGTGGAAGCTCGGATTCTCGGGCGAGTTTGTGCGAAATCCTCCTTCTGGTGATAGATGCACAGGGATGGCCCTAATCATAGAAAGGCACAAAAAGTGGGTTTTTGCCTTGTCTGTTTTGTGAGGTTCTCTTGGAAATCAATACCAAAAAGGGTGCTAACATGTGTTGCCTTTGCTTTAGGTAGGAGACCCATTTGCTTTTTCGTGTTTTTTTGGGGGGCTTTCCATTAGATGTTTGCCAAGTGACGGGTGCCGTTGGTCTCAACAACCCCTGCTGGTGCCGTTTTCCGACTTCAGAGGGTGTAAGCGACATTCAAACTCGCTGCTCGACCCCCTCCCAACCCGCAAATCCTTTTTGTTCGTTTGGTTGCCCATGAAAACTAGTCAACCCCAAGTAGGGTTTCCATTGTCTATGGTCAACGGGCCAACTGGCCATTTCTGAAGCGGTCCACCTGTGGGTATAAATCTTAATCTGAAGACCTTTTGGATGGGGATTATGTCCACCACCTACATTTTTGTGGTTCCCTCTTTAAAAGACATCGCCATCTCCAAGTGCGTATTTTTTACGCCTGCCTCTTGTCTTTTCTTCCGCCCACTCCCTTTTGCAGTGTACGTGGTTCCTCTCGACCTTTTCTGCTTGCACTGACCATCCTTCTACGTTCACTCTGGTGCAGCTTTGGTAGCCTTTGGTCATCTTTCCATCTGCTTTCCACCCAAACCACAGCCAGACGGAAATCGAGGAGGGTTATGTGACCTTACTGAGTGGTTGGTGTACATTTCAACATTCACTAAGTATTGACCAGTCTCAAGGTCCGTTTTTGATTTGGGTGGGGGAAGGGCACAAGCTAAGGTGGTTTGGGGGAAAAGATCCACCAGGGTTTCGGTGCAAGAGTTGGTTTTAATCTGGCTTTCAACTACACCCCAGTCGTATTCTTGAGCCCGTCAACAGGGTTCGTCCCCCGCCAATAGGGTTGTTACCCTTGGTTGGCAGAGGCGCTTTTTTGTGCACCCAATAAACTGACGGGTGCCGATTTGGAGTAGCGGACACCATCTTAACCGTCTTGTCAGGAAATGCAGGAAATTGCCCAGGGGCATGGGCCAACTTCCAGTAGAATTTGCTGGTCTCCCAGATTTTGTTGCCAAGTTGGAAGCCTGTCGAACCTTGCGTGGCCTTCCCTATGTCTTTTCCTTGGACAAGCGTATGGGCCCCTGGAAGTGTAAAGAATTACTCTCATTGTTCTCCTATCATGTTTGGTTTTACAGTACCCCAACGGCCCTTATGGAAATTAAAACCAAATAATTGATGCATTGGGGAGGGTGGGGGGGTTAGATTATTCCAATCACCGTTCCTTCCACTAGCATGGCACCTGCCTAGGGGTCCCTCCAAGAGGATATTTATTTTCCATCTACCGTCCCACAGTTGCTACCACCTAAGAAACCCTGGAATGATGATTCCCCTGTAAGTAACAAAAACTGGTTTCAACCATGGTTTCATTTCGTGTTGCGAACGGATTTCGCAACCATCCACAGCTATGTTAGGAGGGAGGGTCATGCAGGTCCTAATCATAGGTGTTCTTTTCAGGTTAGTTTGATTAACCATAGATCGGTTCCACTGGTTTAGATGGGTTGTATTCATTCGCAAAACACGTCAATTTTACCAAAAGGACACCTACTATGGATGGGCGAAATCCAGTTCGCGTCACCGTTCAGAAATTCTTGGCGTTTTGATTCACAGGGGAAGTACCGTAATATATCTTCGGTTTCATTCCCATAGAAACTCATTTCGTGGAGCGAGCGGATGATTCGCAACCATCCACAGAGTAATTAAAACCACCAAAAGGGTTCGATATGTTCTTTAGATTTTAAGCATTTTTCGTAACAGCTACTTGAGAACTGAAGGAATGTCCTTGTCAGCATTTCTTATATACATCCCTCAATCCGCTTACCTCAACCAACAGCTGGGAACATCCTTACCAGCATTTTTAACGGAAAATGGATCAACCCCCATATGCTAAGACAATCCCCTTAAGGGATCCACTTACTTGAACTAACAGCTGCGAACATCCTTACCATCCACAGCTCGGGGAGCCACTTGCGGCGCTCGTGCCGTCGCGCTGAGTCGCCACAAGCTCTGGGTGGACTTAGCGCGGCGCGGCCCTTGGCCCTCTGACAGTGGAGTGATGAAGGGCCGGGGCTGGGCGCAGCTGGCCAAGAGCAAGGAGGACCCACAAACCCAAAACCGAAGTCGTCGGTTTGGTTTTTGGAGTTGTCTTGTTTTTTCTTCGGTTGATCTTTGTGGTTGGTTGGGTTTTCGGGTTTGGAGTTGGGGTTTTGGCTTCTTGTGTTTTTGTTTGGTCGGTTTCTTGGTTTGTTGTTGTTTTTGGTCTGTCTGTCGCTTGTTTTGGTTTCGGCAATCCGTCAACCCGCAGCCATGATCGCTCAAACCGCAATGAGCCCAAGTCGCCGACTCTGACGCAGAGGCCAGGGTCAGAAGCGTCCGGGTAAACAGAACCAACTAAAAGGGTACCTAGGTCCCCCAGTGCCCGTTCTTACTAACTTTTTTGGGGGAGGGTTCCCCTACTAAAATAGACTGCAGCAAAAAAATCGGGCACCAACTTGTTCTAACCTCTCTACTGGAGGACCTAGGGGATCTCTACTGGAAGACCTTGGGAAAGGGAAAGGGTACTTTTTGCTTGGTGGCTCCCAGCCATCCGGTCCCTTAGCTTTTTAGATCCTTTTAGCGTTTAGTGGTAGTTTTCATTTAACCCACTAAAAGTTAAACTTGATCTGAGGGCAACCCAGTTTACGATGATTCCGATGTGGTGTTAAGGCTTTAGCTTCTTTGGGCGGATTTTGTCTGAGAAAGCACCAACCCCGCAGAGGGGGAGATGTTTTCCCCCGTTGTTGCCTTGGCGATACCCGAAAATCAACCAAGCAACGGGTTGTTGTTTGCTTCTCGCTTTTTGTCTTGTTATGACAAGACATATACTTGCACACTGCATATAGCCATAGCCATTGTTGCAGAGTAAGAAGGGACTTTCCCATGGCTTTCTTGCTTTGAGTTGTCAAGGGCTAAACCATGTCACCATACTGGTCCTTTTTGGTTGGTTTGCTTAGAAATTAGAGGACCCTGGTTTAGATGGAGTTTATTCCATTCACCAGGGCCATCCATTTTTCCCAAAGGCCACCTATGCATGTCACAGATTCTCCTTTCATCTCAGGGCCGATGGATGTGACCACACTGCTGGGCGTGGCGACGCTGGTGGCTCTTCTCGCCTTCTGCTGCCTCGGTGCATTCTGCTTGGATGTTAGGACTTTACCTTTTTGCCAACTAATGGGTTTTCCGTATTAAACCGCTAAAAGTTAGTCACTGTTAGCAGGGCTTCGCTGAGTTTGCAACCAAGGTTTTTTTTTTCTGCAGGTCTTGCGCACCCGGCACGGCGGCTGGCAGCTGGACTTGGTAGAGACGGAGCTAGAGGCGCGCGCTTGCCACGCCGAACAACGTGGCTTGCTTGCTTGCTTGCTTGCTTGAAACCAACTGGGGACTTGGGGAATCCCATCCGTTTCTCGAAAGGACGACTCTGTGTGCTCTATTCAGCTTGGACGAGGGAAAGAACCAGGACAAGTTTTGCCTGGTTTCCCCCTGCTTTCACACCTCCATTGGCCGTTTTAATTGCCCAATGTAAGTCATTATCACGTCAAGGGGATTTGGGCGCTGTTATCACGTCAAGGCGATTTGGGCGCTGCTCAAATGGATGCGTCTTTTTGGTTGTCAGCTGGGTTTTGAAAACACGAGTTCCTGGACACAACCTACTCTTTGGGAGGTGGCAAACAAGCACATAGGACGCTTTCTGCCCGGTGCAACCAGGAATGAGTGAAGGAATTCGCAATGGGATGGAGATGTGTTCACTTTCCACGCTCTTTATTTCAAGCAGGCAACGCCGTAACGCCATCCTCCAGAACTGAGCCCCTGAAAGTGTTTGCATTTGAGTCGGGCTCTTCAAGCGTCTTTTGGGTTCCCTTTAAACCACCCAAGGGTCACAGCAAGGCTGTCACTTTAGCTCACCCGCCAAAAAAAGGGGACCCCCCCCCACCAAAATGGGAGGTTTCCCGTTGGCTTCCCTAACAACTCCAAAAGGGGATCTGGAAAAAAGACACAAAGGCTCTCTTAATCAACCTATCTGCCAAAAGACAAACATGGAGCCTGCAAGGGGGGTCCTATTAGAGAACATAGTCTTCCAGGGTCCCCTTCAGGTTTCCCCCGAAGGATGGTTTTATTTCTCAAACTTGTAGTCACGGTTCACATCGCGTCACAGACATTTGTGTCACATCGACCCAGCTTTGATGTACAAAAAAGGTCTGAAACAGGGCCCTTGAATATGGACGAACCCTTCGTCCATTTGGTGCTTACAAAAAAGGCAAGAGAGTATGTCTTTGTAAGACTGCCTCTTTGGACAGATGTACCAATCCGCCTGAGAATGGTAGGTTTCCTCTTAGCGGTCTGCCAAACTTGTCCCCCACAAGTTAACCACTCTTGGACTTCCAATACCTGTGTAAGACCAAGCGCCTTCCTTTTGCAAGGGGACGCCCAATTTTTCTTAGGGGGCTCGTTTGAAGGTGGTCATACCCCCCGCAATCCCTGAATACAGTGCCTTCTATTTTGAAGATTTAGCCAAGCGTGATGTCATACTCAAAAGAGAAGTGTATTTCGAGTGGGGCTTACCTTACTGGAAAAGGACATGGCTTCTCACCTCAAAAGATTGGCTAGTCTGTGGCTTGACCGAAACAACGTGAGCCACTTGCAGCAAGGGTTGTTCGACCCCCGCCAAGGTTTTCTAGATTCCTCTCCACCCCAAGCTTACCAACCCGCGACCAAAAGGAGTTGCCTGGTGCCCTCATTGGACGTTTCTAGCCAGGGGGAGGTCTGCGCTATTTGTTTGGAGCCTATGCGGTCGGGCGCGCCGCTGTGCTGCGGCCACGCCTTCCACCTCGCTTGCATCCGCGAATGCTGGGCCAACAGGCTCGAATGCACCTGCCCCCTGTGCCGCCAGAAGCACGTCGTGCCGCGTGGGAAGCATGGCGCACAGGCCATAGGTGTCTTGAGGTGAACCAGATCGAACATAGAGACGAAGTGCCATCTAAGAATCGCCAAAGCCAGGCCCTAGGGTTTAAACCATGATCAACACAAGCATCTCGGGAAGTGGTTTCATCTCACTTGAGTCCTTGCCATTCTGATTAAAGCCTAGGGGCCAGGGCGTGTGCTTGAACGAGGACTTAGAGGGTCCTGCGGCTCAGCAGGGAATGAGTAGCGGAATGACACCCATAAACCATCGCTGTGGTTTCCTGCAAGGACATCCCCAAACGGTTCATTCCCCACACTTTGGGTAGTTCCCTACTGAGCAGCAAGTCAATGACCGGCAAAGAGCCGCGCGTGCACAGTGTTCGCTTTCCGTGTCGCTTTCATGTTCTATGCGCCAAAGATGCCACAACGAAGCGCTTTGGCTACCTCTGGCTTCTGCGCGATGTTTTATGGTTTGGGAGCTTCTCAAAAAGTTTGGACTCTGGAAGCGCTTTTGGTTTACACCAAATTTCAAACCACATGGCTGTGGGTCAAAACCAATGGTACCATCTTGGGGGGTAGGTGCACCACCCATGCTAGTCTATTCTAGTTGGGATTAGGATGTTCACTGGGGGTACGATTTGGGTTTTGACCCATGGCCACACAATCCCCCATTTGAATCAGATCGGCTCCCCGCGGTATGGCTGACAAAGGCTGTGCTTGGGGGTAGTTTAATATGTACAGCGCCGCATGGGCTCAGACACTCTACCGCCAAAGCGGCTTGCGCATGCCTGTGATTAGCCAGTTTATCAAAACTGGACCTGGTGCGAGGCCCCATGGTTGCGACCCCTGATGTTTGGTTTCAGGTTGATTTCCAACGGGCCTTGCCTGCGCCAATCTCGGAAAAACGCTCCGGAGTCGGCGTCGCTTCTGCGCAGACGCAAGACATAAATCAAGGAATGGCTTCCGAGATATATACACTCCCGCAGGCTAACATGGAAGCTGACAGGAGGGGGTTGGAAGACTACTTTCCTTTTGGGGAACCCCTCTGTCCACTTCCATGTTTGTTGGTGGGAGGGTATGTATATATATATATACACATGTGTGTAGATATATAATATTTACATACATGCTGTTTGACATGTACATACGAGCGTGCAGCAAAATGGCGGCCCCCCGCTTCCGGTTGCAATTTATACACTTCAAACCGAAGAAGAAGAAAATTGGAGAGCCGCTCGGTGTTGCGCCTTGATAAGTATCCTTGATCGTCCCGGGAGCCTAAGGCCCGCCACATCAGATATTTATGCACCTATCAATGATGGACAACGATCATGACAATGATAACAGTAGCACCAACACTTGATAGGGTAGTTAAGGTAACAATTTCATAGAACTGCCACACAACTAAGGTATGTGTCATTTGAAACGTGGTCACTGACTCCTTTGAAACTAGCCATTGACATTCATCACAATAGCCATCCCAGGAAAGCAATTCTTCATTTTTAGCTTGGGCTGCGGTGATTTTCCAGGGATAGACCAGGACTGGGCACTCCGTTCTCAACAAGCCAAGTAAAGCAGTCGCATGACATCCATTCCTTGAGATTGTTATTTGTTCCTGGCAGCTTTCAGACTGGTTTCGGCCAGGGTTCTGAGTCGCTTTCGTGCATGTATCCCCAGATTTGGGTTGCTTGCTTGCATGTTCAGCCTACTTAGTACCGTCATGTGCAACATGGTGACAACAACCACTTAGCAAACGGGTTGAATCCGATCTCTGAAATTGACCGAACCTGCATGCCACTTGCGCGAGGAGAACGGCCTCACCGTACCTCGGATTGCAACATTCTGGCGGGAACGGCTCTTGCCAGAGCTGCCCCTTCCCTTTTTGTTCGGAAAGCGAATGGCGCAGTTACCCCCTTTTGGTTTAGTCAGCCCCTTTACTTGCCCAAACACAGGGTCTTCATATTTGCTTCTTTTGTTGTGGGACCAAAGAATCAGTTACATTTTGGGGGTTGGTTTAAGCAAACAACACCAAAGATGGATAGGGCTGATCGTAGCCCCCTACCCACTTCACTGCTTATCACTCTTCTAGAACCCTTCTAAGAAGCTTCCTGGAACCTTTCCTAGTTGTGGGGCCTTTCCTATATGGATATGTTCCAGACCAGCGACGATGTTTCACCCAGTCGCCTCGTTTCGAGCTTTAGGCTATGGAGAATCTGCTGCTGAGAGTGCAGGGGAATGTGGCGAAGGAGTTCGAGGTTGAGAAGGACGTGGCAGCGCGCCAAGACTTGGCCAGTTCTCCAGTTCTCCCCGCCGATCTGCGCGAGGGTCGCCAAACCTAACTCATTGTTGCTGCCCAAAGCGAGTCGAACGGATCTGATCTTTGGGTTTCCTCTTTGTCCACGTTTAGTGGCCCTAAGGTTAACCAATTTTAATTCGGCTCCTTGGGGCAAGTGAGCTATAGGATACATGGCCAGAAACCAGCATTCATTTTGTCTGGGGGTGCGGACCGTTCGCCCTCTCTTCGCCAGGTCTTGATTCTGACTCCTACGGAAGCTATCGCTAAAAGGATACCATGTTATCACGTTTGCTCCAGCTCAGTCGGAGGATCCAAACTCTCAATCTCCTTGGACACTTTTTCTCTTCAGAGAGTTCAAAGGCCGACTGCTGCAAAGGCAGTTAGCGGCGAATATGTCAAGAGTCAATATCGAGCGGCAAATTTTTGGGCCAGAGTGCAGTCGTGCTTTTGTTCTTTTAAGGTTTTGCTTCATATCTTCTTTTTAAGCCCCAAACTGGTAGGAATGCAAAACGGTATGTCGAATAGTTCCAGGAGGCTTCTTCTGGCGGTGTCCCTCAGACGAAAACGGAAGCTCCCAGAAAGCCTCTCTAAATGGAACCACGTCTTCCAAAGGGGTGGGAGTTTTCATGTTGGGGGAGGGTAGCCTCGTTTCAAGAGTCACGGTGGTGGACAGGAGGCAGTAAGACGATAGTCTTCCAAGCCTGTTCTACTTCAATGATTGTTGCAAGGCGGGTATGCGGGTATGCGGGTCTCTCTGGGTTCGGGGAGGGAGCAAGCGAAGCAACAGCCGAGCAAACGAGCGACAGGATTCCAAGCACACGCCCTGTGCGGCATGAGTTTTCACGGAGAACACTCTCCAAAATGCTTTTTGTCCAGCAACGGGTTCCCAATGGAGCAGCGCCTAAAACACCCAAAAGGGGCGGTTCTACTGGCTAGGTTAGCAAGGATAGTAAGGCCTATGTGCTTCCTACTGTGGATGGACAAAATCCCACCACCTAAGAAACCCTGGAATGAGGATCCCCCTGCAAATACCAATTGTTTCACATGCTTTGAACGTGGTGCAGGATTTTGTCCATCCACAGCATGACCATCTGAGAGCCCAAAGTCCGCAAGTCCCGGGTCACTTGAAATTGAGAAACATATCGGTGGCTCGTCTTTTGGTTTCCTTTTGGCTTCCCTGCAAAACCAACCAACGAGGGCCCCCTCAAAAACTGACAAACCCATACCCATAAGGAGTTTGCTTGGGGAGGTTCTCCCTGGGTCCTCGCCGTAGAATGAATGCGTAGAACGAGGTCATGAACGAAGCGCTGGCGGAGAATGTCTTTGTGGGACTCTTGTTTGCAAGGGTGTGTGTGTGTGTGTGTGTGTGTGTCTGTTCGTGTGTCTTTAGGTACGAGTTGGGTGGTTTCGTTTGCTTCCCTCATAAACGAGTCAATACTGGATCCGCGCCAGGGTTCGGACTTTCAGTTCAATCCTTCGCCGATTTCCTTTGGCTTGGTTGAGCGAAATGCTGCCGGCTCTGCGACAACTGGCAACCCTGGCTTTGTTTCAACATGTGATGCGATTGCAACGAGCACCTTTTCACTCTATCTCATCATCTCTATGGTTCCCAGCTCTTTTTGGTTGAGCTGTCCTCATGGTGGCATGGAAACGTCTCAAGCTCTCACCACTTTTGCCGCCCCTTGAGAGCGAGAGGCCCTTCATGCTTTCAAATCTGCCACAACCCCAAAGGGGTTAGTGCCCACAGCCAGAGCTTGAAAGCATTTGGATAAATAGCAAACTCACCGATTTGTGTCTACAGCGAGTTCGCACGAACAAGGCACCCTTACTTGGAGCCTTGGGAAGCTAGCGTGGGTCGCGTGCAGCTGACTTGTGGTGATGGTCTACAGCCGCACATTTACACAAAATCGGGTGCCACATGGCCACTTGTTTGATTTTCCCAAAAGGAGACCAAAGGGGGATGGCTGCGTTGTTTTCAACAAGAGAATGGATCTTGCTTTTGATGAGAAGGGGGACTGCCTATCACACATTTTCCAGAGGAGCGGACTCCATGCATTGTTAAGCTCAAGCAAGCTGCTGGCAGTTGACATGTGGATGGACGAAATGCTGCACCACCCAAACAAACTATGGGAAGCCATGTTTGTTGGCATTAAACGGGGTGCAAAAATGGTTTTTGTCCATTCACAGTATTAATGGGCTTCTGACTATCAGCTGTTTGATCGGAGAAGGGACTTCACAGACTGCAAGCTATCCAGCAAACGGATTTGTCAACGGCCCATATGAGCATCCATGAGGGGAGGAGTCTCCTTGGATGATTTAGTTGGATCTTTAACCTCGCAAACTTTTTGGACAAACGAGTTTCAGACCAGGAACCGGCGCAAGAGCCAGCATTTTGGAGCAGGGAGCCCATGGGCCACCAAATCTCTTGGCTGAAGCCCCGGTCTCAGGTCTGCTTTGCATCATGAATCGGATCCCGCTTTTCATCGTTGGCAAGCCAGGCCCCTTGACTGACTCGGCGCTTGTTTTTTTGTTTGCACTTGGTCGTTAAGATGCACAAAACATGACTTGACTCTGGCCAGGGGCCACCATCGCACATGTGCGCGAGTATCTCTGGAGGTACGGTTTGAGGGTATGGATTCATTCGGGCAGAAGACACTTGCCAGCAACAGAGAGCATGCATGCTGGTCAATGATGCGGATGGTTTCAGCTCATAGGTGACAGAGAAGCATGGCCGGTTTCCTCCAAATTGGATCGCACGCCCGCCAGGTACATCGAAGACCCTGTGCATGCAAGTGCTGCGCCTTGCTCGCACATTCGCTCGGAACGTGGAACGCGCAGTCCCTTTCTGGCCACGGAGACCGTTTGGTTTTTGGGGTGCCAGGCGATTTTGCTCGTTTCCGGCCATAGGCATCTCGTTTCGGTGAAACCGAGATGGATTCCGTTGGCCTCTTGGGCGGCAACTCACAGGTGGAAAGTCACAACCGTAAATGTGGCAAGACGCTCCCGGATGGTTTACCATAGATGTCGGGTACTCCGCAAATTCAACATGGAACCCAAAAAGGGGGGGTCCTTTCCCCAAAGGGATGTCTAAAAAGGGCAGGTGTTTGGTTTGCATGTTAATCTGCTGAATAGAGACCCTTTTACCCTCAGGCAACCCTCAATTGGTTGTTTGGATTGGCAGTTTGGGGTTTTGAACCTGTGGTCCTTGTAGAGGTAGATGATGGGACTCTATCCTGAACCTTCAAACCGCCAATCCAAACAACCAAGAGTGACCTAGCACCAATCCAAGCACTCACGACATCTCTCTATAAATGGGATCGAATCCATCCCTATGCTAACCACTCCAAACAAGACCCTAAACCCTAAACTCGAAACCCTAAACCCTGAAGCTGAGCATTCGGACCTGCGGCTAACGAGGCTCAGCAACCTCCAGGGCAAGCAGTCCAAGTCGAAGGTCCTGCAGACGCTGCCGGCCCTGCGCATCATGCAGTACCAGCCGCAGCCTCGGGAGCCCAACTCGTCGAACCCATTTTTGTTTTTTCGAGGAGAGTTTTCTAGTGCTGAGGAGATTTGGCTTTTTGGTGTGTTGTTTTTTCCCCAACAGCTGGAAGCTTTGGGGTCTCAGATAGGCTCCGGGGTGGTCCGGGGCGGCCCTGAGGAAAGGTTCCAGGAGGGTTCCACCAGGGTTCCACCAGGCTTCCACCAGGCTTCCACCAGGCTTCCACCAGGGTTCCACCAGGGTTCCACCAGGGTTTCACCAGGGTTCCACCAAGTTCCACGAGGTTCTGCGAGGGCTGCGGGGTGGTGCGAGCACTAAAAAGAGCACCGCATGCTGTTGGGGATATCACCAGAGCTTATCTTTTATTTTTTGTTGTGCGCGAAAGCCCGGGTTAAGCCGCGAAAAGGCAGCCGGCAGGGTTAAATTCCGAAGGATCCTTGAAGGGTGTTTCCGGTTGGATGCTTAAAGCCTCAAACTTCCAAGGAACACCTTTTTGACACTCCCCTCAAATTGTTCAAGGCCCGCTGTGAGTTCCTTGAGTGCTTCTTTTTGGGGGCAGACCTGGCTTTGCCCCGCGTTTTAGTCTGAGCAAACATGGGGTGCATTTTCTGTAAAATAAGGGGGTCAGGGGAAAGGGTGAGAATTATTTGCTGGGTGATAGGGGCTGTCCCATGCAAGAGGGAACCAGGATCACGGATCACTTTGGGAGTTACGCACGGAACCACGAGTCGTTTATTTTCATACGTTTCGTCGACACTCCCATCCCAAGAGCGTTTCAGGACAAGGTTGCGAGTGTCCCCAAACTGAGCGCGTCTTTTTTCTAGACCCCCAAATGGCGTTGGTTTTCCTTTTGGCTTTCCTTCCAAACTCACCAGAAAAGGGGTACCCCCCAACTCACTTCCTGAGTTCATGAACTTTAGACTTTTTGGGAAGACCATTTTAGTGGCAAATATAAAGTTTGGACTTTTTCTGGGCCATCCACTCAGCCAGTGAGCCAAAAGAAAGACACACCCAACACTGAAACCTCTTCCTCCCAGTCAGGAACGGAGCCCCAGAACTCTAAGGTGCTCGCCTCTCTCGACAGCAGATGGGATTCAGCGACTCGGCAAGTTGACCGGAGGGAACCACGACAGAGGCCTGCGGCCTTTCTGGGGGTGTTTTGCTTTGGGGGAAGACCCAATCAATTGGGTGTGATTTTTGTTTTAAAAAAAGAAACCGCTTTCCCAGTTGTTTTGGACGTGCGGAGCTCTTATCTTTGGTTTTCGAGCCTCAGGCAGTTTCATTGCAACCAGCAGCTTGATCAGCTTCGATTTGGGCACGGGCAGTTTCATGGAGCAAACAGAAATCAGCTTTGGGGCTTTCCCTCCAAAAGAATAATCCGACCCCCGGCCCCCCTCCCCCCCCAAAAAATAGAGGAAATAAAGGACCCCCTTCCCCATAAAAAAGCTCAACGATCACACGCGTCTTCGCGTCTTGGCCGCCACGAGGCGTCAGTTCGACGCGGCCTCCCGCTTCGCCTCCAACGCCTTGGACGCGCAGGCGCCTTTCTTCCCGCCCTGGACCTCTCCCGCCGGAACGACTCTGGGTAGGGGGGTGGTTGCGGTGCGGTGGTGTTCCTTGATCCCGGCTATCCGGCTTTTTGGTTGGTTTGGTTGGTGTTTGACATCCGGTTCTTTAGGCTTTTCGTTGTTTTGGTTTGGTAGTTTCCACACTACACGTTTTTGAGTTTTCGCCGGGGCATCGAAGCGTAACAGCCCAGGTTCTTCCAATCCGTCGATGCCAGAGGCTGTCTCAAAATGGGAATCGGAACCTCCCGTTTTGGGCTTCGGTTTTGTTGCTGGTTCCTTGAAACAAAGGCACCGAAATAGGCCCCCCCAACAAAAGCCGCGCCCACAATGGCCCGGGAAAACCACCATGTTTCCTCGTCTATGCCTTTCTTGAAAATCGGGAAGTTTACCGCAAAGAAAAGGGGGCCTTCATGGGAGGAGTAAGTCTGAGCTAAACAGGTTATTGTTTGGCGCGGATTTTGAGATCCCACGGCTTCTCAGATCTCGAATCAAGGTGAAAACCGCCGGTTTCGTGCCTCTTTCCCCTTTGCCCAGGAAACCGGTTACAAAGAAAGCTGCCGCAAGCCAGCCATACGTATTATATGTGTTCGGGGCATTTGATGAATGTGCTTTTTTACAGCTCTTCCTGTATATAGTTGGCTCCTTAGATCAGATCATCAGATTGGTGTTTTCCAAACTATGGCCCCCTTTTGGGACGATCTGAAGGAAGTGCTTGGCGTCGATGATCATGAAGCCTTTTATAGGGGAAACAAAGGAAACCATTGCAAGGGTTCCTTAGCAATGTGCATGGCCATGAGGCAAATCTTTCAAGGCATATGTGTCATGGGCTAAAACGCCTCTTGAGTGAGAGGGTAACGTTTCCCAATTGGAGGGGTCCTCAGCTGAAGAGGAACTCAAGCCACATCTGTTTACAACGCCTTAGCTCGGAACCCTTTCCGGGTGTGCGAGCATGGCCGCAATTTTCCCCGGATTTTCTGGAGCTCCATACTTTGGCTTTGAGGGAGAGGCAAAGAGGCAGAGTGATGTTTCCAAAAAGCGGTCGGAATACACTTGTCACTCGATTTTGTGTACTCTGTCTCCTTTTTTCTTTGCTCTGGACGCCCAGCATGTGGTTTTCCCCAGTTCTTCCTTCAATCCCCAGACCCCACGATGCGCGGATCGATCCGGCAGCCTCACAGCTCGCGCAGGTGGTGCTTCTGCTGGATGAAGTGGGCCTGGCGGAGTTTTCTCCGGCCACCCGGCCGAGTCCACCAGAGCAACGAAGGGAAGACTTGCTGGTTCGATAGGCAGGGAAGGAGAATTGGAATTTGAATGCCCCCAAGAAGAACCATTTGGTTTCCTTTAAGGGAATCCCCTTCCGGTTCATTCCCAAAACCCGGAAGGTCATTCCCCACTGAGCACCAGCAAGAAGAAGGGAAGAAGGAAAGAGGGGAAGGGAAGACTGCAAACCCTGTATTTGAACTCAACATGTTGTGGAATTGCATGCCCGACTCCAGACAGTATCTTCGCTCCACCGCACTCCCCCCCGACCTGATTCACTGATGCGCACCGTCAACCCAACCATCACTTTGCCTCGGGGCGCTCGTGTCACCTATTGACATAGTGTGAGGATCCACTTTCGAAATGCATCAATCCACAACCTCAGAGTCTGAAGCCTAAACTCAGTCCTGAGCACCCAAGCCCAACATTGCTTCTTGGCAAGCGCCGGTTCTTTGCCAGTCACCCATCCATATAATTCCCATCCATATAATTCTAGATGTTTGAGTTGGAGTCATCTGGGTGTGGGTCAAAATTAGGCCGCCAGAAGACCGCAGGTTTTCGTCTTTGGTTCCATTTCCCAGGGCAACCCATTTTGGGGTTACCCTATTTTTGACAACCACAGCCATCTGGTGAAGCTTCTCAGATTTGCGCTTTCAAAGAGCTGTCGAAGGTGAGTCGCACCTTTTGAACAGCCACACTCCGACCTGCGCTCGGGTTCTTGCCGGGTGCACGAACGAAGTGCTGAACTGTCCATAGGGTATGGGTCAAATTTAAGCCACCAGGATATGGACCGCATATTTTAGTCCATGTTTCCATTTACCAGGGCAACCCATTTTGGCTATTTTTGACCCACGGCCAAAAAGCGAAATGTTGCTGGTTTGGCGTGCCAAGAAGGTTCGGCTCGCTTGGCGCTCGGTGAACTGCCACGCCTCGCGCCTCGCGCCTCGCGCCTCGCGCCTCGCCGTGTGCTTGGCAGAAGCTGCCGAGTTCGGACTCGTTCATTCCGCCCGTAAGCCTCTGGTTTCAGTCGCTGCTCGGGCAACCTGGGGGACATTTCTCTAGAAAAACCAGTAGTAGGAAACCATGCCTTGGTTGCTTCCCAGATTGGCCCAACAATTTCTTTGTTTCTGGAGGACACTTCTTTCGGGATATGTTGTGTCCTTGCTTGCCTGGTTACCTGCTATGTTACATGGATACGAATTTCAATAGGGAGCCCACTGAAAAGTGGTTGGCGGACAGAACTTCCTATGATGCCCACCACAGTTTGATCGGGACGACACTGCCTGGAAGCACTGGGGAAGCCGCTTTCGGCTGCAAGGACATGCCTCTCAAAGTGCTGCACGGCATGCTGGCCGACCCGGGCATCGTGGCAGTAGTAGGCATGGGGTCCGGTTCGGCCTGCGACGCTCTTGGTTTTCCTTTTGCCTTCTGGGTACCAAGACGGCAATGGACCTTGCACATGAGCCTGTTGATCCGGCTTCTCAAAATGATGCACCATCCGTGGTTGGGGTTTTTCAAGGGACGCCAAAGGAAACCAACTGCTTTTGGGGGGCCAATTTTGGCTAACCTTCCTGCCTTGCTCAAAGCCGACATTTTTTGTTTGTCCTGTTTTGGTCCATCAGGTCGCAAAAGGTGATCACCTTTTATTTTCAGGTCCCAAAGGGGCAACTTAAGTGAGTTCGGTCTTCTTGTTTTTGTTTTGTTTTTGTCTTTTTTCTCCGGCATTCTCCTTTGAGCCAGCACGTGATTAAACGTTTTGGCCAACCCCTTGGGGGCGCGCTCTGCTTCCTTTGCAACCAACAAGCATCGAGACGCACATCGGTTTAAACGAAATTTAGCTGCAACATGTGAGTTAGGTTAATTTCTTCTGAGGGTGGAGCAGATTGCTTTAAGAAATCAGCCATCCACTCTCAACTGCGCATGCTCAGAGCGTGGCAGAAGGGCTAGATGTCACGCATCCGTTTGCTGCCACCCGTTTGCGCAGACTTGTGGTTCCCTATATTTCTCTTTTGGCGTTTTTTTACATCACCTTTTGGGAGTCGATTTCAAGTGAGTTTCCTTTGTGACCTATGGGAATTAGGGGTGTGGCTGTTTGTGGACCCTCCAAATCGCGGTCTTCCCCCTTTGGCTTCCTTAAAAAGCACACACACACACAAAAGTGGGTATCTCCACAAAGAGACGAGATTTGGGACGCCCCCCCAGGAAGTTGCTTTTTCTCGGGCCGAAAGGCGTCGCCCGAAAACTCGCCTTTCCCGCGGATTCGCGATGCGATTCCAGGGCTCTCGAATTGGCGCCTGGACCCCGCCAAGATGAACCGCTCCGTGTGCCTGGCGCGCCCGGACCCCGACAGCGCGGAGGTGGGCCGCACAGGCGCGGGCCGCGGGCGGAAAGGGGCGAAGCGAGGGAGCCGAGCGGATGGATGGGGGCGCCATGGCGCCCATCCCTTTTGATGAAGCCCGAAAAAGGGAACCGAAAGACACACGGAAATTTTGAAGACTCTTGTTTGGCCTCGAATTTTAGACCGAGGTACTGTGTGGGAAAATCACTCAACTGGCCTTGAGTCGGCTGATGTTGTGTCAACATCAGCAGTTGGTTGCAACATCAGTTCCCTCTGAGGTGATGCCTAAAATATGGGCCGGGAGCCCTGTGTCACACAGCATTTACACGGTGATTCATGTTCACAGTCATTTTTGAGCATGTTGGTAAGCATTAAACAATCCGTTTGGGCAAGTTGGGTTAAACATAGTAGTACTGGCTTCAGTTTCATTCCATGCATTTACCCTTCCTTGAAGGAAGTGCCGTTGGGCTTCTAATTCCCCCCCCCCCCACCCCGATTCAAGGGGAAGCCAACAGGAAATCCCCCTCGCCGGCCGACCGAACCCTTACGAGCATTCCGCATTTCCCATTTGGCTGTGGGTCAAAACCAATGGTACTATTTTGGGGTAGGTGCACCACCCATTATAGTCTATTTTAGTGGGGATTGGGATGTTCACTGGGGGTACTGGATTTTGACCCATGGTCATTTGTGAGTGTGTTGTGTGTTTGTCGAAAATACCTTTGTACCTTGGCTCAAAACCACAAGTGTTGGAAGGGCCTATGAATATCAACCTCCGGATCTACGTGGGGTGTGGTCTTTTTCGGACCCCTTTTTGCCTCGGACACCCAGTGACGCCACAGGGAACGAACCCCGCAGCCCCGAGAGTTTAAGCCACGGGGGTGAGAGGTGCTGGGCTGCTGGCTGGCGCGAGCCTGCGCCTGGGCAAGATAATTTGGCTATGAGCTTTAATAGGGAAGCCCCTCCAGAGTCGTTGGACATTGATCCCCACCTAAACGATGTCCACCAGAGGGTCCCGAATTAAAATTCAGACCCAGTTGGGTGTGGCGTTTAGGATTTGCCCAACAGAGCAGCCGGGTTCTCGCCAGTTTTCGGTCGGGCGCGGCTGTTTTTTTTTTTTAATGCCCAAGAAGTCGGAAGTGTTAGCCCGTTTGAGTGGTCAACAACAAGTCTGGACTTTTGCTGACCAATCCTGGGACGGGGTGTTGTAAGGAGGCGAGGTTTGTAGAGGGTGGATAGGCTGAGCTAGCTTTGATGGTTTCGTTGAAAGGCACTTCCCATTGCAGAAGCACCCTTTGAAACCCCTTTTGGAGGGTGCATTTGGGTGTTCCCTAAGGAAAGTCCTTTTCTCTCAAACACCTGGTTTTCAGGTCAGAAGTGGTTGGGCGACTTGAAAGGTGGGGTGCTCGAAGTGAGGTTTGATCAACACATGGTATGAAGTCTATGATCCGCTCTGGGCGGGACATTGGGCGCACCAAGTTTCAACCACGAAGGCAGGGGACTCACATGCTCATGTCTGGCTCATATAGCTGTATGGTTTTGAGAGTGGAACACCCTCAAACATGGTCGGTGGACATGAACCCCTCATGTTGATGTACACATGGCCCTCCCCTGTCAGAACTAGGGGTTCCTTTTCCCATGTTGAATTGCAACCAACATGCGTCCCACTTGGAGGGATATCCAATTCTTTAGACACATGCCTCCGTATTATTTTTAGCTAGACATTTGGATGTGCCCTTTTTGTAGCTCAAAGAGCGGAAAGGAGGCCTACATGAAAATTGCTCCGTCTGGATTTTGGAGCACGGATGGACTTCTCGTCCTCCCCAGAAGGTTTGCAGATGAAATGCGCCTGGCATTATATGGCTGTGGCTCAAAATTAAACAGGAGGGGTTACGCAGGTTTTGGTCCATGTGTCCACTTACCAGGGTTCCATTTTGGTGCTGTTTTTTTGAGCCACAGCCATATAGCCAGCAACCGATTTGACAGGGCTTGCGGACCAACCCAGAGAAGCATGTTTTCGGTGCCTCGACTTTCCGACCAGCCAAGAGGTCCATTTGAAATAGGAACCTTCAGTTCCAACCGTCGATTTGCGTGTCGTTTTTCGAGGCTTCCGTTTTTTTCCCCAACAGATGAAAGCTTTGGGGTCTCAACCCAGATAGGCTCCAGGGTGGTCCGGGGCGGCCCTGAGGTAAGGTTTCACGAGGGTTCCACGAGGGTTCCACGAGGGTTCCACGAGGGTTCCACGAGGGTTCCACGAGGTTTTGCGAGGGCTGTGGGGTGGTGCGAACAAAAAAAGAGCACCGCATGCTGTTGGGGATATCACCTGAGCGTTTTTTTTCCCCATTTTTTTTCCTGATTTTAAAGGGAGACTAAAAGGAAACCACAATTTGTTGCTTCTCTTTTTCCCCAACAGCTGAAGCTTTGGGGCCTCAGTCCAGATAGGCTCCGGGGTGGTCCGTGGCAGCCTTGAGGTAAGGTTCCGCGAGGGTTCCACCAGGGTTCCACCAGGGTTCCACCAGGGTTCCACCAGGGTTCCACCAGGGTTCCACGAGGGCTGCGGGGTGGTGCGAGCACTAAAAAGAGTACCGCATGTCGGGGATATCACCTGAGCTTATCTTTTTCTTTCTTTTGCGCGGGGTGGGGGGGGGAGTTTGAAAAGAACACGCACCCGTTTGGAGCCCGAAAGCCGGGCGAGCACCTTGGGCTTGTCGCCCAGGGGAGACTCGCCGGGCTGGCTGACGACCCTCTCTGGAGCCTTCTGGGATGTCTTCGCAGACCAAGGCGCGGCTCTGCGAGCGAGCTAGCGAGCCTGGGAAAAGACCGGCCAAGGCCATGAAGGAAATTTACTTGAGCATCCAATCTCAACCGGGGGGGTAAAACGAGCTCATGTTAAGGATCCTTTACTTGGGGGGTCCCATTCTTATCTCAGGTTTGGGAATCATCCAAGGTTTCCCATGTCCTTTTGGAACAAAGGACTTTCTCAGGGGCTCGGGTCATCTATTTGTCCAATTCCTGGCGAGCTCACCGATCTGGGGGTGGGGGGGGGGGGTAGAACGAGCTCATGAAGACCCTTTACTTGGGGATCCCGTATTTCAGGTTTTGACTTATTTCAGGTTTGGGATCTAGCAAATTGCAGGATCCTTATGCCAGATCGTGGTGGGTTCTGATAGTCCCACTATGCATCACGGAGGGTATCTCCTATTTTGAACAACACCGTCCCTGTTTCGTAGCCGCATTTACGAGACTGCTACTAAAGACTACAAAGAGCGGAAGGTTCTAAACTCCTACACATGATGCGGGAACAGCCCCTCCTAAATTCAACAACTCCGGCTACAGGGCTTCCACCTTCTGAAATTGAATGGGGGGTTGGCCGCGCTGGCCAAAGGCACCAGATCCCTTTTTTCTCTCTTCGAAGTGTGTGTTGCAAGTCTTTGTGGGGGCTTGCAACAATTTCTCAAGCTGCACGTCCCACGTGGATCGAGATGTTAAGGAAAAAAGTGGATGACAGCAGAGGCATGAGCAAGCCTTGCTCCACTTGCAAAGTGAGACTGAAACTCTTGGACATTCTCTTGTTTCCTTGAGGCGCGTATTTTTTTGTTTTGTTGCACCCCAGGTTGCCCTACCACCCCTAAACTAGTTGGACGACATGTCCCCCTTGTTTTTTTTCTCGGGGTGTTCAACATCTGGGCCCATTTGCAGTCAGCTTCCTTGCGGCGTGATGTTTGGGGATCTTTGTTAGCTTCACCTGCATCAAGGTGAGACCCCGTTTTCCTCCCGCGCGGTCCGATCCGAGGCGCGCGGGACTGGCTGGGCATGCGGGACTACTACAGCTTCGTGCGCCACGTGCGCGACGGCTGCCTGGAGGCCAAGGTGGAGCAGCCCAGCGCCGAGCCGGGGCCCCGGGGGTCTCGGGTGGTCTGGGGGGTTTGGGGGGTCTGGGGGTCTGATGGTCTGATTGTCAGGTTTCCTGAATTGGCACGCTGGTGCTTAGGGAGCCGTTCCGGAGCTGGGGGTCGTGTCAAATCCAAAGTTTGCCGAAGAGGGCGCCTTTCGCAGATCCCAGGAGTCCGTTTTTTTTTTTGCCCAAACGCGGCATGTGAGCCTTGTGAAGGTTCCGAGCCATTTCGCCATGGTTCAAAACCAATGGTGCCATGTTGGGATAGGTGAATTCACCCATTTTAGAACCTATTTTCATGGGGATTGGGATGCTCACTGGGGCTAACCGGGGTTTTGACCCATGGCCATTTCCCTTTTTGGGAACCTCCAAAGGCCATCGTTTCAATGGACCAAACAACGCTTTGGTGCATTTTGCTTGGATGTTAGCACTTTAACCTTTTGCCAACTCATGTTTTTTTTTCCATTAAGACACTAAAAGTTAAGCTTTTTGCAGGGGAGCAGAAAGCAACCGAGCACCCGTCGCCCAATCCCCCCCGAGGATTCTGGCCTTCGCCATCCGCCGGAACTTTGGAGGGCAGCCTGCGCTCTTGGAGCGCATGCTGCAGGCGATGCTGCCCACAGGAGCGCCATGAGCCGGTGGCTCCCAGCGGTCCCGTTTAGCTTTTTTGTTGGTTTTGTTGGTTTTGTTGGTTTTGTTGGGGAATGTTGGGATTTTTGGCCTTTTTGTTGGTTTGGTTGGGGACTTTCCGTTTTTAAGCCACTAAAAGTTAATCTTTTAGCAGACAAATTTGGGGATAGTTTAGTAATGAGTCGGGAGCCGTGCTGACGTGTGTGCGTGTGAGTCTGGTGTTTTCTCGGGGTGTTGGTTTTTTGGGCGGTGGGGCTTCTGTTCCAAGGCTGAAGGTTTTCATCGAGCTATCTTGGCAAAATGTGTGGCGAGCTCACCTATTCAGAGATATAGGCAACGATCACCCGTGGTGAAGATGGAGGTTCCCTCCTGAATGATTGGAACGTGAGAAAGGGCGATTTGCCTGCAGTCTTATTGCTTCTAAGGGGCTTTGCGCTGGGACCCAATCGGGGTAAAAATAATACCCGGTGACAACGGGTCATGTTGAATGCCCGAGCGTCTTCCGCAGCAGGCCGTTTTTGGGAACTCAGGGAAGTAACCAGGCGTTCCCCGTTTGGGAGACTCAAGCCGGGCATCTGAAAGCTAGGGAAACCTCTTGAGTACCTCTATGGCAATTTGGTAATGCCAACACACCGAGACTCTGGTTGGAAATCCAGGGCCCAACCACCTGTTGAATGCTGAAAACATATTCTTGAACTTCCTTTGGGTTCCCCTGACTGAGGGCCAAAAAAAACGAGGGGCAGGCCCAGTTGGACTGGGGGGCATGGACCCACCGGCTGTTCTCATAGGTGTCCTTTTTGGTTGATTTGGTTGAAACATAGAGGGCCCTGGTTTACGTGGTGGTTCAATTTTTCCCAAAAGGACACCTCTGGCTGTTCTTGTTTTCCTCAGGACGGCGCAAAGACAAGCTGGCTTGGCCCATGCCCGAGCTCCTTTCCACCAGCTTGGCGGACAGGACCGGCTCTCGATGGAAGATTCGGGCCCCCGTTTTTTTTTCTTTCTCCGTGGCTCAAAGGGCCTTAGTAGTGATGTTCGCACGGAATCACGCATATAGATGGATTTTTCCCAAGAAACAAGTGTCCGTCTGCGCGAAGGGAATCTGCTTCAAGGGGTCGGCAGGCTTCCTTCTGTTCGGTCTGGTCTTTTCAACCGTCGATCTTGCCGCTTCCCCTGCGTTTTGGATGGGTTTTCTGGAAAGATTTGGACTGGTTCAGGAGGAATTGCCCCCGCTGAAGATCAAAGTGGATTCTCCAACCCTTGGAAAATCGCGTGAGGGTTTGAAAAGCCATGCCCTTTTGGATCAAAGTGGAAGACCGATGGAATAAATCGCGTGGACCTCGCACTTCGAAGTGGATTTTAGGAGCGCTGGGTTCGACATGTCTCGGCTAGGAAGGCGAGGCATCTGCTGCTGGCCAGTCAGGGCTCTTCGTTGCCCTGGCTGCAGGCGATGGTGGGGTTTAAGTGTATCCCAGTGGCTCCCGGCTACTCTAGATACCCACTTTTTCTAATATATATTTTTTTGAAAAATATGGGTTTCCATGATACATACCTCCAGTTTTAGAAGAGGGCCGACGTCATACCCTGAAACAAGTGGGTATTGGGTGCAGTGGCTCGCGTGGCTCGTATCGCTTTTGGAGGGGACACTGGCCCAGCAATGGCTGAGCCGCCGGCAAGCAAAGCTGGAATCCCTGGACCTGGCGCAGCCTCCTAGAGCTCTTGCGGCGGTGCCACTTTTTGCGTGTTCATGTTGCCTCGGAGCGGCCCGGGAATTCACATGCGTTGGCAACCAACTGAATGCGCCTGTCCGTTTTGGACTTACCAAAGGGCCTTGCGTCGGTTCGGGCTGTTTTACCGGTTTTTGCGTTGGTTTTGCAGCCTTGCGCCTTTGCCGGGCAATGACGCTCACTTCACGGGCTGGGGCGTTCTTCCAGTCAGCGTGGCCCTGCGCTAAACAGCTTGGCGGCACGCTCTCTCACTCTCTCTCTCTCTCTCTCTCTCTCTCTCTCTCTCTCTCTCTCTCTCTCTCTCTCTCGCTCTCTCTCTCTCTCTCTCTTTCTCTCTCTCTCTCTCTCGCTCTCTCTCTCTCTCTCTCGCTCTCTCGCGCTCTCGCTCCTTGGCTCTCGCTCTTTCGCTCTTGCTCTTGCTCTTGCTCTTGCTCTGGCTCTTGCTCTGGCTCTGGCTCTGGCTCTGTTTGGGTCAAGATGGGCCAAGGGTTGCCCCGTTCCCTTGAATGTGTACGGCAGCTTGGTAGCTGTTCTCCTCGAAGTTGTATTTCCTGGGTACCTCCCATGAATGGAAGCTCTGAACATGATTTGTGCTTTCGTTTCTCTCAGTCCCAAGATCCGCTTCACAGGCAAACAGACGTAGCACAAGCACTCTTCTTGGGCCAAGGGAAAGAACGGAACCACGTATTATGCATGTTTCTAGGGGACACTTTCCGGAATACCATCAGAACCTCAGGGGAAACAGCGATCGGTTTTTGAAAAGAACGATGGTTGAAAAGAATGGAAAAGGAATGAACCCCATTTTTTTTTGGGCTGTGGGGGGAGGGGGGGACAGCCGAGGCAGCTCCGTCGCCCTTCGAAGCTTCGACACAGGCGGCGGCGGTGATGCCGTCGGCGGAGATTCTGCTGGGCAGCGACTTCCCGGAGGATGCCTCTGAGGCGCACCTGGGGGAGAAATGGGTGTGGCTCAAAATTCAAAGGGCGAGGGTTACGCAGGTGTTAGTCTTTGGTTCCATTTACCGAAGTGCAATGTTGGCACATGTCTTTGAGCTACAGCCAAATCAGAAGGCCGCTTTGGGTCCTTGGGTCTCTACGAATCGAAGCTTCCGTAGTGGGGTTACGGCTTGACCCACATGGCTGCTCAAAATGAAACTGGATGGGGCAAACCGCGATGGTTTTGGTCCAGGTGTCCACTTACCAAGGTTCCATTTTGGTACCGTTGTTGTTGAGAAATGACCCTGTTAGCCATTGAAAGGGCAGGTTTTTCCACTTCGATAATTCTCACCGAAGTGGGAAAAGACAAAACCTTCAGAGTTCTAGGGGTACCTTCCATGTCCATTCTTTCCAGGGATCCTTCTTTCTAGAAAACCTCCGGAAGCCCAGGGAAAACGGCTGTGTGTTGAAAAGAACGATGGTTGAAAAGAATAGGGAATCAACCCCTAGAAAACTCGCATTTTCTTGGTAGGGCCGCCAAATTGGCCAAACGATTTTCTTTTGGACCCCCCTTGAAGGCGTGAATGTCGTATCATGTTCTGAACCATCTTGACAAAGGCGGCTTGGACCCGCAACATGGCCAAACGGCCTTCCTCTTTGCTTTCTCTTGAAACCACGAAACGCGTGTCCTCAAAGAAGCCCCGTCGAAATATGACCAAACATGGGACGGAAACCACGAGTCCCTTCATTAGTCACCCTTGAGTTATTTGAGTGTTATGTTTCAGGGTGATGGTTTGGTTTTGTTCTTGGTTGTGCTTCGTTGTTCTATGGGGGTTAGCGAATCCTGGGTTTGGGCTGGCCCTTGTGGGTTGATACAATCGGGCCCTTTGGAAACGGCACGACGGTGTGGGGAACGGCACAGTCTTCCCGCTTGCCACGAAGCAAATTTGTCCACAGTGACGCGGATGAAAAGATTTGACTTGCTTTCATTGGCTAAGTTTGGACTTGACCTTTTTTGTTTTGCAGGGAGTAGGTCATTAATTGGGTGCACATGTCGTTTTGTGACACCCTGGTATGCTTTGCCCAGACACACTTGCGGGCATGATCGATCACACTCGGAATGCTACGACCCTGAATGTGACAAGTTGCAGGTGTATCACTTCCGTATGTTTGAACCTCAGGCCCAGCTGGCGCTCTCCAGTTTCTGTGACCTTGTAGAGGACACCCCCTCAACGCCAAACCACCAATTCAATCCACGCCACCAAGTGGAGGGAAGCTGAGTCACCAGCAAAAAACCTGTTCCTTGCAGCATTTCGGGAATTCACAAACCGAGGGTTGGCACTTTTCTTTGCGAGTGATACCACTTCCGCACTCCACACCAGGAGCGAAGCTGAACCCCTGGTCCTTGTAGAGGGTAAATGGGAAACCACTCCCCCAACCAGAGGGAAGCTTAGGTTTTTTTTGATTTTCCGACCTGCGCTTTCCGTGACCCTTTTTGCCCAATGGCCGCGGGAGGTGCTTCTTTTCTTGAGTTGTCAACCCTTTTAGGCCTTGCTTTCCTCTCAATGGTCAAACCGGGAGGGAAACCGAAGCGGTTTGTCAACAGGCCTACGCCATCCGTCAGCTCATGCGTGTGCGGGACGCCATGGCTAAGGCGCGGATGGTTGAAGCCTCCCCGGGCTTTCGGCGAACGCGTTGGGCGGGGGGGAAACACCAGGAACTCCGAGTCAGCTCAGTTGGGCACTTGCAAAACCTCTCCGGAGGTTTCCTTATGGCGGTTCGGTCACGGATCTTACTTTAGCTTGGCTGAACCAGCTGGGCTTTTCAAAATTGGACCCACAGAAAGTGAGACTTTTTGCAGAGGCGTAAGCCGCAATGAAGTGACCCCGTTTACGGGCGCTCTTTCATTCTTTATGCAGGCAGCTTGCTTGCAGCCCCAACATGTCAAAGGGGATGTGACCCAAAGCTGCAAGTATGGGGGTATATGGGGGTTGAACATTGTAAAGACCGGTTTTGGAATCGGTAAGGGCCATAACTGTAGGGATTTCAAGATCCGATCCAGAAAGTGTCGATCCCGCCATCTTCAGGGATGGGTCTGGAAAATCGGCATGATTCTGGATTCTTGGGGTTATGGAACATAACATTTAAACACGCCATGGTTCTTCCTCCTGAACAATGTCGCCAATGATGCCAGAATGGACCGTGGGCCCTCTCTGAAATGGGATCCATTTCGGACACATTTCTGCGCGAGCCATGTGGTTTCTTTGGCTCGCGCTCCCAAACATTACCTTGTTGGCAATTCGGGTAAAGTTCGGGTAAAAGCAGTGTGGGCGTTTGCTTGCGGTGTGCATGTTTCTCGTTGATGTGTCACCCAGAATGCATCGTATGGATGTGCTCAACATGTGGGGGATAATTGCTCCTTTGGACGGCTTTAGGCAACCAACTGTTTTGGGGTTTGTTTAATTTGAGACAACCCATGGGATGGTGTTCGAAAATGTGGAGGATGGTAAGTGATTGACTATGCCCACGCTCGACACGGAGCTGCTGATTTTGATGCGGATACCGACCAAAATCAAATCACCAGGGGACCGCAGGTTTTAGTCCTTGGTTCCATTCACCAGGGCTCTATATTGCGTACCTATTTTTGACCCACAGCTATATACTCTCCTAACAACGAAACGATACACTTACTACTTGCTTCCCAGCCATCTCTGACCTATGGTGTGACTTCAGCGGGATTTATAACACGGTACATGAGTGCGACTTTACGGGTTCAATGAAGGCCCTAAGTCCGTGTCAAAGGGTCGTGTTTTGCTATTGCACTGCTCGCCATGATTTTTATGGGACAAGGACTCCAACAGGGAATGGATGATTTTCCGATTTTTTCCGGACCGTCTGCTTGAGCAACCAGTGCGCTTCGGCCTTGGCACATCTTGAGTTGCCAGATTAGTGGATCCGCGCGTACGGGCCAGGGGCGCTCGCTGGTGCTATGCGGCATGGACGTGATCTACGAAGCCCTGTACGTAGCACAGCTGCAAAGCGATGAAACTCAGGTCTTCACTGGGTTGGAGCTGAACACGGGTCCTGACATTTCGAGGTCTTTTCGGAAGAACCACACAAATCGGTTTCACGGCGATTTACATGGTTGTGCCTCAAATGGCGCGATGTTCGGGTCGGACGTATGATGACCCCTTCACAGAGTGATTTACAAGAGGGTACTTGGAGGTATATGTAGGGGTGGTTGAAGGTCCCCCCCTATCACGTCTTGACGATTCACTTTTTTTCCGCGATGGAGCCGCAACATGCGTCCACGACCCATCGCTATGGCCATGACGTGCCAAAGTTTTCTTGGGAAACAGCAGATTTGCACCTGCCAGAAACTGCGCTCAGGATGTGCTGAACCAGCGCTACGTGCGGCGGCGGACAGAGGAGATGGAATGGGCTTGTTACTGCGTGACCTTTTGGCAATGCACCGAATGCAAGCCTTTCCTTCGCGCAAGAACTCATGATTGCAAAGCGGCATTGATTTTGCTGAGTTCTGGCATTGTTCCTCAAGTTAAGCCGGCCCGAGTGTATTTCACTGCATTGGGTGGTTGTAAGCATCACCTTTTGGCCCAATTTCAAAGACTGAGTATTCCTTTGATGCTTGAAGACAAGTATGGGGCTAACCTTTGACTGGCCCAGTACAAGCATTCTCTGAAGCTTCAAAAGATGACCCAACGGTTTTCTTCTACCCGGGAACAAGCGTCTACACCTGTCCATCTAGTGGAACCTCACAGAGGTCCTGGACTATGCTCCCTTAAATGGGACCATTTGCATGGTCGGTTCCATGTGGATCAGAAGGCACCAACTTGTGCGGTCTTGAGAGCAACCCTGCAAAAGTCCGAGCTGGAGCGAAACCCGTTCTTCGTATGAGTTCTCAGAATCTAATGCTGACACCTGATGAAACAACCCCGACTGATTTGTTAAGGGGTCCATTTTTTGATGGGGAATCCTTTCTTTCAGCAGGACCGCATTCTTTGATGAATAACTGCAGGGGGGGTTGGGGGTTGGGGGGGCTTGTTCATCAGGGGTCAACATTAGGAGACCATTCTAAGAAGGTGCTATGCCTCTATACGATCCCTTGCAGGTGTGGGAAAGGCCCTTCAGCGTTCTCCTTGGCGTTCGTTTCTGACGGCCACACATCGCGCTTGAGTTTGTTTGGCGATGTTTGATGGGGGGGGGACAAGGAATATTCCCTTGGGGCATCCAATGGCCGGACTGGTCTATGTGGGCGCCTCTTTTTTTGGAGTTGTTACCCCCTTGTTTGTGGTTTTCAAGAAACTACAAGAAAGGCCCATTTTTTTTGGGGGGGGTCCAAGGTTAAAAGAGACGAGCCACCCATGTTGCATGGGATGTTGTTGGAGTTTGGATGGGTTGTTTCATCCCGTGGAGCCTGGCGGGGAGCCTTGGTTCCCGATAGCCGGAATACTAAACCAAAGGGCACATGTTGAACTTCTATTCTTGAACGTATAATTAACCAAAACTGTGAGTTTAATGAAATGATATATATAAATATATGATACCTAATATGGATATTTCAGTTTTTAATTCATTTGGCATAACATGATTTGATAATAAACATTTTAATAATATATAAATAGTAATTGGATTATTTATTTCATAAAATATATCATTAATTTCCATTGCTTTATTATTATTATTTTTTTTTAAAATTTTATTTAATATAATATGTTCTAATTGTTTAATATATTTATTAAATATATTTTCTACAAAATTTTCATATTCTTTATATTTTGTAAAAATTGATCAACAAACATAGGCCTTTTTTGGTTAGTTTGGCTAGAAATAGATGGCTTCCACCGGTTCAGATTGGTCTTATTCCATCCGGTGCCCTCTATTTCTCTCTAAAAACACCTCACCTACATCACCCAGTTGGACACCAGCCAACTGACTCTCCACCCCGACGCAGGCGTGGGACTCTCCCTGAGCGCGGTGCTAGCATTTAGGTCAAAGGGCGGTCGCCTTCTTTGTCCAGGTCCCGAAGTTAGGTGCCCTGTCTTAGCCCGGCTAACTTAGCCCCTTTTTTGGTTGGGAGGCTTCCCCTACTAAAACCGACAAAACAGAAGAACAAGTTGGTGCCAACTGATTCTCGCCTCTCAAATCTGGAGGACCTAGTTGCGGTTGGTAACGGATCTTTGGACTTTAGCTTTCTGGTAAAGAGCCAGGTGGGATTTTCTGAATCTCACTTCCTGAGTTCATGAACTTTAAACTTTTTGGGAAGACCATTTTGGTGGTAAATTTAAAGTTTAGACTTTTTTTGGGCCATCCACTCAGGCAGTGAGGAATTGGACCCAGATTCGTGAGGCTTCTTTCGCAACCAAGTACCTTCGGCTTCTTCGGAGCCAAAGGCGCCGCAGGAGGGCCAGATGGAGCTGATGCTGCGCCTGGCCATCGGCGCGCGGAGTCAGCTCTGCCCCGTGGCGGAGACCTTTAAGCTCCTGGTGCTGGTGGACCAGGAGAAAAGAAGAAGACCAGCGAGAATCGGAAGGAAGCCCAAGACCCCGTGGTTTTCGTTTTGTTTTTTGCCAATGGAGCTTGTTTTGTTTAAAGAAGAGCAAGCATCGGAACGAAGCCCAAGACCCCATGGACTCATTTTGTTTTTTTGCCATGGAGCTGGTATAGCAAAAGTCAAATAACAAACCATAAAATCGGAATCTCAACTCCCCTGTCTCTTGTTGAAGCGAGGCTCGGTGCCCCTTTTTTTGCGGTTGCCAAGGGAAATCAACAGGAAACCAACCACTGTGATGGGTCCCATAAAAAGGGCAGTCCCCTGGTGGTTTCATTCTGACTCATACCATTTCCCGAGAGGCAAACTGGAAAAACCACAAAGGATGTTGGCTTTACATCTCCAGACCAAAAAGAAGCTGGTTCAATCTCATTTGTCCGATGTAAAGATGATTCGGCGCTCCAATGGCAGGTTGAGACGCGTGATTCTGCACCTCGAAGGGCTTGGTGCGCTCTCAGTAAGAAGCCCCCGAACTTGCACTGACACGTTCGACCCACCCTACCCCCTTTCACCTAAGCCGCCCCCCCAAAAAATGGGGTTGTATTTATCCGCCGTCATGGCAACGTTCTTACTTGCCAAGCAAGTTGCGAATGGTGGCGGTCTTGAGGACTCCAAGAAACTCATCCAACCCATGGGTGCCTTGTTGCTTAGGAGATGCCCTGAACTCCTTAGCCACGAACCCCCGAGTCGCGCCCCTGTAAATTACTAAAGCCATTCTTAGCGGAGGGAGTGGTGGGGGTGTTCCCCAAGTCTGTTTCTCGAGTCTTCCCCACACGTGGGGAAATGGAGCCATAAATGGAATTCCCGGGGTCAATTCCCCCCCGTGCCATGGACACCTCGAGTCTATTTTGCAACCATGAGCCCTAACAACCAATACTCCAAAAGAAGGAGGTTGCAAAATAGACCCGAAAAGAGTCCACCATACGTCCCTCTTCCCCAATTCAGTGTTAGAGGGGGTGGGGATCTACCCTCTGAGGCTTGAAGACAATTCCATGAAAGAAATCAGTCTGTCCTCGCAAACGGTCGAGTACCTTCCCCATTTGGCTTCAAACGGGGTTCAAACCCAACTACGAATCCAAACCGCCAATCTAAGGATTCGCTGAGGGTGGTCCCTATTCTGCAGATTGACATGAAGCCCAAAAACCATGCGTTTTCAGAGGGGAAAGGACCCCCGTTTTGGGGAAAGGACCCCCTTCAGTCAACCCTTCCAAAAAAGGAGCGCAGGTCATACTCCTGGTTTCCATTTACCAGGCTTTTCATTGCTGGGTACCCATTTTTGACCCACACCCATATGGTGTGGCATAGAAACAAACCAGCTTCTTCTTGGTCTGGAGATCTTTTTTTTGATTTTTTCGGGTTTGGCCCTTGGGATATGGCGTGTCTTAAACCCAGTTGCCCAGTCGCCCTTGTTTCCTTTATTGGGGAAGGGCTCCGATTCCTTTAAACTCAACCAACAACAAGAAAGGATGCCCTTTTGTTCCCATGGAAATCCACTGGGCCGAGTAAAACGTCCAAACGGCGACCTTCGATGAGTTTCGGGGAGGAGCAGGCCTTCAAGCAGCTGGACGTGCCGTTTCTGAACCGCTTCGAGAAGCAGCTCCTGGTGCCGCAAGAGCTGCTCAGCCCCCAGAGGCGCCTGACTCGGAGGGCTGGGTCGGTCGGTTTTTGCGAGGTTGGTACCCCTTCTTGATGCTTCCCAGGTTCCTTCAGCCATGCGGTTCCTTAGGTGTTTGAAAAGGTCTTTAGTTGGTGTAGTGGTGGTTTCTTTTACTAAACCACAAAAAATGGAAGTTTAGCAGGGGATTCGACCACCCTAGCTTTGTAGTCTTGTTTTTCAAGGGAAACATGGACCCACACTCAAATTGCTATCAAATCTCAGCTGGCGATGCTGGAGATCGACCATGGCGCATATCAGTTGTGGGTCACGATACACACTTGCCCACCGAACTTGTGCTGGTCTTTGCTTGAAGACTACCGAAAGAAAGCAAAGCAAAAGAAGCGTCTCCCAGAGACTTGCCGAATTGATCGTCCGAGCTTTGCAACCAGCACATATCCAGGGGCAATCATAAACCTAGAGAAACTCCTATACCAGTTCTCGGTTACGTGGTTTCACTCAAGACTCAAAAGGATTTATGCGGGGGGCTTTAAAATCCTTGGGGCGAGCAACTCAAAAGGCCCCGGAAAAAGGGGGGGCAACTCGGATTGATTCCTTCCGTTGGGCCGTTTTCTTTGGGGGGGGGCCCTGACCACCATGGGACATCCGATCAAACCAGTCACTGCTCCGTGGCTTTGGTTTTCGAAAGGCCGTGGCTCAAAAAAGTGGAGCCTTTTTTTGGGCCAATTGGAAACAAAGACCGAAACCTGCGTGGCCCCAGCCCTTGAATTTCTTCCCTAGAATTGGCACCCCTTTTTCATGCCTTGCTTTTTTGGGTCCCCTTGGTTTTCCACTCGCCAGGCAAAAAAAACAACACATTGTTTTCTGGGGTCCTAATTCCAGCCCTTAAGTTGTTGAGCCACACCCAAATGCTCGGCCGAGGTGCCCGCTGTTGCAGGAGCTTCAGTCCTGGGCGGCGCAGTGCAGCGCCGAGGCGCGCCGCGCCTTTTTTCCCCGAGTCGATTCTCCGACGCGAAACCGCCAATGCGGGGGTAGTTGGGTTGGTTGGGTGAGTCCTTTTGTAGGTTGGACGCCACAAAAAGGGGCAGGTTTTTCCTGGTGGTTTGCCTTTAAAAGCAAGAAAACAGGGGGGCTAGCCTCAAGCAAATACACTCTCATTTGGCACTGTTGTGCTGATGGTACCCCCACAGAGGGGCTCGTTCTTTTCAGCAGACATTTTGTCCCCGGCGCGGCCCGCGCACGTTGCGAGATGTTTTTTTCGCGTTGGCTCCTGTGGATTTGCTTAGGGGGAACCCAAATGGAACCCACGTTGCAGATTCTTTCGGACTTCAGCCATTTTCAAGCTTCTCTCAACAGGGAGTTGCAAACCGGCGGGCCATTTTGCAATCGCCTCTTCTATGGGTGCATATGGCCGATGATTCAAGGATTTGATGCCCCCAAAGGCAAAAAAAACCAGGGGAGGTTTTGGGTTCTGCCGGGCCCTTTGGACCCCCAGCCCTGCGGCCTTCTGCGCGCGCCGACTCCACCGACTCCACCGCTAGAGGCGGGCTGCGAGCTCCTAGCGGGCGGGGTGTCGTTGCAGAGCTTGGCGTCGCTGCTGCTGGCGCGGCCTGAGGCACAGCTCGAGGAGAGAAAGCGAGCGGTCTGGCCTCTTGGAAATGAACCACCCTTGGGTTTAGGGCTGGGTCTGGCTCTGGTTTGATAAGGTAGACTCAGAGCCACTGCTCCCTTTTGGGAAATGACCCATCTCTGGGTTTCACTCTGCCTTGGGGCTACTCAAAACTAGAGCCCTGCGGCAGGCAGGCAGCTTCTGCCCCTTCTGAATTTGGAAGGAGCTGCAGCGCTGCGTCTTTGAGATGGCGTTGCCGTTGCCCGTGTTCCGCTCTAACTTGCTGCAGAAGCTGCAGCATCACGAGGAGGAGTACTTCAAGGCGCAAATGGCCTTGGGGGGCGACTGGGGTTTGTGGCAAAAGCAGGGTTTGATGTTTTTTGTGGCCGTTCCCAAAAGGGGATCAACACCCAGGGGTGGACCTTGGCTACAGCAGGGTTGCTCCGAGCCGTACTTGAGAGATGAGAAGAACATGAGGGTAGAGCATTGGTTTTGGGCCCTCTTGTTGTCCTTCTCTCTGGAGCAACCCTGAATTTGGTTGTATTGTTGTTTGTCTTTAAAGACAAATCAAGGAATAACTTTATATACATATAAAATATAAAGAAGCGGTTCATGCTCATCCCCATGACCCATGACTACGTCTTCAGGATGCTGGAGCAAGGAGCGTGTGGTACTTCAATAGGTGCGAGATTTCAGGGCCTCGACCATTTCACCTGATCCAGACATTGCCAGCAGTTGTTTTGAGGTATTCAATCGTCGCTGAGCTTCAGAGAGAAAAACAGGCACTGTGCACAAACATTATTGAATAGAGAGGTGCCTGTCTGGTTCGTTCCGTTTTACATCGTTTTCCTTTGGAGTACTCGACACATTCTCCGTGGGACCACCATGGCATTTTTCGGGCGAATCGTATTTTGGCAATTTTGTCGGCTTTTTGGTCCCGCCCTTTTTAACAACATAGCAGTGGTCTGCAGGGTCTAGGGGTGTGTCTCTTGTGTTCGAGGGTCCCGTCTTTTTGAAGGGAAACCAACAGGAAAGCCACCGGGGTCCCCTAACAAAAAGACACACCCATACCTACTTTGTAGGCTGCCTGGGATCCAGTAGGTATGGTTGAAGTGGGATCTCCGAGTTCTGACTTCCAATTGGCTTGACCCACGGGCACACTTTCGTGGGTTTTGGCAGGCTCAGGAAAACCATGTGGGAGTTTTTTGGAATTTCGGGACTCTTCCGGTGCTTGGTTTCCTGTGGCTTTCCTCTGAAAACCATAGCGGCGCCCTTGGAGAAACACCCGTGTGTGAAAAGGAGTTTCCAGCAGAAGATCCATTCATCCAAGGTGGGTTTTCAGAAGATCCCACGTGTGAAACGGAGCAGATACTAGGACCTTTTACCCTTTTTTGTAGGAGGGTTCCTCTACTAAACTAGACTACAGAAAAAAAACGGGTACCCTTATTCTAACCTCTCAAATCTGGAGGACCTAGGATTGCAGAAAGCCCCATTCCAAGAGCCGTGGGTTTCCGGACAGCCCGGCAGGTCCGCGGCAGCCTGGCCAGCGCCATGCAGCACGTGGTGTCGAAGGCATCCAGCGACAGGGTGCTGTGTGAGCTGGCGACGAGCTCCCCCATGGCGCACATGCCGCCCTTGCAGCAGCTGGCATCCGTGGGAGGCCGGACAATCCGCAGGACCTGCCCCTCTCCCCCCCAGACTTGGCTATGATGGAACCCAGAATCTGATTTGAAGGGGAACATGGGGAACATGAAGAGGAATCTCCTTCAAAGAACCCATGACATCTCAAGCAACACCTCCTTGTGTTGACATTTTGACATTTTGAATCAGATTCGCCCCAAAGGGGACCCCCTGCCAGGACTCGTTCACAGTATAAGAATAACTCCTGCTTTTTACTGGGTACCCCTTTTGTGTGGCTTTGGTCCGGGAAACCAACAGGACGGTGACTCAGATCCCACGGGATGGATTTTCGTTTCGTGCCGCTTCGAACGACCCTCCTAGCGCTTGAGCGCTTCAGCCCGCGTCGGCGTAGGCACCGAGATCATCCCCGTGTCGCAGCTCTCGGGGTCGCAGCAGTTGGAGGCGAGACCACCGGGTTTTGCCCCGCTTTCTGCTTGTGTTTTGTTCAGCGGGGAATATGTATTATATATATACACATGTATATACATGCATGCAACTGTACATATATATATATATATATTTCCATGTGGACTTGGCAGAATATGATAATAAGGGTTTGCGTTTTCCCATGTGGAATTGGAATGGGATCTTTTTTGCAGGCTGCTTTTTTTCGTTGTACCATTTTTCAGATTTGTTTAAAGGGAAGCATCCCCCTGGTGCAAATGAGTCGCTCGCACCCAAGGACGATCATGATGTGTATAGCATCCTAGAGACCATTTGTTAGAACCTGGGTTGGGGCCACCCAACCTTCGCCCTCATGCCATTAGGAAATGAAGGTTGCTCGCCAACATTCCATGCCAACTTGGGGGCAGACTGCATATTGATCATGGCTCATATGAGGTCCGATGAAGAGTTCCAATAGTCCAATCGTCTACGGTTGGTTTGGGAAGGACCGGGGACTCTCTCTAATTTGTCCATGTTCATTGATAGTCAGCAGATGTTGATTCTTGGTAAATATGGTTTTTCATGACCCCTGATGGCTCTCCAGATCAGCATGGAATCCCCTTCCAGCACATTTGACGCCTTCAGGTTCCGTGTTGATTCCAGAACCCAGGCATTCACGGGGAAATGGATCCATGTTTGCACGGGTTTTTCTCTCATTCAGGGGGCCGATCTGCCTCCTTTTCCCCGCTTTTAAAGAGCAAATGGGGGTGTTAGTAATAGGTTGTGAGGGCTTACTCAAGATTTTGCATGACCTTTATCATATGGGCTTCCAAGTGCGAACATCCTCCAACTTCTAAGGCAAACTCGCGCGAATGCCTAACAAGTAAGTGAGAGTCAATCTAAGACCGACACAAAACAAAACAGGTGGAACACTGTTTTTGCTGTTGGTTTGGGACGACATGCGCGACAGCGGAACTTTTAGACAGAAGAAGAATGGGGCTGTTCATACCATTTTGGGGAACGAATGTGTTTGTTTTGTGGCCTCTGTTTTCTTTGCAGAATCTGTGTCATTGTTGTTAGGCTGTGTATCTCCTTTGCAGAGCCTGGGAGGACAAAAGGCCCTCCAATCTCCGAGGATTGCCCGCTGTTGACTTGTGTTTGGACAGGTTTCCTTCCTTTATCCACTAGGAACATCGCTCAGTCATCACGGACAAGCATTTGTCAGTTTGTTTTGTTTGAAGAAACGACCTCTTGACTTGCAGTTCCTACGACTGGCACGTGGGAAAGCGCGGTTGTGTTTTCCGTCCTTCTTGTTCGAGCTACGTTCTGTGATACCAAAGGTGGCGACTTCCACGACCACAAACTTAAAACAAAACAAATCCCGTTGCCACCTGTTCACATAGCAGTCACTCTTCCCGTGCGTGACTGGTGGCACAGACAGGGGGGAGGATTGGCCATGCCATGAAATAGTTGGTTGTAAGGGGGAAGGAACGCAACCATTTGGGTGTGTTCTGTAATAGGGACTCCCCCCCCAAAAAAAAAACAACAACAGGGGATGGTTTCCCTTGGGCTATCCGTTTGAATCAGCGAAGAAATGGCGCCACTCATGTGTGGGGTAGCCAAACTTTATTTCAAGGCGACTGGGTTGCGACATTCGCAGGATATCTTGGACAAGTTTTTCAGCTTCGAGTCCTCTTCTCAGAGGCCAGGAAGGAGTCAAGTGAGCCAGGCTAACACACCAATGCCCGAATTCATTTGTAGTCAACCCGGGGAGCTGGGGGAGAGGTGAGAGGGGTGTTTGGCCAAGTTCAAAGGGGTTTGCTCTTCTCTGAGGAAGCGATTCGGGGAAGGGTTTTTGCTGCTGAGGAGTGCTGTGTTGCTCTTTTAGCATTGCTTCCTTTTGGCACTTGTCCAGATCCGACTACGGGAGCCCTCTGACAGGCACGAAAGGTGATATTTCTCCCAATATTTAGACTAGGTCCAGTAGTGCCCTTTTACCCCTTTTTTGGGGGAGGGTTCCCGTCTTTACTGGAGGACCTAGTAGAGGCTTCCATTCATCCCGACTGCTTCTTGAATGGATTTTGTGTGTCCATTGGTTGGTTTCCCCATGGATTTATACCAAGAAGCAACCCCCCAAAATGGATTCGGACGCCAAATGGATTTCCTTGTCCTTTAGGTCCAAGACAAACTAACGAACCAAGGGTGAGGATGGACACCCAACTTTTCCTCGGCGAGGGCTATTGACAGGAGATGGATGTTCCCCGATTTTCCCAAACCTGGCCCCGCGAGAAGGTTAGCAGAAAATAAATATCCAGCACCTCCCCCCCCACCTGCTTTTCCCCATGTTCAATATCCCGTTTGTACCATCCAAAGAGCTGGTTCTGTTATTCAGGGCCACGTAGATCCAGCAAGCCGTGGACAAGCTGCCCCTTTCTGCCTCATTCAGGCAAATTGAAGCTGCGAGCTCATGGCTTGCAGGCTGCTTCCTGGATCAAAGTTTGTTTCCTCAGGCAGATGTTTCTGTTCGCGGAGGTATTTCCCCTGTTGACACGGAATCTGACTGAAGGTCGCTGGACCATTTTGCTCTTGGGATCTGTAGGCTTTGTTGCTTCGCTTCGCTTTTCGCAATCCGGCGCTGCAAACAGATTTGGGTGTGTGTTTCTTTTTGAGGCTACCATCTATTTGTTCTTTTGGCTCGGACATTTCAAAACACACTTTTAGGGTTCCCCTAAAGAAAGACACACCCACGGGGATAAGTCGATCAGGATGCAGCCGGGTTTGTACCATGAGGGTTCTACCACCTGGGAGGAACTTGGTGCTCCAGCTGGACGCGCTCAGCGGGGCTTCCAGGCGCGAAATCACGAGAGGTGGTGCGATAGGGAATGACCGTTCCAGGTAGGAATAAACCGGAAGGGGATTCCCTAAACGGAAACCATGGGGGATGGTTTATGGGGGTCATTCCAGCTCACGCCCTGCTGAGAACTAGCAAGTTTTGTTTGTTGGGTTCCCAATTGATGGTCACCTGCCAATTTGGGAGCGCTTCAGCTGGGTTCAACGGCTTGCCTGTCAACGCTTGTGATCAAAGTGACGTGCCCGAGGTTTGCACGACTCAAGTTGTAAGCTTCTGGACTTCATGCGTTTTGAGCAGACCTTGCTGGTGGTAATCAACCAGTTTGGGCTTGGTCGTGGCATTCCAGTTTGGAATTGGAAAGCAGAAAGCTCGCCCCTCTGCCCCACTCTTTTAGCGGCTTGAGACTGAAGCTCAGGTTGGGACATTTTGCCTATAGCTCCCCCAAGAATCAGTCAGTGCGCTTTAGACAGACCTGAAGGCGGGGTGTTGGTGCTGGTGTTTTCTAATTTGTTTGGGCTCCGTTTTTTGTCCCCCACCGACAGGCTAGCGCTGACCAAGCACTGCTGCACAGAAGCGCGCAACAGGCGCGGAGCATGGATGACTAAAGTCCCGGCTGGGTCCCTTCAAGGATACATTTGAGCCAAGTCAAACAATGCATTTAGCAGTTGATTTCGAGGATCCCTTGTAATCAGGTTGTTAGGGAACCCTGGTTTGCCTTTGGGCGTGGCTTCCTTTAAATCGCCAGCTAATGGTGAGGATGTCACTTTTATTGCCGGCAACCTTCTCTCTGGCCATTTACCAGGGCAACCCATTTTGAGGTTACCCTATTTTTGACCCATACCCAAGTAGGTTTCCCTTTTTTTCAGCTGAACCTCCTACCAAAATAAGTCGGCAGTGTTGGTTTCCCAGAATCCCGGCCACCGGAAGGTTGCTGCGAGGGAATCCGGTTTGTGCTTCCTTTCGCAACTGGGTGTGTCCTTTTTTTGGGGACCCCTCGTTTTGACGCTTTTAACAGGAAAGCAAAGGAACACCGCAGCCATTTTTGGGGGTCCGAAAACAAGAGAGTTGCGCTTTCTTTCGACCTCTCTCTCTCTCTCTCTTCCTCGTTAAAATCGGTTGTTACTTTGCTTGCAAGTGCAAGTGCTGTAGTGTTCAAACAAACAGTCAACCAATGTAGTCTGCAGCTGCCAACCTTTTGACTCATGCGGAGTAGTAAGCTCAAGGCCTGCGGTAGTGAACATACATGCAACAAGGGTGCAAAGTGAAGCATGTAGTTTGACACGGCCCCTCAGTTAAAAGGTCTTTGTAGTACCTTTTCAACTGAAGTGCAAAACATGGATTGACAGTAGTGATGAAAACCATTGTTGTTCATCAATTCTACTGTATTGGCAAAAGTAGTGACCTGCGCTCAGTAGTTCACGCTGTTCAGGTTCCAGCTCGATGTAGGGCGCTGGACGGAAGTAGTGAAGGCAGGCACTCGTTGTAGTAGAGCAGGAGCTCAAAAATGTAGTCCCCATTTCTGGGTGCGGTAGGCTTGGACCATCTGTAGTCGACTGTCCAAGGTCGCGTAGTAGTTGGTGGTGAAAAAGGTTGTCATGTAGTTTGGAGCTCCCCGTAGTCGCTCATCATCAATCTCGGGACACGACATGTGTTGGTCGTAGTCCCGTAGAAAGCGGTGTAGTAGTGCTTTGTGGTGTTGTGTGAGGTTGGTCATTGTGAGTAGTGTGAATCCGTAGTATTGGATGCTTTTGCAGAGGATTGTAGTGATTGCTTTGTGCTGGAAGTCGTGTAGTTGGTCTCGGTTGTAAAGGTAATGGAGTAGTTCAGGTAGAAGTAGTGGCATGTGGTAATTCCAAACGTAGTTGTTCCTGAGGCTGTAGTTGTCAGTGAAGGTGGTCATGTTGTAGTTCACCTTGTAGATGGTCTGTGGCAGTGTTGTAGTCGGGAGGTAGTAGTTGTGTTGTACCGACATCATGTAGGAGATGTAGTCTCTTGTGAAGTGTAGAAATTGTCCTGAAGTGAGGTACCTCAGGAGTAGTGGTTGTTCAATCTGGAGTTGGATGATGACGTAGTTGGTGTTGTCGCCAGTTGTATTGTGGAGTGAAGTCGTGTGGTAGTAGTGCACGTTGGCTGCTTCAGGTAGTGAAATGCTGAGCAGTGTGGAATTGTAGTGTGGCATCCGAAGATCTCCAGGGATGCAGTGAATGGGTCGTGTGTAGTCCAGTTGTGCCAGTGGAGTAGCTTGTTGTTGTGAGAGTAGTTGATACTCTTCAAGTGTAAATGCAGTGAAAAATTGAGTGTAGGGAATGTTGTCGGGCAGTGGTGGTGCAGTGGTTGTCTGGTGCTCAGTGATGTGTAGTTGGTCCATCACTGTGGTCGGGTTGTAGTAGACGGTGTTGCCGGGTGTAGAATGGTTGAAGTGGTAGTTGGAGTCGTTGTAGGTTTGAGGTGGTGGAGTTCCATGGTCACTGGAGTCTGTAGTGACCGCCACCTCAGGTGTAGTCGCCCTGTCGGGCGTAGTGGCGTCTCCCATCGTAGCATCTGCAGTAGATGGAGCGGCCATGGCTGCAGTGGAATGCAAAATGTAGTGAAACGGGGCAAAACAAATGAGCCTAAGTAGTTGCTACCAGGCAGTCGGCGAATGCAGACATGTAAAACAAACAACTGTAGTGTTGACTCAAGCCGCCAAAAGTGCAAGTGAAAGTACATGTAGTTACTGTTACTTACATACCAAAAGTGTCGTGTTACATGTAGCTACTTACATACATGAAATGTCCAAAGTCGTTGTTGTTGTTGTGAAACTGCTGTGCTGGTCGTTCGTAGTGCTAAATGCGTATTCCAATGCTCTGGATGAGCCTGTGTAGTGTTTCTTTGCTGATGCATTTGGTAAACAAATCTGCGCTGTTGTGGAGTGTGTTGATCTTAAGGATTCTGATGATGTCGTGCTTGATGAGGTCTTGTGTGTAGAGGAATTTGAGGTCGATGTGTTTTGCTCGTTTGCTAGTGCCTTGTCGTGTAGCAATGCTCTTGCCTGCTGTGGAGTCTGTGTGGATGCGTAGGTTTAGCTTGCTGCAAATGTTGGTTTCAAGTAGGAAGTTTCTGAGGTGTAGTCCCTCATTAACTCCTGTGCAAATGGCGTAGAGTTCAGACTCTGCTGAGCTGAGTGCTATTGTAGCTTGTGTTCTGCTGCCAAATGCAACTGTCGTTCCTAAAAAGATGATGTTGAAACCTGAAGTTGATTTCCTGGTAGTAGGGCATCCTGCCCAGTCGGCATCGACATGAACGTCGAGATCCAGGATGTTGTTGGTGTTTGCTCTGAGTGTTGTTGTTGGTTCTATGGTGAATTTGTAGTGCTTGGTGCCGTGCAAGTAGCGTAGTAGATGTTTGACTCTCTTTTGTGAAAGTTCTGTAGGTGCTGTGAGGTCTCGTGCTAGTTCTTTTGTGGAGTATGCAATGTCTGGTCGTGTGTATGCTAACCATTGAAGTTTGCCAACAATTCTTCTGTACCTTTTGTGTTGTTCGTGGTCAAGTAGTGCTTCATCTTCTATTGTTGGTTTGTAGTGTGCAATTCCTGGAGTGTTTACTGAGTTGCAGTTGTTCATTCCAGACTCCTCGATCATGTTGTCGATGTAGGAGTCCTTTAGTCCAAGATTGCAGTAGTTGCCGAAGTGGTCGATGTTTCTTCCAAGAAATTGTTGTGGTTTGCCAGGTTCGAGGTAGCCGATGTGCTTGAGTAGTACCTGCTTCTGGACGGCCTCGAAAGTGGAGTCGACTGCGGTCTTGTCTCCAAGTACTAGTAGATCGTCCACGTAGACCATGATGTAGCAGTCGCGAGTCGCATTGGTGTAGACGTTGGGTTCTGACTTTAGTCTTACAAAGCTGAGCTTTTGTAGAACTTCAGCCAGGTAGTCCTGCCATGCTTTCGGTGAACTGCGTAGTCCATACATGGCTTTCTTTAGTCGCCAGATTTTGTCCTGTTGTGGACAAAGTTCTTTAGGTGGCCAAAGGTAGACGTCACGTTGTTTACCGTCGTGGTCTTTTGCGATGGGTGCGTGTAGAAATGCTGTAGAGACGTCACCTAGTCGCGCGATCCAGTTTGGTCGTGACATTTGTAGTGCGAGAAGTGTCCGGAGTGTCGTGAACATTGGTGTAGAGGCGTAGACGGAGTCTTCGTCCTCGATCTTCTCGGTGTAGCCTTTTGCGACGATTCGGCTTCGTACTCCTGGTCCTTTCTTTCTGTGTACCCATCTTGTAGGTATCGCTTCTCTGATGACGTTGTCGTTGACGGTAGACGCATCTACTTCGTCGTAGACGTCGTGTAGTTTCATTTGATTTGACTCGTGTTTCATTCCTTCCAGTAGTTGTGTTTCGTCGTAACCTTCGTTGTCGAAGATTATGGGTTGGTCTTCTGAGGTGTCGTCGTTTGTGTAGGGAGTGATGGATTTTCCGTTGGGAAGTGTCACTGCGTTGATTTTCTGTCGTAGTGGTGGTGGTTCTTTGGTTGCTTGCTCCGTTGATCTGATTGTAGTGTCCTTTGAGGTCTTCTGTGCTTTAGTTGGTTGCATTACTTCTTCCGGAGTTAAACGTCGTAGTGTTTGTCGAGGTGGTGCTGGTAGTGGTGGATGTTGTCGTCCAGTTGGTGAAGTAGCCATAGGACTATCCGGTAGTGGTCGTGAACTTGACGTCGATGTGGACGGAAGTCGTGGAGGTGGTGTAGTGCGTTGTTGTTTTGTTGCGGGTTCCGCAACGATGTCGTCCGTAGCGTTCGTTTGTTGTCCGAAATCTTGCGTGGACCTCCTTTTCTCTGACGGTTGTAGTTGCGTATCCAACAGTGTCGCGAATGATGGGTTGTAGGTGTTCCGTCGTGGTGCCCATGGTGTGCCGGAAACTTTGTTCAACAGTGCGAGGTCGTATTTGAAGTCAGGTTGTAGTCTCCGTACTGTTCGTACCTTTTGTACGCCTGATTCCGTTGCGACGTAGTTTTCTCCGGTTTCGGAAACTTTTCCGAGCCAGATGCATCTCTGCATCCGTAGGTCTGCTTTCGGAAGTTTTTTGTGTTGTGGTGGAAGGTAGAGTAGTGTCTCGCCAAATTCGCAGATTGCTCGCTCGTAGTTTCTTCCCCAGCGGCGTTCAAAGCTTGTGTGGCCGTCTGAGTGGATGACGTAGCGATTTACATGTCGTACTATTCAAGGTAGTAGACAGTGCTTTGTGGACATCGTCATGCTGTAGTTGCTTTCAACCTGAGCTTTGACGACGCGGATTTGTCCGAGAAGTGTTCTATGTAGTCGCTCAACGCTTCCTTGACTGTTGCTGCTGTAGGAAGGTGAATGTCGTACACTCATTGTGCCGACTTTTGCTGCTGTAGCTTTTAGAAGTGCGTTGAGTGTGTCTTCGTTGTCGCTTTGTAGTATGCCTTGTGTTCTTCCGCACTCAAAGATGAATGCTTGTAGGTTGTTGACCATGTAGTCCATCATTGATGCTTTGTCTGGAACCAATACTGCCACACACAGTTGTGTAGTAACATCAACTGCTGTCAGTACCGGTGTGGTCTTTGGGTCTTGTTGTGACTTGATGTAGGCAAAGTCTACTTGAATGACAGGTTGTCGTGATTGTTGTTTCTTGTAGTTGTCTTGGCGTCCTTTGCCTTGAACGCAAATTGGACACCAGTTTCTGTATGGTAGATGTGTAAGGTTGTGTTCTGCTATTTGTTGTGGAGTGGGCTGCTGTGGTTGTCGTAGTCCTTTTGCTCTGTGTGCTTCATGATGCTCATGTTGTTGTTCTTCATCGTGGTTCTCCTGGATGTACTCGTAGTCTTTCTTCACGGTAAACCTTGTTGTTCCTTTCCATTGAAATGGTAGTGCTGCGTTGCCCATGACTGTCCAGTCATCTTTGCGTTGTGAAACTTCTCCAAAGTTGTTGTGAGTGATTGTAGTTCTGTGAGGTTCAAGTGTGTTGATTGGTGGATGTCCTGGTCCATCTGTTGGAGTGAAGAGAGTTGTTCTAAGCGTTGTGTGGTGTCGTATCCAGTGTTCACCTTGTCTTTCCCAGTAGTCTTGGTTGTCCTCCTGTGCTGTGAGTGGTCTGTGTATTGTCTCCTTTGGTTGTGTGGTGTCAAGATTTGTAGAAGGTGCTGCTTTGGGTCTCCATATCTTTTGTGGTGCTCGTAGTTGGATCTTTGATCTGGTTGGTGGTGTGTCCATTAGCCGTTGTGGTTGTGAGCTCTGCCTTGTTGGTGTGGTCTTTGATGTTGCTCTGCGTGTAGGTGTTATCTTTCTTCTGAATCTGGTTTCTCCAGTCCAGTTGTCACCTTCTAGTCTTCGTTGTAGTTCTTGCTTGGAAAGTTGTGTTGGGTTCTCTTGTAGTTGTTCTTGCTCTTGCCCTTGTCTGTTGATGATGGTTAGTCTCCAATCATCTAGTTCTCCTTCTGGTATTGGGCAGCCACTGTTGTGTGGTGTGAACAGTGCTTTGCGTGGTCGTTTGTGTACTCTGATGGCGTAGTCACCATCAAGTTTCCAGTAGTCAGTGTTTCCACCAAGGATCTGTCGTAGTCCTTGGTCTGTGTGTGTGAGTGGTGCGATTTGTTCTTGTTGTTGTGCTGCTCTCTCTGTAGGTTGAATCACAGCAATGGATTTTCCATTGTCTGTAGTCATTGGGTAGATGTCGAATCCTGTAGGAATGTCGATCTTCTCTGCTCGTAGGTAGAAAAGTCCTGAGTGTCTTATGAGGTGTGCTTGTTGTTGTCCATGTGTGATGGTGCAGTGTCGTGGAGTGAAGTCAAGTCCATATCCTCTATCAAGTAGTCTTGATGCGCTGAGGATTGGATACTTCACATCACAAACGTAGTAGGGTATCATGATCCTGAAGTTGTCCTGCTTGTAGGGAACGTACTTGATGCCGTAGACTGGAATCTTCTTGTTGGTCACCGTGTAGAGTTGTGGAACTGATTCTCCACAGGGTCGTAGTGGAAGATCCGGTGCGTAGTCCTTTGGGCAAACATGTGTAGATGCTCCTGAGTCGATCAACAGGTGGTGGTATGACTTGAAGTTGGAGTACATGATGTAGTGGGTGATAGTGTCCTCAATCTTCTTGTTCCTTTGTTGTTGTCTTGCTGCTGCTATGTCGAAGTGTAGCTTTGTGGTGTCTTCTTGTAGGAATTGTTGAAAGCTCTTGCTGTGGTCGTTCCATGATGTTGTGTGTGTTGTTCTCTTGCCAAGTAGTGATTTGGATTTGTGCGTGTGTAGTCGTGATTTTGCTTGTCTGATGTGTCCAAATGGTGAAGTGTGACTCGTTGATGCCTCCAATGTAGTTCGCTGTGTCCTCATCGCTGTTGTCATTCCAATCCCAGCTGTTGTCATAGTCGTAGTCGTTCCAGTTCTCCTCCATGTAGTTCACCTCATGTTGTCCTTCTTCTCCTTCGTAGTACCAGTCCCAAGTGTCGTTCACATCCTGAGGTAGTTCATCATTTTTGTCGTGATCTGCTTGTTCTGGTTCTAGTGGATGTAGTTCTTCTCCTTCTCCTATGTGCCATACCGGCACTCTGCAGTCTTGTGCCCAGTGGCCGGGCTTGCCACATCGATGGCATGTTGTGTAGTTGTTGTTTCCTTTTCCTTTCGATTTGCTGTAGTTTCCTTGGCCTTTGTAGCCTTTGCTTGATCCATATCCTTTGGATCCTGAGTAGCCTTTTCCTTTGCTCTTGTTGTATCCTCCTTTGTTGTAGTTTCCTTTGCGGCCTTTGTCGAATCCTTTGTAGTGTCCTTTACTCCTGTACTTGCCTTTGCTCTTGCTTCCTTTGTAGCCGCCTTTTCCTTTTCCTTTGCCTTTGTAGCTTCTTCCTTTCCTCCATATGTTGTCAACATCCATTGGTGCAGTTCCTCCTCGGTGTAGTTCGTGATCTGTCCAGCTCGCAGTTGGAGGTGTTGCTGCAGTGCTCCTTTGGTTTTGTTGAGTAGTATTGCTATTTTGATTCCATCTGGTAGTGCTGTTCCATTGTCTTTCTCGTAGCGGTTGATGTCGTATTCCCATTGTAGAAATTGTTCTTCAAACTGCGCTTCGTTGAATGTGGGTTCCAGTAGTTTGGTAAGGTAACCAACGCTCCTTGTTCCTACTGGTAGGCTGAACCTGTTGTGTAGTAGTCGTAGTGTTTCACATCCGTTTGCGTTGTAGCGGTTTTGCCTTACTACTGTAGCTGCTGCTCCCTGACAGATGTTGATGAGGATGTAGTGTAGATCTGGAGAGGTCTACTGCTTTGCTTGCTTGTGTAGGGTCGAGTATGTGTGTTCTGATGTCTGTGTCCTCAATCTGTCGTGTAGCCACTTGTGCTAGTTGTAGCACCAGGTCGAAGTCTCGGTCTATGATGGGAGTAGTCACCAGTGAAGAAGGGTGGTGGCAGTTTGTATCTATGTAGTCTCTGAACGTCGTTGTCTTGTTCTGTTCCTCCTACTGTGTCTGCTGTTGGCCCGTTCTCTGCTCCTGTAGTTTGTTGTGCTGAGGCTGATGCTGCTTCTCCTGACATGTCGTAGTAGTTTGGCATGTGGCTGCTGTTGCTGTTGTTGTAGTACTTACTGCTTACTGGAGCTCCCCTATGTTTAGGATCTCAGCTCCGCTACCACGTTAAAATCGGTTGTTACTTTGCTTGCAAGTGCAAGTGCTGTAGTGTTCAAACAAACAGTCAACCAATGTAGTCTGCATCTGCCAACCTTTTGACTCATGCGGAGTAGTAAGCTCAAGGCCTGCGGTAGTGAACATACATGCAACAAGGGTGCAAAGTGAAGCATGTAGTTTGACACCGTTTTTGGGGGTCCGAAAACAAGAGAGTTGCGCTTTCTTTCGACCTCTCTCTCTCTCTCTCTCTCTTCCTTCTCAGATTTTGGATTGATAGCATTCTACATCTGCATCATTCGAATCATCCCTTTGGATCAGGTGGCTAGGGGCTTCATTATGTCCATATCGCGAAACCAACTTTGTCAAATCGGGGACAGGTGGGGGACAACAAGAGAGGTCGGGTTGCCACGTAAGATAGAGCATCCGGTTGGTGACTCCGGAATTTTATAGGCAAACGAAAAGCTGAGCATGATTAAGACATGCCAGATATTAGGAGCCCTACAGGGCAGCATGTTTTAAGATTCATCTACAGTTGTTTACATGTTTATCATGTTCAACGTGTCTTACTCATGGCATGTAAAACTGATCAAAGAACGACTTCCCTGCAGTGTAACATGGAGCCACAAAAGGTTTCTTGGAGGTTCCTCCGTTTTTGAGGCATGCCACATCAAGCTGCTGCAGAGCTCACTTCTCCAGTTTGTGGACTCAATGGAAGGATCATGTTTGCGGCAAAAAAAGTCTCGACTTTCGGCCAATCCACTTACTAGGTCCCCCAGTAGTGCCCTTTTACCTTTTTTTGGGAGGGTTCCCCTACTAAAATAGACTACTGGAAACAGGGTACCCTTATTCTAACCTCTCTACTGGAGGACCTAGCTTAGGAAGTGAGAGACCGTCATTTTTCTGATGAGCAGCTCGTTGGCGACGAGTTCGATTCGCCCCATCAGTGGGCGAGCTGCCGGCTTCAAAGCACAGCGTTTGGTGAGTCCGGGGCACTGAAGGTTTCCCATGCTTTGAACGTTGAAGACCAGCGTTCCATGAAGCACCCAGCAGGAGGTTTATCACAGATGTGTCCACGGGAGGCCAAAGTACTGAATGAGAGCCGTTTGAATTGACTTTCCCTTTTGGGGCTTTGTCTTTCACTTGGTTCCCAGCCGCCGGTTTCTTTGATTTTTGAAGTTTTTTCGGGTTTAGTGGTTGGGGTTTCCATTTTCTTCGGTTTTTGTTAGGCTTTTCTGGGTTTCAGTGGTTTGGTTTCCGTTTTACCCACTGAACGTGAAACTTTTCGCAGGGGATCTGAGGACAAGTCCGGTTCAGGTCCAAGGCTTCCTTTCTGACCGCCAGGGCGCGCACGAGCAACGCCCACATCTTTTTGATCCAGCACCGTGCCGGCTGGGTCTCGGAGAAGGAGGGCTTCCCGGCTTCAAAACGGTTGCGACGGGATCAGTGGATCACTGATCCACTATGATGAAAGTAGAAAGTTGTACAAGCATTTGCTTTCTACTTTCATCTATCAGAGGGACAGGAGCAGGGGAAAAGGGCAGCAAGGGAAGTGGACATCCTTGAGGATGAAGGTAGGGGTGAAAACCGCCATTTGGTTATGTGGGATGTCAGCGGTTTTGGACTCATTTGTATGTATATGTATGTATCTTGTTGGCTCCCAGCCATCCGGTTCCTTAGCCTTTTAGCTTTTTAGTGTTTAGTGGTAGTTTCCATTTAACCCACTAAAAGTCAAACTTTTAGCGAGGGATCTGAGGGCAGCCCAGATATCTTGTGGTTTCTTCCTTGGTTCTGTGAACCACCAAATGAAATCGTGACCTGACCACGGGTTTGCTCGGCAGGCTCCATGCTGAAGGTTCCTTCATTTTTGATTAGTGGGGTGGCTCACTAAAACTGGTCCATGCCAAAAAGAGTCCCCTTTTACACCTGGGTAGCTCAACTGTAGCTGGGTTGGGTAGACTCGCCCACGCGCCCCACAGGACGAGTCTCTGACCATTGGCAATCTATGGCGAAAAACCCAAGGTCCCTCTGAAACCAGGGAGACAATCCAATTTCCCATGCCCTTGTGACATTTTCCCTACGCAAGAACAAGAACACTTCGGCGCCTAACACCAGGTTACACTTGGCAGCCGCAGATGGGCTGGGAGTCGATCTTCGTGGACGACTTGCAAGGCGCGCAGTTTGGGGGCCCCCAACTGGTTGGACACGTGGCTGGACAAATGTATGGGGCCTCTGAAATTGGAAAATCTATCGGCCCCAAATCAAATTTTCTTCACCCGTGATTTGCTCTAACAGAGGACCAACCTTGATTTAGGTCCTCAGTTCCATTTCAGCAAAGCTGCCGTCTGCCTGGTTGTGCTTTTGTGGGAAGAGTTGCCTACCCCCAATATCAAACCTACCTCTTGGGGGCCACGCATTTTCCAACAACAGGGGTGGTCCCCTGCCACCCTGGCCGAAGAAACCTACACTTCACTATGGTCTCTTGGCTCTCCTTCGTCACGTGCCGAACAGTTTCTGCCAACTCATGCTTGGTTGAATTGGGAGCAACCCTGCAAAGATGTGTGGGCTCGGAGATTGAAGTTAACCTCGATGGACCATGCAGCTGTCAAATGTATGTCCCGTTACCCTCACTTTTCATGTCGCCAGGGTTGGCAGAAAGTTTGTCTTTGACACTGAAGCCCCTCAACCGCTGAAAAGGTTCCTCGAGCCGAAGAACCTTTCTGGAGCCTCGGATGCCTCCCCCTGGGCCCCGTGACTATGGTAGGACTAGATGGGCATCGCGAGCCAACGCGGGCTGTCGGCTCTCCAAGGGCTTTGAAAGCCCAATACAGTCAGGTTTTGAGTCGTTAAGCGATTGGTGTGTGCTCACACCCTTCTTTTCTTTGTGAGATTGGCTGGGGGGGGGGTCCCCCAGCATCACAAGGTTCCTTACTGTGTACAGGACGCACAAAGCCTTTTGCCAGCTGATCTAGAGGATTCTCTTCTAGAGCAGGTGGTTTTGGGATCTATCCTTCGAGCTTCCCTCCCTTCTGTTCGATTTAGCGGTTAATGCGGCTGACAGTGATGCCTCAAGGTTTGACCCCTTTATCAAGTTGACTTGGTGCGTCCCAGGCATACCCTTAGACTTTTCGACTCTTGTTCAGTTTCAAGGTAAGAACATCCCTTTTATTCCCTGCCAGATCAGGTGGTTTTGGGATCAATCCTTTAAGGAACCCTTCCTCCCAGCGCTTTTGCCAGACAAATCCAACTCGGTTCCGAGAGGATTCCCTCCTAGAGCAGGTTTGGATCTATCCTTTAAGACACCTCCCCTTAAGCAAAAAAACCTCCCCAGCCGATTTCGCGCGACCCAAAATTTCCCTCGCTGGAACGTGAGTGCGAGGCTCCGGAGGGGCGCCGGAGGGCCAGCTCATGGGCCAATCCTTGAAGGAGAGTCCGCATCCAGTTCCTGAGGCCTTAGCTTTGGGGTTTCGTGGGGGGGGCGTCCATTCAACATCCACGGAAAGTGAAACTATGAGCTTTGGGCAGGAAAGTTTTGAGGGTATTCTGTGGAAACAGAAAGGGCAAACAGAAACTCATTTTTGGGGGGGCCTCCCTGTGTTGACTGACACCATACCCAAATGTGCTCCAGGAACACGTCTTGGTACAGTATATGTCGACCCCGGACCAAGAAACCTTGTGGGTTGTTGGGGGCGGGCTCGCAAAAGTGAAGTGTTTTTGTTTTTCTTGTTTACATTTGATGCTCATCTAAGCAGGGTCGAGCCAGCGTATGGATCACATTTCGCACAACTTGGGCACAAGGGAAGCAGCCGGTATGGGGTCCTCTACTTCTAGCCCGTTCATGCTCGTTTCTCCCCGTTTGAGATCAACATGCTTTGGATTTGATCCAGGTTAGACAGTACACGCAGACCTCGAAACGCATGTCAAGGGGTATTGAACAAAAAGCCTTCAAGAGCACACCAATCACTCTGTTTAAAGATTTTGAAAGACCAATTCTTGCAACTTCATGATGTTGCTTTCTTTTTGAGAGGTGGCCAGGGTCGCACATTTTGCCACGAGGAGTTTCTACAGCTCTCGGTGCACGAGCTACAGCAGAAGCAGCGCATACCTTCGCTGGCACAGCCCCTCGGAGAGAGCAGTGGCGGCTGCGCACACGTAAGGAGTGTTCCTCGATTTAGAGGGTTGGTTCATTCTGGTTGCCCTTCAAAACCATCCAAGAAACGGTGTACCATTTTGAAGACCCCCCCCAACTTAAGGGGCGTGTGGATTCGGAGAGTTAGTTTTCCCGAAGCCCGAAACGGGAAACCACGGGAAACCAATCACCTGAGTGTTCTAACTTTGAGACACGCCCAGTGTGGTCCAAAGACCGGTTCCTTACGTGGGATTGGGATGGTGACCTGGGATCTTTTGCGGTGGGTCCGCAGGGTTTTGCTGGGGTCCATGACTTCTAATTTCGGGGTGAACTGATGCCTATGATGGCTGGAGCCAACCGGAAAGCGCAAAGGGCGCTGGTCTGAGGAAGCACGTGAAGCCGAAGCTTTTTGGACTTGGCCCTCTGGTTTCCTTCAAATAGGGTCCTAATCAGGCCAGTTGTCTAGTTTTGAGGAAACAGGGGGGTTCCACTTTCATGCAAAAGGAAGTGGAAGCACTGGGTGCGAGCTCTAAGTGATAAACCACACACCACGACAGCATTTTTACCTTTTGGTTCCCTTCGGGGTCTTCATTTTCAAATGTGTATATATATATATACATACATACACATATCTTACAGTGGACAAAAAGCTAACCAGATTCTGACCACATTTTTTTGTATGCCTCTTGGGCCAAGACCGGGCTTGGATTGTTGGTTTGGGGGTTGAACCCCTGGATCTTCGAATCTTGTGGAGAACAAGTGGGAATCCACTTCCCAAACTGCTTCGGAGAAGTGAGTCGATCAGAATCCAAACCACTGCTTGGCATCGTTTCAAAGTAGAAATCGGTACCCCCTCTCCCCCCCAAAAAAACTCAAAAAAAGTACTTGGAATTCCTTGGGCAGCTGAACCGGCTTCTCTCCAAGTCGGGTCGATGGAATTCCAGTCGAGCCTCACAGAATCTCCAAAAATACACCTGGCCCTTGGGCAGCTTGCCTCGGCTTCTCTCCGAAGCGCGTCGATCGCCTGCCGACAAAGGTAAAGCCAATTGTCAATGGTTTTGGGCAGTGCCCACAACGTTCGTAGATTGGATGGCGTGGGGTACACTCCGCAAGTCTGGAGGTACTCACCCATAGGTGTCCTTTCTGGTTGTTTTGGCAAGAACAATTAGATATGGCGATTCCTGATTTTCCTGGTGGTTTCATCATCTACCATGGAAACCCATCCATTTCCCCTCAAACTATACACCCATGTACTCCCCCAGTCGCCCAGCTCCGAGGTTCCGCAGCTCCGCGTCGGGTCGAAAAAAAAAAATCTTCTCAGGACGCTGCTGGCGCGGGGCACCACGTGCCTGGCGCGCTGCGTGCCGCCGTCCCTGGGCCTGGCCCAGGTGGCGGAGCGCGTGCGCGCGGTGCGCCAGGCGCTGCAGGACTTGCCCGGCTTCGTGGAGGCGGATGGGCTCGGATCGGATCGGGGAGGTGGTGGTGGCGCTTGGCCATGCCGTTGCTTTGCCTGGAGGGTGTCCTTTTGTTTCCCTTTGACACCCCACCCCAAAAAGGGTGGCATCAAAAAGACACGCCCAACTGAGGTCGCATAGAAACCCACAGATTCATTGCAAAATGGGCCAAGAAGGTACCCCTACAATTCAGGGGAACTCGCAGCTGCTCATCAGCCCCTCAGGGTTTGAGACCATTTGTTTCAGGAGTTTTGTTCAACTTGTTCACTGGGCTAGAAGCATAAGTGGCATGACTAGGGTTGGCTACCATGGTTCTAACCTGTGTGTGGGTCAAAATTATACCACCACCGCAGGTGTTAGTCCTTGTTTCCTTTTCCAGGGTTCCGTTTTGGGCACCTATTTTTGACCCACACCCAAATGACCATAGGTGTCCTGTTTGGTTGTTTTGGCAAAAAATAATAATAGATGGCGATTCCTGGTTTACCTGGTGGTTTAATAATCTACCAGGGAAACCCATCTATTTCACCTCCTCATTGCTTTTTCATGGTAATTGGAAATTTGAGCCGTACGGATGGTTGCGGATTCCGGAAATCGCACCGTTCAGAAATCCTGGTTTCTGATGGTTCCCCTGGAAATACCAGCAAGCGTTATGGTTTCACCAATGCAGGTTTCAAAATGGTGCGAAACGGAATTCGTCCATAGTAGGTGGCCGCTTTGAGGTACGCTCTCAAATACATGGCACTGGTATGAACTTAGTTCTAGTCATCTGCCGGTTGCCATCGAGTTTTTCCCAAAATGGCACCTATGATTCATGGATTGAAGGCCCACGGGTGTGGACAATGATTCGCAAACACAGATTGCCCTACTCCATGGTTTGATAAAGGGGTGTTCGATTTTTGCGGATATTTCCCCAAAAGGAAACTCACCTGAACCATTGCCGCAAAAGGTGACGTTTTATGCCTCCAAAAAGGGACAGGTTGTTTCCGAATGTCACAATGGACCAAAGGGAAAAGGGGATCACGGAAACCCAAAGGGGAGAAGGGAAGACTAAGAAAGCAACTAGAGAGGGGAAGCTACAACGACAATTGGCACGGGCTTGGTTTCTAAAGGAAAGCAACAAGGGAAGATTGTGTTGTTGTTTGTGTATTTTCTCAAGTACGGGACACAAAAGGACAACTACAGGGAGAACATGTTGGTTTCAATGAAAAGCACTTGGTTTCCACTTTAGGAAAAGTCATCCGTTTCCGGTGTCTCCTCCAGCACATGAAAAAAGAAAAAATCCTTTTAGGGTCGACGATTCTGTGGGCCGCCTCCCTGGTCGCCCGAAATGAACTGGAGGCGGTGGAGTCTTTGGCTATGCTGGTGCTGATGCAGTGGAGACCAGAGCAGAACGGCCTCCATTTGCACCTGCACCTTGGCGCTGGCATGGGTCGAGGTCCCATGTCCAGTCGAGCCGGGTGATGAGCCATGAACACTTTGAACATTTGTTGTGTGGCAACGAAATGAACCCGATGTCGATGTCGTTATCTTTGAAAAAGGCCCCTGGCTGTTTCTGCTCGCTTTTAGAGGGGTTGTTGTTAAACACATGGATTCTTTCGGGCCCTGGTGCCGCCTTGTGCCGCGTTTAAAGGGGAACCGTTTAACAATAGGCCCCCTACTTTTCACAAACCTTCAGATGAGCCCCACAATCCAAACCCGAATAGAATAGATGAAGGTTAAGTGACAATCCCTACAAGCGAGCGTTATGGAAACTCCGCTGGTTTTCCTTTCCATTTCCGGGCTCGGACTCGGATTCCACCACAGGAAGCTGGCGATGCAGGAGATGCGCTTCGGAAGCCTGCGGAAGTCGGCGCCTCGCCGATTTGCGCGTGCCGATGTGCAAGATGGAGCCACCGTCTGCGCCAAAACTGTTTGGTCTGGCGTTTTTGTGGGTACCTGTTTTGGGGTTGGTTTAAAGGGACGCCAAATGGAAACGACCCAAAAAATGGAGGCCCCCTAGTTTAAGACACACTCATACTGTATTTTACTGGGTTGCTCCAAGCCGCCCGCACGAGCACAAGGTTTTGCTTCCAACAGGTCGAAAAGGTGATTTGCTCACACCAAGACCAGCCAAGCTTAGGGTAGGCTAAATATGAAACATGAAGTATTTGTTTGTTGTGCCTCAGATGTGAGCAATGCTTTGAAATTGACTGACAAAAAAGTACGACCAAGAGGGGATGGTGGCAGTTATTTCACAGCACGACCTGGTTTGAGTTCCAGTTCACCATAGCATACACAAAAAGCCCCTTCTTTACCCAGAGAGGTGTTTAAGACCGTTTCATGAGTCTTGCAAGTTATAACAACGCCAGGCTTCCTCTCACTGACTCCTTTCATTGAAATCCCGGAGGTTCAGTCGAATTTAGACCAATTGCCCAGCTATTGGGTTGGAATCCTACGATGCACAGAATTTGCGCGCCGGAGGCTCAAGACCCGAAGTGAAGGGTAGGAAAGGACATCCATGGGTTCCGATACGTTGCGCGTTTATAAACACTATATGGTTTTGTGGCCTTTTCGGTCAGTTTAATACCACCCAGTGAATCCCAGTTGCCGCTGTAGCAGGCAACCAACCATTTCCTCTTGGTTTAAGTGTGTGAAGCGGAAGAGCGGCTAGCCCTTAGCTACTATACAGTGCAATGCAACTAACCTTGTTTTGAGTACTCAGATGACTTCAGGGGCGGTTTCAGGGCTAGGTGAGGCAGTTTCCTTTTTCTGCCACTACAAGTTAAATCTTGGAACAGCCCAGTTTCAATACCATCTTTTGGTTACGAATCGACTTCACCTGTGGCAACTTTTGTTGCCCGAGGTGTGGCTGTCCATTGAGCGGCTGCAGCTGTCAGCGCTCACGCACGCGCTGCGCTGGCTGGAGCTTTGGCGGAGTATCGGCGCTTTCGGAGCTTGAGAAACGTCCAGGTCCCGGACCTCTGGAGTTGGTTTTTCCCTTATCGTCCTTTTCTTCAGAAGGGGTTCGTTTTTTTAGAATAGTTTGGGGGTCTGTTTTAGTTTGTTGAGGGATTCCTGTTTAGACGTTTGGAGTTTTTTTTTTGTTTTAATAGAATGGTTTGGAGGGATTCTTTTTTTGGATCAGCTTGGAAAGATTCTGGTCTAGAATATGTTGTGGAGGCCCATTTGTGCCATGGAAAGCCTCTGATTGGGGCAAAGTCTGCAATTGATTCCTTGGAGGTTGAAAAAGCGAACTGGGTGTGTCTTAGCAGAGGGGACCCCAAGCCCAAGAATGGCGGCTTTCCTTGTGGTCTTGGTTTCCCTTTAAAACCACTCAAGCACGGCAGTGGGGAATGGCAGAAACTGAAGGATGACTGCCGTGGGGACATGGGTACCAACCGGAGGCGGCAGTACCAACCAGTGATTTTTCAACTCGAGAGATCCAACGGTTCTGGTTTTACTTAGAGGCAAGCCGCCATTTCAGAGGGTCCCCCAAAAAACCGACACACCCATGTGGCGTAGAATGATCCCTGGACATGCTTGTTGCAGAATCGTCGTCCTGAGTTCCAAGTTGATCGCGCCAGACTATATCGAATGTGTTGCCTTCAAGGTTGGCGCCAGCCACGATGGACGGAACTCGGAGGCTATCTCCAAGCGGATACAGAAGCGGTATGCTTGTGTGCTTGTATGCTTGTATACTTAGCCTTTCTTGTGTCTTCTTCCCTCTCTCCCTCCCTCCTTGCCTCCCTCCTTCCTTCCCTTCCCTTCCCTTCCCTTCCCTTCCCTTCCCTTCCCTTCCCTTCCCTTCCCGTCCTTCGCATTTGCCTCAGGACACGGACTTCAACCTCCGCCACGTCTTGCACCCCAGCAGCGCCTGCTGCCGCCTCTGGCTGCAGCTGGCGCCCCGGAACCCCGCGGACCCCGCGGCGGCGGCGAACGCGGCGCCGCAGGCGGGCTGCCATTGAGCCGTTGGTATTTCCTCTGTAACCAACAGTCGTTCTGGTTTCAACAATAGTTTCAATGGTCCATCCACGGTCTGGGAGTTGGTTTCCCTTTTGCTATTGGGTTGGATCTTTACTTCAACTTTTTGGTCGAAATCAAGGGGTCACCCATGTAGTTTCATTGGGGTAAAGCCAAATGGGGAACCCAGTTGCCCAGTGGGTTGCTTCTGTTCATTCCGTTTTTTGGGAAGCTAGGTCCCCCAGTAGTACCCTTTCTCACCCCTTTTTCGGTTGGGAGGGTTCCGAACCCTACTAAAATAGACTACAGGAAAAAGAGTACCCTTATTCTAACCCCTCTACTGGAGGATCTAGGTTATTTCATTCCATGCTTTTTTTTGGGCGGGGAAATTCGAGCCTGGAAACCAGAGGAGAGCAAGGAAACCACGCGATTTTGTTTGGGGAAATCAGTTGTTTGCCCTGTGGAGAGCAGAGAACCACTCACTACCTTTGATCCAGAGGTGTGTTGCGATGATTCATTTGATTCATTTGATTCATTTGGTTGTATGTGTCGGGAGTTGCTCAAATTGGTGGACCGCTTTTCGGTTTTAATTGAAGGGAACCTAGAAAGGAACAGACTAAATCATATTAAAGATCACTATTTCTCAAACATCCAAATCAACATGAACCCAAAAGGGTTTTTCAAGGGCCAGACTCATGAAATGAGAATTAGAATTAGAGACTACCTTTAATAATCCGGCCCATGCTTTAGGGCCACCTGTAAGGGGCCCAAGAAACCTGAAGATCCTGGGCACATTGCGTGTAATCATTTGGCCCTCGTAGGGTGCACTTCAACTCCGGGGGCTCCTTCTGCAGAATCCCTCGGGTTTTTTTCTGCGGGCGGTGTCCAGTCCGGTGCAGGTGATTGCTGCAGCGCTGAAGCCGGGGGCTGCGTTGCAAGGCCGGGGAAAAAGGGGGGAGAGTTGGGTTTGGAGCGGGTTTGGTGGCAACATCAGCAGGGGCTTGGGGTTGCCTTGTTGTCCAGGTCGCTTGGCTTTGCCCAGAGAACCCTAGTGCCAACCGGTTTTGAGCAGCGAGTCTGTCTTTGACCCCGAATGCTTTTGCTGGGTAAAGACAGCTTCCGCTACGTTTTGCCAGAGTGCTGAAACTCAGTGGATGATGATCCTCAAGTGCAAGCCAACATCGAGAAATAAACATCCTATTTGTCAGTTTTCTGTGTGACACAAGTTGCATCTCAACCTGTTTCTTGTTTATCCCCCCATATTTTGTCCTATAGCGTGTCCATGTTTTATTGATCCACGGTTTCGTGTCTATCTTTTTTCCTGCTGCAAGCAATGATTTCCACACCCTTGGAGGCAAGCCCCATGCGCCTGCGTGCCACGAAAACAAAGAACACCAACCACTTGTTTGTCATTTTTCTCGCTTCCTGGGTTCGGACCATGTTGGGCGGTAAATCAACAGTTCCCATGTTGTTTTTTCGCCCACTTCACTCCTTGGGAAGTGAGTTTTTGTTTCTTGATGCCCGCCTCCTCATGTTTTTCTCCCTGCGCCTCGCTCGCCTCGTCGGCCTCGTCGGCTCGGCCCCGCCTCTCGGCCCTCGTCGCGAGGCCCGGCGCCGGTGGCGAACCACGGGCGCGGCGGCCCGCTGCGCTGCCGCTGCCCCTTCTCCGCGCGGCTCCTCTCCGGGCCACGCGGCGAGGGCGGGAGGCGATGAGGGGAGGCGACTTGGGCGGGTTCACTCGGCTGGGTGGGAACCGAATGCCTGGCATTCGGTTCCTGAGGTTTTAGTTGGATTTTAGTGGTTTTTAGTTGTTTTTTGGAAGTTTTTGGTTGTTTTTAGGGGTTAGCTCCGCACTGAACCACCAAACGTTAAACTTCTAACAGGGGATTTGGGAAAAGCCCAGTCAAAGCAGGTCCTGAAGTTGACAAGTTTTGCAACATTCTGCAGGTTTTGAGAGCCATGCGTTCCCTGAATCCGAGTGCAACATGAAAGGTGCTCAGAAGGTTTGCCAGAGAGAGTCCAGATGCTTGGTGTCAGCAAAAGTACTGCTCATACAACCAACTTGCAAGTTGCAGTCTCAAAGGGCTTCTCTGCCAACCACCAAAAGGGCGATTTCATGGTTTGTTTTTCTGTAGTAAGTTGTCAAGGTGGATGTCTTCTTAGACTCAGAGGCTGGACAGATTTCTCCGGCATCGCTGCATGTGTGCAGATTTGGCAGTTCGGGGGCCTTGTATTGAATGCGAGGTTCAGATTGGAAGGTGGGTGGTGCACATGGCTGGTGGGCCATGGTGGGCAAGCCGCCAATGGGTTGCCATGAAGGCAGACAGTGGCCTGCCTGGAGTCGCAAGCGCATCTGCCGGCCTTGCCCAAATATGCTTCCAAGCACCCTGGGCATTTTCTTGTGGCAGAAAACAGAAGATACTCGTAGCGGGTGCTCACACTTTCCCAAAGTGAAGCCAGGACATGGGCACTTCCAACTTTTGCGGACCCCTCCAAAAAATGAGAAACCAACAGGACATGAGTTCAGACCCCGTAGGTTCCCTTCGCCGAGGTGTGCTGGGGTCACCAGCGGCTTGGAAGACCGCGACCCCGGGCGTGCCTTGGTTCGGGGCTAGGTGTTTGGACCTTGACAGCCGGCCTGAAGCCTTTTTTGGAAGGAGTATCATTTGGGTCTGTCCGTTTTCGAGGAAGCCCTTTTTGGTTGGTCGGCAAGAGGGACATGAAGAGAAAGTCCAAGCGATTGTGGGGAGTCACACCCTTATGGCTGCTTCGAGTTTGGGATCAAACACAAGTCCTTTGGCTTTCTTCGGGTTGCTTCGGCATGTTTCTGCAGCCACTCGAAAGTTCCAAAAGCTCACCTAGGCCACTGGCCAAGGGTAGCTACCTCTGATCATTGTCATGGATTGAGGGCTCATTTGTCGGACTTCCAGCCTCGAGCGAACTGTTTCCCTCAAAACAAGAGAGAAACATGCATTTTCACATGAAGCAGCATGAATTTGTGTTTGTTTGTTTTTTTGGGGGGGGAGTGGCCATGCCAGTTGCGTTGTTGCGTTCCCAGGTCTGAGGAGCCTTTGCGCCAGGATGATCGGCGCAGGGCTCAGAGATCTGTTGAGCGGGAGGTTGGCCCCAGATGCTGTGTGTGTTGCGTTTTGAGGGTATCCGATTTGTTGGTTCAAAAGAAAAATGAAACCACCTCGTTTTCTTTGTAACCCTATCTGACACACGTGTGTGTGTGCAGTCTGAGACCTGGTCAAATGCACTTGATGCACTTGCCCCTTCCCCTCAAGCAGACACCAGCGCAAGGCGCAACCGAAAGGCGGAAGATGGGACTAAACCCCTGGCAATGCTGCATTTCTCCGCAAGTAACTTCGACTGCCGGGAATCGACGCCAACCGGCATTTGCTCATTACGCTCATCGACTGAACTTGTTTGGCCATTCCGCCAAACCTTCTTCTTTGCGTCCCTTTTTATCAAGTTGCGAAACACTGGTTTCCCTTGACTCCTTGAGGTTTTCCGCCACCAGTGCTTCCAGTTGCCACTATAGGTGCAGGGCAAACCATCTACAGACAAAAAGGCAATACTCGACTGATTGTCGCGTATTAAATGTGGTCAGTGTTCTGTGAGTCCATTTTGAGTCGTTTTGACAGAAGCCTATTTGAGTCACAATCAAAATCTGGAAAAAGAAGGTCTGAGCAAAAGCTGAAAAAGAATCAAAATGCCGATAGCCTCGCCTATTCATGGCTGGGACTGCACCTTAGCGACCTTCATTCTACTCAGGTCTAGCACTAGAACATTTGCCAGTTCCGGAGTGATCTCCTTCCAGGGAGGTCTCACCCATTCGCAGGAATGCTCCTGAAACAAATAGAAAGGAAACCAGAGGCCCCCAAAGCCACCCTGGACCCCGCTCTTGACCATGACCAAGCAACTACGTTCTTGTGTTGACAAAGGGCCGAGGCCTTCAATACAGAAAGGGACGCACCCCAACCATACCCCACCAAAGCATACCACACCATGCCATATCACACCACACCAAAGCATACCATACCATGCCAGACCACACCAAGGCACACACCATGCCATACCACACCACGCCAAAGCATACGACACCATGCCATATCACACCACACCGGGCTACATCACACCACACCAAAGCATATCACACCATGCCAAGCCACACCACACCAAAGCATGCCACACCATGCCATACCACACCATGCCATGCCATGCCATGCCAGACCATGCCATACCATAGCATGCCAAGAAGCCAAGAAGTCGAGTTTTGCCCACGCCATCCCACACATCCCGTGCACGGTTTTCCATAGGCGACGGCGCCTTGGAGGCTTTTCAAGCGCTGGAGGCGGCCGACCCAGGCGCGGAAAAGCGCCCCTTCGCTTTGCTTGGCCGCCCGTGGTTGCGGGAGTCGTAAACCTGCGCAGCAGCTTAATTGCTGGGTGCATAACCCCACGTGGACTTTGGACTGTCCCCAACGCCTGGCGTAACTGGACTCATTTCTTGAATGTCTCTAAATGGGGTTCGTTTTTAGCATAGTCCATGGTCCCTTTGGGGGTTGAGACTCTCTAACTTCTACTCAGCTCACTCATTTTCCCACAGAACCCGCGGGACACACCAATGGTCCCATGTTTCTATGGGAATGTCGAACCACTTGTGGGACCTCGGGCCCCCGGCATTGATATATCTGTGTGCCAATTCAATTTCATTTGGCATTAACATGGTAGAGATGGTCATGGACCCCTTGAAGCTCAGACAACCAGGGTGATTCTGTCAAAGGAGCCATGATTTGCGGCGCATGTGTCGAAACAAAGGCACCTATTGGCCCTGAAGCAAGGGCTGACATGAAACCGTAAAGCTCGACCTGGGTGTTTTGTAGAAAGCACCGCAGAGACTGCCTTGTTTTGATGTTGAAGGGAAGCAGCGTCCGAAAGGGGGTCCCAGTTTGTGGACACCTCCTGTGTCTACATGGTCAGTTTGCACTCTGGTTGGGCCAGGAAATCTTTTAACTTGTAGCCAGTCAACTCAAATGAGACTCTTTACTATTGGTGTTTGGCAGAGACTGCTAGGCTCGCATCGTTTGCCTGCTCAGCAACCTCCAGGGCAAGCAGCTAGCTTAGGTCACCACATGTTGAGCCAGGGGTCTCTACAGGCCCCTTTTCAGGTGGTTTGAACACCCTTCGTGCCACGGCCAAGTTTTATTGACTTCCAGGTCCCAGTTGCCCAGTGGATTCCGTCCCTTTTTCCTCCGTTTTTTTTTGGGGGAGGAAGGGTTCCGATTCCTTTAAACTCAACCAACCAAAAAAGGATGCAGATTCTTCTTTCCCCATGGAAATTTCCTGGGGATCTGAGAAGTGATGTAGGCGTTGCATACAAGCGCTGTGAGCGGTTCTTTTGGTCAGGTGCTCTGCTGCACGACGCCGTGGCGATGTGGGCGCCTTTGTTCCCTCATCTGGACTTCGAGGTGGTTCTGAAGGCGGGGCAAGTTCCTTCTTTCGTCATGTTTTGCATCATGCCATGCGTGATATGTAGAAAATGTTCCTGTCGCCTGTCGTCCCCAGCCCCCCTCCCCCCCAAAGGTTGAAGCAAGACTTGTTGGGGGATTTGGTTGCAAAGACTTGGCAACTGGTTGTGGGTTTGTCTCAATAGGGAACCTCCAAAATCGGGATCCCTTCAAACAGATGGTTCCGTGTTGGTTTCGCTTTACAGCCGACTGGCCCAGTTCTACCAGGGTCAAAGTCACCCCCCGAAAGTGGGAGGTTGAAGGGAAACCACCAACCGGTTTCTGACTTTGAGACCTGCAAGAAACGGTCAAACAATGACCCGAGCAAGGGTCGCCGTTGAGCGCACAGGTCTACACTTTGGCCGTGAACCAGGAGATGGAGCTACCCGTGAAGTCACCGCTGGAGCGGTTGCTTTCGGAACACGTTCTTCGCGGTTTTGTTTGGTGTGTCTTTCTTGGGCCGGCATGAAAACCCGGGTAGCCAGAATTAGTTGCGGCCTACATTGGTTTGGGTACACCATTTTAATACCAGGTTTTGGTTTTGTCTTTTGTGCGGGAACCCCAACCAAAGTGTTTCTCAAGAGGGACCCCTGCAAGCAGGCTTTCCTAAACAGCTAGCAGATTGATTGGGGAATCCGGTGATTTTTGTCCAGGTGCACGGCTTTTCTTGTGGCGTCCCTCCAATTCCATCGGGGGGAACCACATATGAGACGGACCTGTTTGGAGCCTTTGGTCCCCCCCAAAAAAAAAGAGCACCATCTAAGCTTGTGTAAGGTCTGGGGTCCGCGGGGGGCCCTTGACCACGGGATTTGGAGTGGGTTTCAAAGGGTATGAGGCCACTTGTGGGCTTGGAAACAGCTGACAACGAGGGGGGTTGCAACATGTTTTTGGACCCCAGAACAAAGATGTTAGAGAGTCACGACAGGTTGCGGGTTCGGAAAAGCAGGGTCCCCAAAAAGAAGGCATAAATAAGTTCGGCATACGATACTCGCATCTTGTTGGGAAGACCATTTTTAGCGGTAAACCGAAAGTTCGGACTTTATCTGGCCAATCACTCAGGAAGTGAGGATATGGGCATCTTATAAATCGAATGTCTACTTTTGATTTGTAAATACTTGGAGGTGATGCCCCAGTGTGAGGAAACACCCGGGATCTGGACAAAGAAGACAGCTGAGCATCGCTGTCTGCATTGGCGACTGTCCCTCTTCACTTTACTTTGCTCAAGCCGCTCACTATATATATATATATATGGTGCGCACCGTGATGGAATGTAGCCAAGGGGTCCGATGTAGTCAGGGGTTATCTAAGGTGCGCGTAACACCCCTCTTAAAACGCACTTCTTTGGCCAATCAAAAGCGGTGTGTTAGGTGTTTTAATGAGGTTCAGTCATACGTTTCCCTCTTTACATACTTGTTGTCGACTCGCGCATTGTTCCTCTGCTTACGTTCGATGGTTCCTCGGCTTTCGCGTGTCAGCGAAGCGCTCCTCCAAACAGAAAACGCTTCAACCCCAGGACTGTCCTTTTGGGAAGGGAAAGGGATTCCTGTGCGGAATTGGCCGTGGATCAAAAGGTGCACCACCCATTTTAGTCTATTTTAGTTGGGAGCACTTGTTGTCGAGGCCAATTATCTATCCTCTTTTGGTGGTTTGCGAAAAGGGGAATTCAACCAGAAGTCAAAAGAGTCTGTTCAAAATGGATATCCTCTGGAGTCCTGCTGGTCCGTTTCCTTCGGTTTGCTTTTGCAGCAGAAGAACGACTTGCCCAAAGTTTTGCAAACTGTGGACCCCCTCCCCCGCTTTGGGATGTGTTCAACGGGAAAGCAAAAGGAAACAAAAAGCCACCTGCAATGATGAGTCTGACTCATTTGGGGAACCAAACATGTAGGTATGCCCTGACTTTCTGATCCTAGATGGATGTCAATCTCTCAAAGAACGAGCCAAAGCAGCAGCGTCCCAAAGCCTGGCCAGGTCTGTACTTCCAAGTCAGCTCCGGTTTGCACTTCCGTTGTGAACCTCTTTGCTTCCCCAGAATTAGTTCCCTTTTTGATTTTTTTGCATTTTTGGGGTTCCCCTTGTTTCACTACCAGGCATTGCTGGGGTCCTAATTCCAGCCAAGTTTGGACACTTGTTTGAGCTTCCTTTCTTCTTGCTGTCCGAAGGAATCTAGGGGAGACTTCCCATTTCCTCTGAACCAGCTGTAGTTTTAACTGGTTGAACCAACAGGCGTCCCCCAGTTTCCCCGTTTTTTGAACCTCCAAGAGTGTCAAATTTGTTGTTGGACCCAGGCCCCAGACAAAAAACACAACTCGGAAACGGACGCCCCCGTGACCCCAAGACCCCGCCGCCCGGACACGAGGAGCTGGTGGTGGGCTTTCAGGCCTGCAGTGGACTGGCGCAGGCCGGGCCGAGTTACGTTTCGAGGATGCCACTTGACACCAGTGACGTCCTGCGGACGTCACTGAACACCATGACAATTTTAAAGACTAAAAATTTGAGGATGTTGCTTGACGCCTTTTTGAGTTTTTTTTTTTGAGGATGTCATTTCACACCATTTAGAGTTTTTTTTGGGGTTGCGTCACTTTTTTGCCATGGTCTTCAAATCCGGCTCCGAACCAGGACTTCAGACCATCTTCCTTCTCTTGGTGTTCCAACAAGCTTCTGTAAGAAGACAGCTAACAGACACCTATAAAAGAAGACACATCAAAGACAATCTATAAGATGACACCTATTAAAAAAGCTTAAAGAAGCCGTTCTTCCACATTTGGTGTTCCAACAACCTTCTTTAAGAAAAGACCTATAGGAGAAGCTGCACGACCGTTGCTTCAAAGGTTTGAAGAAACTGGCGCAAGTTTCTTGGGCCGGCTCTACGAGCACCTGGCCTTTGCGCGTCAAGCGCCAGCGACTTTTGGCGGGTTCAACCTGGGTCCTGGCCTTCGGCAGATTGCAACCTTGCTAGATCTCGGCTCCCCACCTCTCAGGTAATTCTTCAGCTGGTGGTTGGAATTTTGCTGGCTTGGGTCGAAGCCCTGGTTGTAGAGGGTACATGGGAAACCACCAAACCACCGATTCGGCTGCAAGCCACACGTTTTGAGGGCAGCTGAACTCCTCCGCGAAGCCTGGCAGGCCATTTGCTCGCTGCTGTCCCTGGTCGAGGCAGCCTTCGGGGACGGCGAGCAGAATGCCGCCCGGGGCCTGGAGTTATTCGGGGACACGAATCCCAACTTCCATTTGCTTAAGAACATTTTTTATTTTCCCCTGTTGGTTTTAAAGGGAATCTATGACTACTGGAAATATGTTTATCTTTTCTAGGGGGCTTATGCAAATGGAAGCCAATCGTCTAGCAAAAGCCAATGGAAGCTGCCCGAAGGGCCTTTCCGGACCTGCCGAGGCCTCGCTTCGTCTGGTGGAGGGCCTCACCTCCGCCGGCGGAGGCCTCGCGGCGGCGGTGGCGGAGGCGCTGGGGGCGCTGGACGCGGACGACGACTTCGTGGAGCGGCTGGGGGGGGGGTGGGTCGCTGGGTGGGGGGGACCGGACTGCTCAGTCCCTGAGTGCCTGGACTTTGAACACTTTTTGGGAAACAACAAGTTTGGGTACTTTTTTTTGGCCAGTGCACTCAGGAAGTGAGGGTGTGGGCCAGCGTTTGGAGTCCAGGTTCCACCAAACCTGCCAAAATTTGCCAATCCTCCCACCTGATTACCGAAAGAGCTGTTTGGCCATACTGTTGATCCACCGTATTGCTGATAGGCTTGGGGCCAGGAGACCGCGAGAATACTCACCCCTGATAAAGGGGGGGTGGGGCGTTATGTAACCCAACACCATCACCATATGGCCCTCGTTGAAAAGAGGCGCTTGGAATAGCCTTCGCAGGAGCGCGCCCGGCCCCATGTGCAGATGCTACTCTTCACCGCCGCGGCAAAGTCCGATGCCGCTCGGAGTTGCCATGCTCGCGAGTCAAAACCAGCCCCTCCAAGTTCCTATGAGTGGAGCAACATTGAACATTCATTTCGGCCTGATATGTAGATGTAAGTCGTACTTGTTGGGTGCTACATACGTAGCCCATGCTTTTTATCTTACAGGAAACCAACAGGGGATGCACTATGTTTTTCTCGGTTTTGCCAGAACCACTATTCAATAGGGTGTGTCTTTTTCACACCAAAAGGAAATCAAAATCCTTTTTTGGGGCTAAAACACGACGAGCCGCCCAATCCCACCATTTTGTGGCGGACACCCCCCTTCCCCCCCTAAAAAAGTCAATATTTTGGTTGGGGCCCTAAACAAAGGACGAGCCACCAAATCCCACCATTTTTGGGGGGCTAGAAAGAGACACCCAATACTCCAGGTTGATTTGGTCCAAGGGAACTCACTGCGCGAGACGTGATCCATCCGAGGCGTTGCAGATGGCGCCCAGCTGGTGGCGCCTCCGTGTGAAGCTGCACTTCCGTGCGGCCCTGCGGTGCCGGCAGCTACCACAGGTTCGCGCCTGCAGAAGATGTTGGCATGTGTCACTGGAAATACGATTGCTTATTTCCAGGGGACTTAGGCAAATAGAGGAAACACAGGATAGACATCTCTTCCTGAAGTCATAGCTATGATTTGTTAATGTTGAAACGCATGTGGAAACATGAACTGTGTGTGGAATGCTTGACCACAATGGCATGTGCCATTTTGGCTCAAGCATTGTTCTGGGTTCCTGGAACCCAAGCTGATTGAAAAACTTTGATCTTTTGCATTTTCGAACTTAACCCCGACCAAGCAATGGCTTCCTCGGCAACCTCGGCAACTTCCTTTGAGTTGATTGAGGACCAGACACTCACCGTGGAGGAGGTTGAAATGGCCAGCCAGGAGGCCCAGGACATTCGCACACGGGAGGCGGCAGTGGCGGCCGGCTTGGTTTTGGACGAGCCCGAGGCCCCCCCGTCAGCTTCGGCGACCGATGTGATGAAGGACCTCTCCAGTGCACTGGAGCGTCTCCGAGTGGCATTTGCCACACCGACTCCCGGCTTGGGTGCCCCTGGCCCCGCCGAGGAGGGCGACAAGGACATGGGGGATGCGGACGGCACGGAGCGGGCCACACCACCGGAGGAGGCGCAGACGCCACCCACGAAGAGACTGAAGGGCTTCGTGGCAGCTTCTCAGAAGGCTACGTCTCAGGCCAACAAACCTGTCACCTTGGTGCCGGTGGACGGAAAACCCGGGTACTTCAAGCTGGTGGACCTCCCAGACCTGTTTCCAGTCCTTCCAGCGTCGGCGGCCACCTTGCTGAGAGACATCACGGATGGAGGAGGCGGTCTCCCTGTTTCACAAGTTTGTTGGGAAGAACCTCACGGAGGACCTGGTGATCCGCATCTTGGAGGCGTACGTCCCGATGAAGATCCAGCTCCGCCAGGAGGAGGTCTGGGGCAGTTCCAGAGGAACAAGGCGTGTATCGGCACCCAGCGCATGTACAGGCTCGACGCAGGTCATTCCGACTACAAGTTCATGTGCAAGGCATGCGGAACGGGGTGGCCAGAGGCAGCCAAGCAGTGCTGGGTCTGCCCCGGCAAGGAGTTCGCCCCCTTCCAGGCACCCTCGGCCACCTATGAGGCGGACGGCATCACCTACAACCTGCTCATCTTGGAGGGCAAGCCGACCTGGATCCAGCAGCGGGAATGGGGAAGCCTGGGTGCCGTTGGCCCCGGTGGTACCCTGGCACAGGCCGACCGCAACTTGGTGGACGGCACGGTCTTGGGGAGAGCCCCTCCAAAAACGGACTCGGCGGATGAGATCACCATGGCAGATGCGGTCCCGCTTAACAGGCGGGTGGACATCCGGCAGGAGATCCTGTCCATGGAGGCGGACGACGAGGCGTTGAAGGTCCGGGAAAGCCAGGAGATCAAGGTCAAAGTGCAGCGGTCCCTGAAGGAGGCGGAGGCTCAGAGCTTCGAGCTCTACCATCCCCAGGTGGACCAGGCGATCAGGAAGAAGGAGGAGCTGCATAAGGCCTTGCGGGAGCATCGGGAACCGACTCCGGAGGAGGCCTCGGCCAGGCGGCGGCACAAGGAGTTGGTCACTGAGGCGATCCTGGCGCCCCTCCAGGAGGGCATGCAGGCCCTGCCGTCAGATGAGGTGGCCAATGAGGGAGCCCGTGCCCTCAGGAAGGTCAACCTGGAGCGTTTCAAGGCCAAGCTGAGATCAGTACTTGGAGGGGAAGGGCGTTGACGCCAGCCAGGCATTGGCTGAGGCGATGGGCTCCATTCAGGAGGCTCAGGCGGCAAACAAGCGAACCCAGCACACCAACCAGGCATGGATGCTCAACCACACTCTCAAGCCTTTGGAAGTGTTGGCGTGGCCGGATGATCTCAGGAAGGCCCTGGAGAGGGGCCTATTCTGCCCCCTGGAGCTGGATGACCCCGACGACATCCCCCCGTGGGGGACATCAAGGAGAAGTATGTCCCCTACATCAAGATGCTCAGAGCGTCGCAGAACCCGTGGCACCAGGAGGCACTGCTGGAGGAGATGCCCGAGCTGGAGGCACCGGCCCCCCCCAAATTTGCCACCGGCCAGCCCATGTCCCAGCAAGACCTGGACTCTGAGGAAGACAAGCTGTCCCTTATCCCCTGGGCAATGAAAGCGGCACCAGGGAGAGCTCCGGATGTTTGGGGGGGTTTGGAAGAAGCACGCAAGCGGTGAGATCCCCCGGGGCGCTGACCAGCAGTTTAAGCTCGCGCCGGAGGAGCTCCTGGCCCTTGAGCGCAGGACTCACCCATTCACGTGCGGGCAGGACCACATCGACCCAGTCATCTACACGGCCTTGGAGATCCGAGCTCAGGTGAACCGGGGCGAGCGCCCGGCACCGGAGCAGGTGGTTGGTATCTTCTGGGCGAAGGGGGATGGGGTGTTTTGGACCAGACAGACGAGAACGTGGGACCTGCCGAGCCTGACGGGAGTGTACGCCCACAGGTTCACATTTAAGTATACCTACTCGGCCTGGACCACCTTCCCGTTGATTGTGAAGACGCAACGCCGGGGCCGCAATGCGGAGGGCTCGACCTCGGACAAGTGGATGGGCAACATTATCCAGATGAGGAAGGAGGCGGTGCCCTTCCTGGAGAGCCTGGGCATCCCCAAGCCGCGCAGCAAGGAGGAGTGGAGTTACATCTTTAAGGGGATGGGGACATTCCTGGCAGCAAAGAATTTTATCGTGAACTGCCCGTTGCCCGTGATGGAGATGCCGGTGGCCCCCATCCATGACAGTAAGGAGGCGCTGCGGTTCAGGGCAGTTTGCGACGAACGGATCACCCTCCCGCTGGCCTCGCTGAAGGCCTTCGACTCGGTCTACACCAAGTTGGTGGCGGGCCTGAGCAAGTCGTCGATGGTGGAGGTGAAGGTCAATTGGCGCTGCAATGTGGTCCACGACTGGGTCGAGCAGGTCCTGCAGGAGGCGGCGGGGGCCTTGTATGACAGGTTGGGCTACTCCCAGGACCTCATCCGGCAGCTGGGTTGCTCCCCCCCCTTGGGTGCCGTTGGCCCCGGAAAAAAGCGGCCAAGGAGGCGGACCCAAAGGCCAAGGTCCTGGAAGGGGCAGACACCCCAGACCAGGGCACCAGGCGGTACCCGCCCCTCACCGCGGCCACGGTCACGGCGGTTGCGGGCCGCAAGTACGTCAACAAGCACTTCCCCAAGGAGGCGAAGCATGTGTTTTGGGGCTCCGTGGAGTGTGGCTTGGTCTTGCCAAGCATCAGTGCCTGGGAAGTGGTGAGCAAGGAAAAGTTCAAGACCACGGGGGGCTATATGTGCAGATTTTGCAAGGGCTTCTGGAAGGCGAGCCGCGGGGGGACCAGGCTGCTCCAGATCACGGGGTGGCACAGGGATAAGGCCACCTGCTTGCAGCTGGTGATGGACGAGCCCCCGGAGCAGCTGTACAATCAGTGGATCCGCGATCGGATGGAGTTCTACAAGAGGGTGGAGCCAACGGAGCCTCCCAGGGATGAGCGGCTGGTCCTGGGCGACGCGAGCACCCCCCGCATGCGCTTCAGCTCCTCGAACGGCCTGGATGTCTCCACGGCCTTGTGGTCGGTCATCCTGAGCAACCCGGAGAAGTCGGGGCTGGCGGCAATCCACTCGGTGGTGAAGGAGGCGATCCTGAAGGGAGGGAGCCGCTAGGTTTTGTCTCACAACCCTGTCGGATGTGGGAGTCGTGTGATTTCTTCCTCCCGGGACTTGGGTGCCTTTGGCCCCGTCTCCGGGGGGGGAGGGGGAAAGGGTTTTCCTAATTGGGTTCGGTTTTCACCACTGTTTCCTCTCTTATTCCATTCTGGTGGCGCACGTGGGTTCTTCTGGTTGCATGGCAGTGGAGCCACGTCACGGCAGCTTGATCTCCTCGACCATGAGGCCACATGCATTGGCTGCCCCAAGGACGGGCCATCTCAGCCACGGTTCGGAAAAAGTGGCTGCGGCCGACTCTTGGTTTCCTTTAGGTCCCCTTGGGTTTTGGGGAATCCCCCGCCTGGTCGGTCTCCCCCCTCCGTGCTTTTGGGGGGTTTCTGGGGGGTTGATTTTGGGTCGCGCTCCCCCCCTTTCCCGGTTAAAATCTCGGGACTTTGGGGGGGACTTGTCGGGATGCGTGTGGCCTGCCTGCTCCATCTGCGCTCTGCATTCTGCAAGGTTGGAGCATGCATGCATTGTGCCGCGGTTGGGTCCCGGCGGTTCGATAGGAGGCTCGAAACCCCCTTTTTCATCATGGCTAGGGTATCCACCAAGTTTCTTATGCGCCCGCCTTACACACGTCTTTGGGACCGCATTCCAAGGGTCCTATGGGACACTTTGGCGGATGAGTCCTTCTCCCCGAGACAGTTGGTCCTGATGTGCCTGCGCCAAGGCACTGAGGAGGAGGGGAGGAAGCTGGGAGAGCCGACAATCCGCTTCTCTCAGCTCCTGGAACTCTCGGGCATTCCGGTAGGACAAGACGACCACGTGGTCCCGACGGACTACTTCAACGGCCTGGTGGCGTCGGCGGCAGGCAGGCTTCCCCAGCCTCTGTCCGCGGCGGACCTGGCCGACCTGTGGGACAGCCTATGGTTCCTCCTCCTGGCGACGGCGGATGGCAAGCCGAGCGAAAACTTTTCCCCGCTGGAGAATGAATGGGACCGCCAGGACCAATGGAGGTGGTTCTCACGAGATGACCCACCCCCACTTCAACAACCGGAGCTTCTGAAGTGGAGGCACTGGCGCCCGGGCAAAATAAGGGAAATGGAGCCCACGACCCAGCGAGCGCTGGAACTCCATATGCGCGGGAAATGGGCGGAACGGCTCCTCGCCCACTTTGCCCCGTTTGCGGAGCACATCGCGTACATGCAGGACATCCTGGGGGAGGACTTCCGCAAGGAGGCATTGGACCTCCTGGGGGACAATAGGTTCCGGACACTCAGGCAACATTGCCTGGTCTACGAGAGTCTCCGGAAGAGAGGCTTCACGGTGATTCCATGGCAGGAACGACATGTCCGCTCTCTCCTCAACCAGCTCGCCGAAGAGGAGGTCACCCCGTACAAGCTACGGCAGGTGTGGAACACCCTCAAATGGTATTCCAAGACCTTCGGTATGCTGAAGATAGACGAGCTCCATCGCCTCAAGTCCAAGAAGAGCTCGTTGGAAGAGGCACTCACGGACACGGTCACCCGGCCGCAGCGCAAGGCGGTGGTCCCCAGCAAAGAGGTCATATGGGCTCTGGAGGAAGGGGCTGGCTACGATCACCTGGGTGCCACCGGCCCCGGTACGCAGGCGGCCCCGGGGAGGAGCAGACACGAGGTACTGGACGCATTCATCCTGGGTTTCGCCCGGTTCCAAGTAGGGTGCAGCGCTCGTTTCAATGACCTCCAGCATGTTCACCCCAAGGACCTTATCCACACCAGTAACACCGTGGAGCTGAAGGCCTGGCAGACCAAGACGGTCTCAGCAGCACGAATCAACCGCAACCCGGTCCCCTTGATTGCTCCGAAGTACAGCTTCACGGGGATCCCCTGGTGGACTACAGGACATGGACTACTTGCTCCCAACAGTGAGCAAAGACTTCGCAGGGCTGATCCGAGACCTTCCACACCGGCTCAAGGATGCTATTCTCCGTCGGGGAGTGACCCCGGGGTTGGTGAAGCCGCTGACGTGGCACTCATTCCGAGTGTTCATCCCGGACTGCGCTTTCCAGATGGGGATCCCCCAGGAGCGCCGCATGTACTTAGGCAACTGGCTCACAGAGAGCACAGCAGACGTCTATGTGCGGGAGAAGCGCAATGTCGTAGTGGAGATTTGGGGCCAGGTAGCGCAGAAGGTCCCCAACCTGAACCTCGGGCCAGGCAGGGAACGCAGGGAGGACTTGAACCACCCGGACTGGGCGGACCCGCTCCCGCCGCCAGCAGTGGAAATCACGGATGCGGGACCGGACGGCCACAAGGACCAAACCGAAGGGGAAGGGGAGGCGTCCCCCACGGTACCCTCAGGGAGCGCACCACACCAGTGAAGGCCAAGGACCTGTTTCCCACCACCCCGGACTTCCCCCTTCGGGTTGTTGCGGCGGTCAAACGCACAGGCAACGCCGGCCAGGCCAGAATCCACCTGCTGAATGACGAAGGCACGGCTGTGGGGTGCGGGTGGCGACCGGCGGCCTCTAAGATCCAGGAGCTCTCCGTGCTGGATTACATGTCGGAGCCAGAGGCCTATGTGCGAACGTTGCTTCAAGAGGTATGGCTTCCCGGCGGACTGGGTACTGGAGCCTGCGGGAGGCCCCCACACTGCAGGAGGACTCGGACTCCTCGGCGGACTTGGGCTCTGAAACGGATGACTCGGTAGACACCCAGTCGGAGACCGAGGTGGTGGCCCTACCTTTGGAAGCCTAGGTGCCCCCGGCCCTGACGACCTAAGGGGGAGGCCAAGGACAGGGCTCTGGCCAGGGCCCTCAGCACAGACTGGCATCCTTCGGAAATGGCGGGTGTGCCAGACTGTCCTTCGGAAATGGCGCTATCAGTCTGCACACCCGTTCTTCAGTTTTTGAGAGTTTGTGTTGGGTGGCCCATGGGGCCCACCCAGCCGTTGACATCTGACAGGGGAAGATGAGTCCCTGGCACCAACACATTGCTTGGATAAAAGAGTTATCGCTTGCTTGTGTGGTGCCGTTTGGTTAGCTTACATACACTTTGTTAATGTTGAAACGCATGTGGAAACATGAACTGTGTGTGGAATGCTTGACCACAATGGCATGTGCCATTTTGGCTCAAGCATTGTTCTGGGTTCCTGGAACCCAAGCTGATTGAAAACCCACCCACCCACACCAAGGTAAGAGGTCATGGCGGCGGCGCCCGCTAACCACCAGGTCCCAGCCGCGATCAAGGAAGACGTGGCAAAGTTGCAGAAGCCACTGGCGGCCATCCTGGTGGGCAAGGAAATCCCCTGGGTCATCCAAGCGGCACTGGGCGCATCGGGCTACGTCACGGTGGAAGACCTGGCGGATCGCTGGAACACCCCGGCTGCGGCCAGGGACAATGGTCCCCGGGACCTGGGATTCCAGGATGGAGAGAATGGATTCAACGCCCAGACCTCGGCCTTCACGGCAATGCGCCTCCTTCAGGCAGTACGGGTGGCAGCAAACTTGGTCAGGGGGGGCAACCAGGGTGACCACCCGGCGGGCCATGCGGGCCCGACAAAGGCTCCCTTAGAAGTCCTGTGTGACAGGCGCCAGCTGGAAGATGCTTACGTGGCCACGCATGGGGCCCCGAAGCCGAGGTTGGAATTCCAGGGTAGTGATGGCTACCTCAAGAAGCAATGGCGCATGATTGCCAAGGGCGAATTGGGCTACATCCCGGCAAAACACATCGTGAGCGCGCTCCCGGAAGAAGGGGAACGCCCTTCATCCACCCACAAGAAGATCACGGTGGACGGCTGGGACAGGGAGGATGAAGAAGAGGTGCTACATCTCGGCGCCAGCTGGAACGATTGCACCTAATAACCTTCAGGACGACGCTCCTGATGTGCACGGCAGCACTGCCGCAATTTGGCAATCTGAGGGTCACCAAGGAGGAGTTGGATGACTGGTATGCCTGGTTCTATGGGGAGGACATAGCCGGCAGGAAACCTCCCCCGAGCGACACCGCCTTGCTGTTTGCAGAGCGCAATGCATGGCGCAAGATTCACGAAATGGTGCACCAGGGCACCACTCTCTCCGAAGCCCTCAAGAACATCAGGGGCGACTTCCTCTTCTGGCAACGGGAGGTCTATGAGCACCTCAACAGGGCGCCGACGAAGGGGAAGAGCAAGAGCAAGGCACCCAAGGTGTGGCAGACTCAGTGGGAGAAGCCCAAGAAGGGGGGAAAAGGATCTTGGTCCTCGGGGCCTACCCATTCCAAGCCGAAGGGCAAGGGCGGCAAAGGGAAGTCCCCCAACACCTCCTCGACCCCATGGCCTGACCACTGAGCTTTCAAGGGTGGCGTACTGCAGGGATCATCACCTTCACAACAAATGCCCTGGATCATGCGGCCGATCCCACAACTGCCCGGTCAGGAAGGATGGGTGGGTGTGTGATGCCCCCCCAGCGAAGCATGTGCCACAGGCATGCCCACACCTCCCCAAGTGACAGGAGGCCACTCAGGGTGCCATAGGCCCCGTGGCTGCCTGGTCTCCGAAGGAATCACAGGCCACCAGTGCGAGAGCGCACACAGCAGGGGAGAGCCAATCCCACCAGAGCCACAGCGGAAGGCAGACGCAGGTGGGAGGGGACTTCTCCAGGGTGCCACCGGCCCCGGAAGCCCCTCCACCGAAGAAAGGGAGTGGACCCAGCCAGGGCACTCCAGAAGGGCGGAAGCACCCTCTTCCCCCGCACCCACCGAGGCAGTGGGAAGAACCCCCAGAGAGACCCAGAGGTGGGGATCCGCCCGGCAAGGGGCGTGGGCAGAACCGTCAGGGCAAGCAGCAAGCCCAGGGCCAGACGACCAGTGGGTCGGACAAAGGACACAGCCCCACCTTCCCCTGGATGCAAGACACCCCGGAAAGACTGAGGCCCTCATCCTGCTGTACGCTGGGAAGGACGACGCGGGAGCCCTGGATGCCTACCTCCATGCCTACAACCCGGCCTTCTCGGAGTACATTTGGGCAGTGGACATTAGGCGAAAGGGTGGCGATCTTGGACAGGACATGCTGGGAGACGAGCCATACTCCACAATGTGCTCCATGGCCATGGCGGGTAAGGTCGCCTTTGTGGGGGGCGGCCCCAACTGCAGAACGTGGAGCATTCTCAGATGGTTCCCCAAACCGGGAGGCCCGCCGCCGGTGAGGGGCAGGGCGGAGCAGACCCTGCGGCTGCCACGCGCCGCAGCGGCTGCCGGGCCTGCACAGGCCTCGCCTCGGCCTCCAGCGCATGTTGGGAGTTCCGTACTTGCAGTAGGTCACGTCCACCCAGGCCAGGCGCTCCATGAACGGGCGGGCCGGCCGAGTTCTCGATGACCCACATCAAGGGGCCAAAGTGCGCAATGATCTTAAGGGCGCTGAGCACCGGGGCTTGGAGGACCTGGAGCCCCGGGTAATGGAGGACACGGACAACGACAGCGTGCTCATGCTCCGACAGATGTACCTGACCTCGCTGGCCTACCAAGGACTAGGTCAACGAACGGTCCCGCAGGTGGCGAGGTGCTCATCGATCTGGGTCACACGGGCCTACATTCAATGGGCGAACGCACTCCACCACTCCCTCATCAAGTTTGACGAGTGCCGCCTGGGCCAGGTGGTAGTGAAGTCCACGACATTGTCAACGGACCTTCCCCTTCACCATGGGACCCGTCCTGGAGGCGCTGAGGCCGGGGGGCACGGTGCCCCAAGTGAACCCAAAGACCCCCCCGAGGCGGCAGAGGGAACCATCTCCCAGCACGCCGGGGGACAACAAGCGCCAGTCCCTGAGGCTGAAGGCCGGCCAACAAGCGTTAGCGGGACTAACCTTGGGCTCACGTCCGGTCTCGGCCTCAGACAATCCTGAGGTCCGGACACCAACGCAGCCGGCGGGCAGGAAGGTCGAACTACAAGGTGAAACTCTTCCCCTTCAGCCATGGGCACGCCATTGCATGGAGATCTCGGATCGGCCCACCACCCTGCCGATCACGCACGACCCAAATCTCTCCGACAAGGTTATGTACCTCCAGATGGCCTTCAAACAGCGCCCCCTCAGGGACGGGGGTGGGAAGCCCTCACTTGGACGGCTGGCCCCGTGGACTCGGCCACTGTCCAAAGCAGCAGCGATGGGGGCCAAGATCTTTGTCCTCACGTCGCCATGGGGGGACAAACTCCAGGAGTCGCTCTCGTTGGGGGACGGGTCACACTCCCGGACCTGGCGCCAGGGGCAGGCCGACCAGCGGAAGGCCAACCCTTCTTCCTGGACATCTTGCACAGCCTGGCGCTGAACATTCAGGACCCCGACCACCAGTTTCCTCGGGATCTGGAACAAGGGGTCCCACTGGGGGTCACGGACCCACCCCTAGCCTCGCCGGGCATCTGGCCACTCAAGAAGGAGCTAAGCGGGGAGGAGCCGAAGTTGCAGGAACTCCCTCATCCCACGGGCCGGGGTAACTACCCCTCAGCGGATCACTTCAGTGAGCTCATCCGTAGCACATTCCTGGAGGAGGTCCCCATGGGCATGGTAGATGGCTGCGATATGGAGGATCTTTGCCCAGGCCCCCTAGCGGGCATCGACGAAGGGGACAAGATCCGCACCATCGGCTCGGTGGGCGGGGCCAATGACACCATCAGGAACCAGACGGTGGAAAGGACGACGGCTCCGACGGTGCTGGATGGGGTGCAAGCTCTTCATTGGCTACATGCGGCAGCTGAGGAGGGACCTCCCTCTCAGGGTGCCCCTGGCCCCGAGAAGGAGGTCGCTAAACCTCCACCCGAGGGCTGGCAATGGCCGGAGCCGGGCGCCAGGTGGGTGCTGCTCAAGGCGGACGTCACCAAGGCCCACCGGAGCTCAGGAAGGACTGGCGGTTTCAGGTGGCCTCACTGGGGGAAGAATGGTGGGTGAACAAGGTAGGCACATACGGCATGGCCAGTGCCCAATCCTACTGGGGACGCCTGGCAGCCAGGGTCCTCTACGCACTTTTCCCTCAAGTGGATTGGAACTTCGTCTTTGTGGATGACTTCCTGTGGCTGCTTCGCAGCGAGGGCAGTAAACTTGGCGGTGGCGCTGTTGGCAACACTCCTGGCCTTGGGCACCCCGCTTAGCTGGAAGAAGACACATTTGGCGGAGGTCAACACGTGGCTGGGGGGCTTCGTGGTCCACCCGAACATCCCGCAGGTTCTCATGGCCGCCAACAAACACATCCTGGTGATGGAGGTCTTGCAGATCATGGTGGAAGGGCAGGCGATGCACTCAAAGGACATCGAGAAGGCCCTGGGCCGCATCCAATGAACTGCTGCATGTCCGCTGGCGAAGTCGATGCTTCAGCCACTGTGGGCCTGGAAAATGGCCACCACCACGGTGGGGAAACCCCCTAAGGTGGTCAGGATGCTGGCGTTCATGCTGCGGTGCCTCTTCAACACGCCCTTCGTCCAGTACTCCCCTTACTTGCCGAAGTCCTCTTGGTGGGGCTGCAGCGATGCTAGCGCCTCGGATGAAGGACTGGCATTTGTGGGAGGCTGGTGCGCCAACAAAATGGAGCCGGAAAAGAAGCAGGTGTACTGGTTCCATGAGCAGATCCACGTGGAGGAGTACCCGTGGGCATTCAAGAATGGGGATCCCAAGCGGAGGATTGCGGCTCTGGAAATGCTGGGCACGCTCCTCCTCTGTAACATGATCCTCACGCACCAAGGCCCTCTGTCCTCCCGGGTCCGACTCCCGGTGGGCAGTGACAATCAGGGCAACGTCATGGCGATGCTCAACCTTGGATCCAAGAAGCCCTACACCGCGGCTATCTTGATGGAGCTGGTCTTCCTGCTCCACACCCATGGCTGCTCGCTGGCGGCCAACCACGTGCCCCGGGAATTCAACCAGTGGGCCGATGAGCTGACGCACCCAGATTTCTCTGGGTTCGACCCTTTGCACAGAGGCCCTAAACAGGAACTCTGCGAGGAGTTCATTTTTCTCCCGCGTCTCCTGAATGGAGATGCATTTGATCTTAGCGTGGGCCCACCCATGCTCCCGTGACCGGAGCCGGTGGGTGACTCACTTCCCCTGGTGGCAGACCCCCCTGTGGCCTGGGTGCCCCGGGCCCCGGCTCAGGGGCGGGCGCTATCAGTCTGCACACCCGTTCTTCAGTTTTTGAGAGTTTGTGTTGGGTGGCCCATGGGGCCCACCCAGCCGTTGACATCTGACAGGGGAAGATGAGTCCCTGGCACCAACACATTGCTTGGATAAAAGAGTTATCGCTTGCTTGTGTGGTGCCGTTTGGTTAGCTTACATACACAGAGGAATATCTTCCCAACTGGTTGGTGATGGTTGGTGGACATAAATCCCCATCTACTTGATGTCCCACATGTATACGTGATATGCGCTGGGGGTTGCTCGTGTGGGCTTTGGGTGACGGCTTTGGCGGGCACTGTTCGCCTGCGTGGGTTTCACGTTACGCCCTCGCCAAGACTCAACCCAGCCTAATTTCAGCTGCAAGACTGAATCAGCCCTCATTGCACCCTCGTGAACTCTATTTTCATCACCCAAGCATGTTCTTGATATTTTTTCAGGTGGCATCCGCACTCCTGCGCACTGACTGCCCGCCAAGCGGACCACGCAATCACACCCACCACAACTCTAGGTCACTGCCAGCAAACGCCAAGCATACTCCCAGAGCAACCATTCCAAGTCGGGCTACCCTGAATATCTTATGCCTTCACACGGCCCCCCGAGGGTGGGATTCTGGGAAGTGCGCCAACGACCGCTGCAAGACTTCTCCTCATCCCCAGTGACATCTTCAAGCAAGAGGGACGTATCCTGATTTGATCCCTTGTTTCTCAGGACCTGACCCTTCAAAGGGGGTTATGCACCCTATGTCCCTTGGGGCGGGCCAAATCTGGGTCGACATTCGCTGGTTTCTCCGAACATATTGAACGGCTGGCTGAATAACACCAACCCGGTCAATACATTTGTCCACTCCCAAAGAGAAACCAACGAGCACTTGGAATGGAACCCCAAAGGGAGTAAGTGATCTCTGATTTTCTGCTTTCCGGGGCTGCCATTTTTGAAAGCTGTTGGAGCGACTTGGGCACAAAGCCCCCGGCTTCAGGAGGACGTGGTGCCGGAGCTACAGCCCGGAGACCTGCTCACGCAGGAGCGCCCAAGCGGAGAGACCTGAGAGAGTGACCGGAGATCGCCGAGCCGAAGTCTTCTGAGTGCTTGGACGAATATGAATATGATCTGTTTCGTGGTTTTCCTAAACCATGTTTAGTGGGATATATGATCTGTTTGATGGTCATCCTATGGGAAAGGAGGAATTTGAGAAGAACTTTCTGTTTTAAGAGTTGGAACCGCTTTCCAAAGTGGTTGAACATGGATCCCCGAATTATGATGTCCAAAGGGTCCCGAAGTAAACTTCAGACCCGTATGAATCCCCAGTTGCACGGTGGTTTCCTTTTTTTGGGGAAGGGTTCTGATTTCCCTAAAGTCAACCAACCGAAGAAAAAAAAGGAAAAGAAAAAAGATGCCGATCCTTTCTGTTCCCATGGTTATGGGGCATCTGAGCAAGGCGCTGTAAACAACATCTAGAAGTCGGGACCGCTGAAAGACGGAACAGAGGAAAACGGAACGCGTTGCTTTGGCGAAGCAATGAGATCCTTCAGGCTTGGGCAGGTTGGTGAGGTATCGTTGCTTTGTTAAAGCATGCATGCCGGCCGTTAACGGCTGCCTTTTTGGTCAAGGCCAAAGTAGCCAGGCAGGCTGGACGTGGTAGGTCCCGTCTTGGCTGTTTGTCTTTTCCTTTTGGTTGGGCTGAGCTAGTGCAACCGGGAGCCGGTCAGGCAGTGCCCTAGACAAGGGCAGCTCAGGAGGTGCCTGGATGCACCAAAGCACTTTGAAAGAGCCATTTCTAGAAGCCGGGGCCTCTCGAACAGAGGCGCGACTAAGCAAATCTTTGCTTTGATCTTGTTCTTGACCTTCTTGGATTGCAAATTGCCTTGGCTCACAATCCATGAGCTATATTCTAAGAATCTGGGTACCATTTTATGACATGGTTTTCAAAATTGAAAGGGAAAGCAACCTTTCAGACAAACCCCCACTGGAAGACGGACTCAAGAGAGATATGACATATGTCCAAGGCTGGAAAATCCAAATGCTCGCTTTTGGAACTCTGTCTTTTGACCTCCCCCATTTGAGTCTGCCAGAGTTTCGAGTGTTGTTTTTGCCCAGAGATGGGCACGAAGCTGTGGGGGCTGCTGCTGATCACGATCGGCAAGTTACAATATATCACTAGGAGATGATGTGCACCCGTATGTGCTACATTATATTGACCCATACAAGAATGCAAGGCATGCTCAACACGCATATATATATATATATATACATATATATATATACATATATATATATATAACTTTGTATGTCTATGTAACATACGTACACATATACATGTACACGTTTGGGTGGCACCTTCAGCAAATGAACGCCATGATTTGCTTCAACTCCCACATCCGGCGTAGGACTTCTGGCGCGGTGCCCTCGCGAAGCTGCGGACCTTTGCCTCATCGGAGCGCTCGGAGGAAGCACAAGTGGAAGAGGCTGGTGGGGGACGGGGTGATGCTTATGCCAGATGATAGTGGTTTCCCTTGTTGTGTTGGTGTCCCACTACGGATTGCGGATTGCGGATGGATCTGGTTCAATGCTTTTGGAAATGGAACGTAGCCCAAACTGTCTGGATCTTGTTCAAAAGAGAATTGAACAATGCACCTGAATTGGGAGATTCTGCAGCCGGTAGTGTGCACCCACCAAGAATAGTGTCTTTTACAGATGCTTTTGAGACGCCCGACACACAAAACCACCAAGGACCCAGCCCCAAGCCCCCCACAATCCCCCCCCGACCACCAGCCCGCAGGTGCCCGCCCGCGCAAATGTCTTCAGGTCTGTGCAGAGGCGCTGTGCCGTGGGCTCACGGTGCTGGAGGACTTGTTGCCGCTGAAAGGCCAGTGTGCGGATCTGGCGCAGGCGGGGTGGGGGGGTGGCCATGTCGGGGAGAGGGTTGGGGGCAGCATCTGCTTATTTTATTTATTTATTTGTTTGTTTATTTACTTATTTGTTTTGTCTATTGATGCACTTCTTCCTTCATTCATTCATGCATTTGTTGATTTTCCTGCACATGTGCACGTTTTCCGTTGCCTACGTGATTTTAGACATATGCAAACATGGAACTTCAATTTGCATGTACCCATTCACTTGAGTGCGTATGCAAGATACGCTTGCATAACAGGAACCCTTGAGTTCCGTGTGTGAGGCACCTGCTTGGCCATGCAATCTTCCAGTTACCGTGATCAGATGGTTGGTTCACTGTCTCGGACCAGTTTACCCTATTGCCATACCCACATGAAGCCCAGTGACACCAAGTTTCCCCAAAATGCTAATCCCTGCAAAGGGATCAAATGCCCGCCCCAGTTTCCAGCATTCTAGTCTGGAGAGGCCAACGCCGTGAGTGGGTGTAATTTACAGCGTAACACTGGCTTCTTTCAGGATGGGAAACAAGCAAGTTTCAGGTCTGTTTGAAAGGAACTCCAGCGCTGCATTTGCTTCTGTTTAGCAATCTATATTCCTCCAAGGATTCCCCTGGTATTCCCTTAGTATCCCCCCAATATTCCCCAAGTATGCCCCCAGTATTCCTCTAGTATTCTCAACACATTCCCCTACTATTGCCCTATTCCTTTTGCTCCCTAGGATTCCCTAAATCTCACTATTCCTCAAGAACCTTCTTGGTGATTGCCTAGCATTCTCCTAGTATTCACCCTAAGTATTTTGCTAGTATTACCCGAGTAGTCCCCTATCATGCCCTGAGTATTCCCCTAGTATTCCCCTTATTATGGCCTCAACATTCCCCTAGTATTTCCTTAGCGATTCCTAGTATTCGCCCTTAGCATTCCCCTAGTAGTCCCCTGTTATGCCCTCAGTATTCACCCGGTATTCCCCTGCCCCTGTAAATGTGGGGTAACCACACTGTTTGCGAATATAAAGCACCTAGTTGCGTCTTTGCAGCATCTGATGCCTGGAGAAGAAGTCTGCGGGGGAAAGGGCCCAAACTGAAAAACCTTTCAACAACAACTCGCGGAAAACAAACAAAACAGAGAAAACGAACCCTAGACAAAGGGTATTGGGAATTTCAAAAAGAATCCCTCTAGACCTTTTTCTCCAGTTTTTGTTATTTCGTTGGCAGGCCTTTTGGGTATCGGGCATGACCAAGACATTTCCCTCAAGACGTTGCGTGTTTTCATGTGTTTGTTCTTTTTTCGAGTGGTTTTGGGCTTTTGGACATGGAAACCCTTGCGGGTTCTCCGCCACATGCGCGTGAGGAAGACCGCTGTTTTCCTCGAACCACGAAAATTGTGTTCGTGCTCACAAGAATCCCCAAAATGCCCCAACATCCCACCAGAGCGTTGGTTTCTGGATTCTGGACCTTGAGCAGGAGTGGCTGCTAAAGTCCATTTGTTCGTTTCTGCTGCCCCAAGCTTCAATATTCAAAGAAACTGGTTTTTGGTGGACCACTCTTGCAATATGGTTAGATTTCAGCCAGGTTTCTCCAAAACGATGTGGTTCAATGCCACAACCACGGAAGCGCACATGCTCGTTTTGGGGCAAGGGGCCGTGCTTCCTTTGTAACGAAACCCAGCGAGCTCCGGGTCTCTCCCATTTCTGGGAGACCAGAGAATTCGTTCGGAAGGCCCGGCTTCAGCTGGGCAATCCCAGTGTCTTTAGATGTTCCTGCAATCCCAAAATAGCAGCACGCCACCTTTGACACAAACCCATGCATCATCCCCCCAAAAGACAGCTTTTGACAAATCCCAGCCCGCGCAGGCAGTATGGTCGCTGGTGATGCAACCCGATAGCCCCGCTTCCGCTTTCGGGCTGACCAGGAGGCCGGAGCCTTGACGTTGAGCTTTGAGTCTCGATGCAAGGATTTCGAAGCCACGTCTGGAGGTACCCTAAATCCGCCATTATCATTTGGCTCAAATGGTCTCCACCATGTACCGGCGGGATTTTCTGGTATATCCTTGAAGGTACACTGTAAAAAGTATTGTACGGATGCGTCTTTTTTGAGGGCAATCATGCGTTTCTTTTGGATGGTGTCCAAAGGAAACGAACAGGAGATCCATTTTTTGTTGGGGTTCCGTGACCCAAGTTCCTTCGAGGGTACTCGATCAGCGCCAGGTTGCCCGGTCCGCTGGCGAAGGGTTTGCTGCGGTGGCTCCACATGGAGCCCGTGAAGAAGGCTCCGGGCAGCGCCCGTTTAAGAGCCGATCTTAGGAACCTTTAGGCGCCTATTAAGCCCAAATACGGCCTTTGGGGCTTATCCCTCCCCCCTCCCCTCCCTCCCCCCAGCCCCCATGATTGATGATTCTGGGGTTAAATCATTCCGTCCAAGCGGGCGTTCTTTCCTGGCGGAAGCACTCCCTCTTGATCCCGGCCATGGTTATTCAGGTTGTCATGTGGGTCAAAATGTTACGCAGGTTTTGGTCCATGTTGCCACTTGCCGGGTTCCATTTTGGGTACCTATTTCTGACCAACAGCCATGTAACGACTTTTGATGATGAACGCCAAAGAAAGTAAACAACTCTTGACATGTCCACATTCAGGACCACCGAAGGACTGGTTTTGGACCACCCAAGGGCATGCTGTTTGGACAGCCCACTGACAAAGTTGTGTTTTTGTGGGTCTGGCAGTGGGGTGTACCAGGACCTCATTTTGCCCACAACCCACTGTGAACTTGGAGGTTTCTGGCTAGCCACGGCTTCCACGCCGCTGATCTCAATCGGTGCGCATAGTCTTTGGCGAGCGATTCCACCCATTTCAATGAAGCTCCCTTAGGTTTGTGGATTATTGCTGAAGGTGTCCGAATCCATGGAGAAGTGTTCCACGTGCCTTTGTTGCCACCCTGATTGTTATAGGTATCAGCCATGTGTATTATCCTGACTCTTGTTTACTGGAGGTGTCTCTCAAGATGTAAACTAGCAATTCAAAATAAGCAATATATATATATACACATACACATCAGTATACATGCATATATATATATATATATAGTTACACACATACATATATTCACATATATATATATATATACAGTTATACAGATACATCTGGTATACAATATATATATATATATATATCATTGTATTGAAGTTTTTCACTCCAGCTGCAGGTGCTTCCACGGAAGCCCATGGAGCCCAAAACCGTGCAGCTGCTGCTTGGCTTCCTGGAGGCGAGCTGATCGTGGGCTGTGGGTTTCGCGGATCTCTGGGGTTTCCTCCTGGTCACAATGTCCCTTTTTGGAATTCTGCAAAAGCTCCTTGAAGAGATGCTTGAGGTGCTGGATTACCTTTTTTGGAATTCAAAAAAAAGCAGGGCTCCTTAAAAGATACAAATGTTTATTCCATTTCAAACATGGCTTTTTCCAGCAAAATAATGGGCAACCGCAATTGACAAGGCAATGTTCAGGTGTAAAATGTAAGGATCCCTGAAAAGTTCCAAAAGATGCTTGAATGGATGCTTGAATGGATGCTTGAATTTTTGGGATTCTCCAAAAGATGGCTTGAAGAGTGGTTGCGAGTGATAACTCTCAGCACTTGGTTGACAGAAAAGCACACTCAACTTGTGAAGGGTATTCCGCCCTGTTTTCTTTTTTGTTGGGTGGGATCCCACTGAAAAAGGCGCCATGCCCCCCCCTTCCTTCGGCCAAAATGGCCGCGCCCTGCAGGACGTGACGGAGCCGGAGCCATGCAGCGAGGAAGACCTGCGCTTGGCGGGGAGCCACGGAACACGCTCCGAAGAAACGAAGCTGCGAGAACCGCCCGGCGCCTCCAAGAACTACTCTTCCTCCATGTAAGACGCGGAATTTGCTGTACACTTCCATGTTGATTGAATGAAAACAACTGTGTACTTCTATGATTGTTTGAGGAAGTGTACTTTTTGACATGCTCCAAGATCCCGATGCGAAAAGCAAGGGTTGGGATGAGCGGGTTTGTGCGCAATGTTTTTTCCCCAACAGCTGAAAGCTTTGGGGTCTCAGCCCAGATAGGCTCCGGGGTGGTCTGGGGCGGCCCTGAGGTAGGGTTCCACAGGGTTCCACCAGGGTTCCACCAGGGTTCCACGAGGTTTTGCGAGGGCTGCAGGGTGGTGCGAGCACTAAACAGAGCACCGCGTGCTGTTGGGGATGTCATCTGAGCTTATTTTTGTTCTTTTCTTTTTTTCCTCGTTGTCACGTTCTTTAAAACTTGTACTTGCGCAGTTCAGATTTATCGAGTTTGGGCTGGACCGGGGTCGTTAAAACTCATAGACCGCTTCAGTTGCACGGACGTAGCTGGTGCTCACAAGGGGCAAGGATTGAAGCGGGGGAAATATCTTGATTGTTTGGATGGTCCTTGCTCATCGGCAAAGTTCTTGGACTTGGCACCCCCTCGTAAAAATCCCCCCCATGTTCCTGTGAAGGCAAACGAGGGCCAAGGGTTGGTGTTGTGTTGCTCAACCACTCAGGAGATGCTGGCCGACATTGAAGGGTCATTTTGTGGCAATGGGGTGGGGAGGAGCATTTTGGACCCCGATAGTGCCGAGCAGTTTGCACGGGCTATGGGACATATCAGGATCCCCTTCCAATGTGTTTCATGCTTGCCAGCGCAAATAGACCTTTCGGTTGATCGAGTTCCCTTTGTCTGCTGGATGCCCGTGGTTGCCGATGTTGATGGTGGGTGATGGCATTCACCGGTCACCCTCAGGGGCGCTTGGAAACACGTGCGTGCAGTGGATGGACAAACTCCTGCACCACTTTGAAACCGTGGGAAACCATTGTGTGTTGGACATTTTCAGGTGGTTTCGTTTTGTCTGGGATACGGGATGGTGAAAGGACCCAGCATGCTGGTTGCATGCTGGGGCTGTGGGGTGGCGGAGTGGCATGGCTCCTCACTCAGGCAGACAATTGGTGAGTGTCCATTGACATGTGTGCAAATTGTTGGTTTGAGCGGCGAGGTCTCTCTCAGCATCCCAGCTGAGACATGAAGTGGAAAAAGAGGGTGTGAGTTGCTGCAGCAAGAAGAAACCTTGGGTTTTGTTTTGACAGTGTTCGCGATCAGGACATCCCCCTTGAAGTGATGAATCGGATGGGACTCCCAGTTTGGCATCCCCAGGTGTTTTCCCCGCAAAAAAAGCGCGTGCTCAACCCCAAAGGGGGATCAACCAGCCCTTCGGTTTACCACAGAAAAATGAGATGCAACCAGAGGCTTCTTTTGTCCCATGGAACAAACGGGGTGGACCAAAAGAGGGCCCCGGGACCCATTGGCGGCCCCATTGGCGTCCAGGTGCAGACCACCAAGTGCACTCCGCAGCCTGGCTTGCGGGAGCTGAGGGTTGAGGGAGTGCCTGGTTGTGGGGGTGGGCGGTGGACACCAAAGGGAAGCCCACTCATTTGGAGATGCCCCCGTGGCTGTGGAAACCAAAAAGGAAGCCTGGCGCGAGGGTTGCATTTGCAGATACTCCCGTTATTTCAGGCTCATGATGTACATGATGAATAGGGGTTGGAAGGGAATGGAGCTGAAAACCCATCAATTTGTTCGTGACACCCCGCGTAAGCTGGTTTTTTGTTTCTCAGAGATACCGTGGAATCCTGCACCACGTGAGAAACCCTGGTTTCTGAGGGTGCAAATATCAACCTTTTCTTTTCCGCGTAGTTCGAAATTGGTGCGACAGGGATTTCGCAACCATCCACAGTTCTAGGGGTACCTTCCCCATTCTTTCCAGGGATCCTTCTTTCTAGAAAACCTCAGGAAACTGAGGGAAAACGGATCCGGTTTTTGGAAAGAACGATGGTTGAAAAGAATGGGAAAGGAATCAACCCCTAGAACAGTTGAAACCATGGGAATCCATTGTTTGTTGGACATGTACAGGGGAATCATCAGAAACCAGGGTTTCTTAGCTGGTGCGATTTCTGGATTTCGCCACCATCCACAGTCTGACCCTGGCAACCCTGGCGGCTTCCGCAGACATCTCTCTCGACGGAACTCGAAGACCGAGGCAGCTCTTGGCTGCGGCGGCGCGCCTGCGAAGGGCGCTGTGCGAGTACGCGCGCAGCGCCTCGGTTTACGCCTCGGTTTGTTGCATTTTGCCGAGGGACGCTAGGACTTTGACTTTTGGCCAACTAATGGGTTTTCCGGTTTTCCATTAAACCACCAGAAGTTGAACTTTTAGCAGGGGAGCAGAAAGCAGCCGAGGGAAGGGGCCTAAGTTGTTTGGATGGCTTCAAGTTAGGACATGGTAGGAATGTCTCGACGTCCGAATTGCTGGGGTCATAACGCACTCATAACTAGAGCCAGTTACTTGGTTGTTCGCTTCGCCAAGTTAGGACGTGGTTAGCCAAATGGGATATACCCAACTGACTGGGTTCTTTCCACAGGAGGCTTGTGAGTGGGTCACAATGTAGGTGACTAGGTCCCCCAGCAGTGCCCTTTTACCCTTTTTTGGCATGAGGGTTCCCCTACTAAACTTCCCCAGAATTAGCTCCCCTTTTTGCTTTTTCGCTTTTTGGAGTTCCCTTTGTTTTCCACGAACCAGGCAAAAAAGATATAAAAAGAATTGCCGGGGTCCGATTTTTCCAGCCTAGTAAAATGGACTACTGAACAGAGCAACTGACTCGAATCGAAGACAAGAAGAGCCCGTGGCTCGGATCCGAACGTGGCGCGGATCGGATCCGCCGATCTGCGAGGTTTGTCAGAAATGCCCCCCGAAGCCCAGGAAAGGTTCACAGGGTGGGCTTCTCGGGTTCTCGCATCGATGGGGCCCTTGAAAGGAAGCCGCTTCCTGAGTTTTCTTTTCTTTTTTGCTCGGTCGGTTAGACTTTTAGTTGCAAGGGAACCCGAATCCACTTGCTAGGGCTTTACTTTGGCGTGTCGGCTTTTGAGGGTGCCCGTTTTGGTTGGTTCCCCAAACAGTGTGTCTACACTAAGGGGTTCTTACGGTAAGAGAAAAGGCCTTGGTGCCAGATTGAGGTGCCCGCTCTGTCCGCGAGCGTTTTGCGTGGTATTGTGCTCTTGCTTGATGTCGAAGTGCGTTTCGACTGCGTAGGCTCGCACAAAGTGAGGTGTCGACTTCTGTCCGCAGGCGTTTTGCGTGGTATGTACCGCAGATTCGTGCTCTTGCTTGATGTCGAAGTGCGTTTCGACTGCGCAGGCTCGCACAAAGTGAGGTGTCGACTTCTGTCCGCGAGCGTTTTGCGTGGTATGTACCGCAGATTCGTGCTCTTGCTTGATGTCGAAGTGCGTTTCGACTGCGCAGGCTCGCACAAAGTGAGGTGTCGACTTCTGTCCGCGAGCGTTTCGCGTGGTATGTACCGCAGATTCGTGCTTTTGCTTGATGTTGAAATGTGTTTCGACTGCGCAGGCTCGCAGAAAGTGAGGTGTCGACTTCTGTCCGCGAGCGTTTCGCGTGGTATACACCGCAGATTCTTGCTTTTGCTTGATGTTGAATGATTAGGCTCGCACAAACTCGATTTCTTTGCTTTTTTGGCGGCTCCAGGGACCGTGGGGGTTTGTCTCGTGGTCCGGCGGCACGGGTTTCCGGCGAAAGGTCCCGGGCTCGATTCCCGCCCTGTCCGCGCGAGCTTGTTTCTTTGGGCATGCTTGGATGGTGCTTCTGTGCTGCGACGGCTTCTCGATGGTAACAACAACCAAACAGCAACAGCAACAGCAACAGCGCCACATTCATAGAAAGAAAGAAATACAGAGACAAAATAACGAGAACCAAGGAAGAAGCTACCTAGCTAGCTAACTCACTAACTCAGGCACCCTGTTGAAACAAACACACAGATCTTGCCTTTTGTAGTGATGCTTGCGCAGCCATGGGCGCAATAATCTTGGCGACGCTGCTGGAAGCCGCGCCTGCCGATGTGCGCGCGGAATTCGAGCATCTCGGGTCATGTATGTTGGGAGACCTTGCGGCTGCGCAGGCGGGTGCTTTGTTGGAAGGTTTATCTTCGGATCGACAGGGCTTATGGACGGCGTGCAAGAACGCAGGGATTAGCCGGAAACAAGGTGGGAGAAGTTTGCAGCAGGAAGAGCTTCGGGCGCTGGCGAAGGACAAGCTTCTCGCCGTGCTGCCGGCGGTTTCATTTCAGGCTCTTCTGGACTACGCCGTGCCTGGCGAGATGGGGAGGGAACTGGAAGAGTACGGAGAGGTCCTCGTGGCGGCGCAGGAAGCGGCCAGAGTGACAGAGCTCCTTCGTGCATTGGGAGCGGGTGCAGATGAGCTCAGGAAAGTGAGCAGTGTGTGGGGGATCGCAATACGAAATGCCAGTGGCAGAACACGCGCAGCGCAAAGTGTGCGCTCCGAGTTGCGCGGCGCCTGCGTTCGATTTCTGAAAGAAACGCCAGTCAGCGACGCTTCGGGTGGGGCGGAGCAGGCATGACTGCGTCTGCGGCTGCGCGCGCGGGTGAGGGCATAAGCCCGAGCAGTTCCGGCGCGTTGGTGGAGCAAAGCGTGCAGGTTACCTTGGCGATGCTGCTGGAAGCCGCGCCTGCCGATGTGCGCGCGGAATTCGAGCATCTCGGGTCATGTGTCTTGGGAGACCTTGCGGCTGCGCAGGCGGGTGCTTTGTTGGAAGGTTTATCTTCGGATCGACAGGGCTTATGGACGGCGTGCAAGAACGCAGGGATTAGCCGGAAACAAGGTGGGAGAAGTTTGCAGCAGGAAGAGCTTCGGGCGCTGGCGAAGGACAAGCTTCTCGCCGTGCTGCCGGCGGTTTCATTTCAGGCTCTTCTGGACTACGCCGTGCCTGGCGAGACTACGCCGTGCCTGGCAAATTTTATCGTGGCAACACGGCTGTGGCTGGCAGGGTTCTTGGCGCACGATGTCATTGACGTGCGTGTGTCTTGGAATGCGCCCGAGTGGATCAATGCACAAATCCGCCTGCCGACTTTCTTTGACAACTCTTTCCGCTGTGCAGACGAAGCTACCATGCAACAGTGGATCGACCAACATCCGCGCCTTCGCGGCCTGCCGCCCCTCGCAGCGCTGCACCGCATGAACTGCCTCGATAACATGGCGCCAAATGAGTTTGACGCCTTCTTGTGCGCCCTGCGATCTGGGAGCGCGCGCTTTATGTACACGCCTGCTGTGGAAGGGTCCGAGCCAGACAGCCCAGTCTTTGGGCTTGCCTTGATAACGCTTCTGTGCTGCGAGAGCTTGCCACTAGCACTCTGCGTGCGCCGCGTCGGCTGTTTGCAGCAACAAGCTACCACGCCTTGACCGCAGCGCCTTTGCATCTACCAACAGACTGGCCTGCTGCGGCTGCGCGCAGTGCCACGCATCTATCCCAGCAGCCCTGTCCTGCGATTCTGCCGTCTC
>CAUJNA010003396.1:225000-255000 GCA_963377175.1 Effrenium voratum | reverse complement strand
TCGTTTTTGCTAAGGAACAGTCAAAGTGCTGATGGCAACATCACTTCGTTTATCACACTCAGGCTTCCAGTTGCAGGTAACCCGAAGTAAAAACCCCTTCCCTGCTCATTCCTTGGGTTTGGACCACTTTAGCGATATATAAACAACCTACGGGTCCAACCGAAAGAGAAGAAAAAGAGCCCCAGCATGTGACCACAGCACAGGAGCTGTGCCGGCTGGCCGGCCTGCGGCTTCGCTTGAAAGGAGGCGCATTCGCGCCCTTTTTCGTTGAGGAATCGGCTGGCGGGGGCGGGGGAGGGGCGGAAGCCGAAAACGAGCGGCCTTTCTTTCGTCCCCCAGCTAGGTGCCCTTTTACAGTTTCTTTTTTTGGGGGAGGGTTCCCCTAAGTAGACTACCGAAGAAAAGTTGGTACCCTTATTCTGACCTCTCTACTGGAGGACCTAGCCCTCTTTGGTGGTGAGTTTTCTAAGCGGAGTACCAATGTTTCGTTTTTCGTGGGGCAGAACAACTTGTCTTGTGAGTTCGTGATTTTGTGGTGGAGAGGAAATGGTTTAAACAAATATAAACCCAGAGAGCGTCTTTGTGTTTTGCGGTTGTCTTCTGTAGGTTTTTCAGACTTTGGATCCAGTAGGAGTTCTGCATTTCCTGTGTGTACGGGGCCTTGGCTTCGGGCAAGTGAAGAAAGCACAAGCTCACAAAGGGCTTTCGTTTCTTGCTCGAGCCCGCGGAACTTGGGGACTTGGTTGACTCAAGAGACTTGCCGTCTGACAAGCAATCCCCATGTCAGAACGCTGGTCAAAAGGTAAGCCTTGCATAGATGCTGGGCTTCTCCCTCCCGTAAGTATAGTAGTTGGAGGGGGGTACCGCCTGTTCCTGCCCCCGAGATGTTTATATCAACTATCAGGAGACATATCATGGCCTCCCCTACCCAAAATGTTTCTGAGAACCCCGAAAAGGTTCTAAGTCAGGGAGAAACCAGGGATGCGGGAGGATGTCCCCTAATTGCGCCTTGACTAAGTTTGATACGGGAAATGGCGCCAAGGGAATCCCCCCATATCCCCGTATCCCCGCTTGTTCGTTTGTCCAACTAAGAACCCTTGGGGGCGGGAATGGGTCTCAGGCTTTCTGCCCTTTCGTGGTTGTCTTTGGGAACCCTCCCTTTAATCAATTGACGGGAACCCCCAAAAAGGAGCCGGACAACTTGGTGGTTCCCAGCCGTTCCCTTAGCTTTTTAGTTTTTTTTGTGTTTGGTGATGTTCCATTCAACCCACTAAAGGTTTGGCCACTTTCAGCGGATCTGAAAACGGACAGCCCAGCAAACCTGCAAAAAGAAGCCCCAGAAGTCCCAACAGAAGCCCCAAACCTAGGAAGCCCCATCAGAAGTAACCCCCAAAAAGATCCCTTAACCTTTTAACTATTTGGTGGTTGGATTTCCATGTAACCCAAAAAAGATGAGTGGAATTTTTCCTTGGCTTTCCGGTTTCACCCGAAAAAACCCGCCGCCCCCAAAGCGGGTGCCTCGCAGCCGAAGGCCTGGACTGGTTCCCCCTGGACGGCGCGCGGCTGCCGCGCCTCAGCGACGACCTGCCGGACCCCTTCGCCGCCTCGGCGAGAAGAATCGGCGAGCGAAACCCGCGAGGAGCCAAAGGTCCCCCGGGGTACCTTCCCCATGCCTTCGGAAAATCAATCCAAAAGGCTCAGGTAGAAGGTCAGTTTCCTTACTTCTAGGGGAACCTTCCATTTCTATTCTTTCCAGGGATCCGAATCTTTCAAGAAAACCTCCGGAAACCCAGGGAAAGCGACCGGTTTCGGGAAAGAACGATGGTTGAAAAGAATGGACTTGGAATCAACCCCAGAAAAGGGAAGGTCAACCCAGTTGCCCCAGAAAAGGATGCCGATTCTTTTTTCCCCACGTAATTCCACTGGGCATCTTAGTCGAAGCTTAGGCTTTTATATAGCCACTTGCTCAAAACCTGGGTAGATGAAGGTTGGCAAGGGCTTCATACTGTGGATGAATCAACATCCGGGTAGATAAACCATGGAGGTAGGTTTTGGTTATACCATTGTCTAGGTGTCAAAGCCTAGGTGTTGATACCGTGGATGGTTGCGAAATCCATTTCGCACCACCTAAGAAACCCTGGAATGATGATTCCCCTGTAAATACCAGCAAACAATAGTTTCGCCTGGTTTCAAAGTGGTGCAGGATTTCGTCCGTCCACAGTATGAGCCACAATCAAAACCCGGGTAGATGAAGGCTGGCAAGGGGCAGTCCCAGCCCTAGAATTGGGTAGACCGTTGCAATAGCAGGTTTCATTACTCAAAAAACCACGGTGGTCTTTTTACTAAACCGAGGTACGGGTGTTGGTTATACCCTTGTTTACCTAAGCTTCATTTAGTTATATAGGTGGCATTTTCAGGTCGGGGGTTTGGAGGTCATATGCCACTTTCTTGAGGGGTATATTTGCTGCCTTGCAAGCTTGGATTGGTAAGCCTTGATACCTCCAAAACCCAAACCTCAAAATGCCCTTGACCTTGGGGAAGACTAGTACAGACCAAAACTGGAGGTGTGTGTGTGAGTGTGTGTGTGAGTGTCTTTTTTGCGGCGGCTGTACAATGCCGTCTGTCAATTTGTTGAGTGAGGTGATTTGGGCACGAGCTCACTCATGAAGGTCGTTTATTTGGGGGATCCGCGTCTTATTTCAGTGTTTGGACATATTGGGGAATGTGCGACTGGCCGGACAGCAATCTACTTTCACAAATGTTTCACAGCCACGTCTAAGGCTTGGTAAAGTGCTGCCACGATTCCAACACATGTTGGTTTATTCATCCCCATTACTTACCCGCATCAGGGGAATTGCGTGAGCTGATGCAATTGGTTTGACTTTTATGATTAACTTCAGGGAATGAGGGAATGATCCTGATTTACAATTTCTTGTGGTTTCCTGTAAGATAAATCCCTGGGCTCATTCCCGCATTCCCTACTGAGCACCAGGATCGATCGCGAACGATTCGCGGGACCATTGAGGTGTACCCTCTCGGCCAAGGTACCTTGCGCGTTTCAATGCATCGAGCACAAGGAGAAGAAGAAGATGTTCCAATGGCGCCTGGATGTGGGAGTTCGGGCAAAACAATCACTCCCCTGCAGATTCACATGGAAGGCAAAGCGCCCACAAAAAAAATGCTTGTCCGGGACCCTTTTTGGGTTCCATGTGAATCTGTCGCGGGGCAGAATGGGGTTGTGGGGTAGTTGAAAACCAAATCAAGTAATGATCACAAGAGAGTCCATGGTCGTTTGTAGTTTTTCAGCCCCTTGCATTGTCCTGGTCATCCTGACTCGCTCAGCCGACTGTTGTGACGCCAGGAAAACGTGGCGACGCCTACTCGTTGGTGGTTTGGTGGTTTGGTGCGTTTGAGTCAGGGCAGATGTGACGGTCAAGCAAAGACCGTCCGCTGCTTGTGCGCCGGCCGTTGGTAGTTGGGGTGGGTTGCGTCGAAGGCCACGGGCATATTTTTTGCATTTGGTTTCACCAGCAGCAGGGTCCCCCTTGTTGACCAATGAGTGGTGACCTGTGTTCTCCCAATCCCCGGGAAACCAACCTTCACACTTATCCGCTGAAAAGCGTACTCTTCCCTTTGCCAAACAGTAGCTAGCCATAAGTGTCCTTGTCAGGTCAGTTTGGCTAGACTTTGTGGGTTCCACTGGTTAGTCTGGTTTTATGCCCCATCGATTTTCAAGAAGGTCACCTATGCTATACGGTCAGTACATATGCGTAGATCATACTCCAAATATCTCCAATACTGTTTTCCGCTGGCAAAACCTGAGGTACTCTGGATGGACAGAATCCTGCAGCTGGTGGTTGTCTATCCCAGTATTCACAAGGTTTGATCCGTAGTCCTGGGCTTTAACCCTCACTGAATCTGTGCTGTAACCATGTGGGGCCGACCAACGTTGCGAGGTTCCTCAACGTGTGCAGCGCGGCCGGTGTCTTGGCCAGCTCGGCCAAGCCCGATGCGGCATCCTTCGATAAGGCAGTGCGAATGTGTCAAAGCCGCGGAGGATTCAGCAAGCCATCAACTAAATAAGTAGGGGGGTTACCAAAAATGCTGTGGCTGCCATCGGATTAGATCTTCAACATCCGGGTTTCCCGCGACTGCAAGATGAAACACTGATCGGGCAGGTTGAGTAACCCCCACCATCAATGAGGTTGTCCATTTCTTCTGGGACATGCGCGGGGCTGCAAATGCCAACAAACAATGGTTTCAACCACAGTTTCAAAGTGGTGCGAAATGGATTTCGCAACCATCCACAGCCCAGCACTTCCAGAGCCCCCCACCCCATCCACCCCCCCCACGCGCCATCCCTCCACCCCCCTCCACCCCATCCCTCCACCACCGCCCCATCCCTCCGTTTTTTGTTCCCGCAGGCGGTGAAACAGGCCTCGGCTGGGCTTTTCCCGCGGGCGGGGGCGGTGGTGGCGTGCGTGGCCTCAAGAGTGCTGATGAACCGCCAGGCCTGGGACCCCGAGTGCCACGTTGGTGTGGGTGGGTGGCTGGCGTTCAGGTGCCTTAGTTGGCGGTTTGGATTGTTTTTTTGGTTTTTTGACCTAGGTTGGTTTGGATTGGTTTGGAGATTTTGAACCCCAGTACCTTTTGAAAAATGAAGAATGTACACCCTAAGGTCCAAAAAACCAAACCACCAACTGGGGGTAAGGAGAGTCAGCTTCCCTCGAATTGGTGGATTGGAGCCGAATCGGTGGTTTGGTGGTTAAGGGGGAATTTCCCATTTACCCTTTGCAAGAAGGGGTTTCAAATCCAAATCCAAACCACTTGGAGGGAAGCTGAAGTGGGTCTGGAGTGGTCAATGAAACATTACCAGTCAGACTTAACCGACTTTTTTTATGCCCTGAACCACTGCTGGTGTACTAGGTCTGTGAGTTGTTTTGCGAGTACCCTGTTCAACCTTTTGCCTTTTTGGGGTTCCTTTATTTTGCCTTCAACCAGCAAACTGTTTACCTGCTTTTCAGTGGACCATGTCTGGCCACCCTATGGTGTGTGTGCGGAGGTGGGAGGACTCAGCTCCATCCCAGTGCCATCTCACAATGCTCCGCGCATCGTTTTCCCCGATCCACGGTGTCCTCGTATCCTCGCGCACTCCAAGGCAGCCATTGAGGCCGAGTTGCTTGCAGCATTTGTCTGGTCAAACTGCGATTTGGCCCAGGCATCGCAGGTCAGTCATCATGAGTCCCTTTCAGAGGTGTAGACCTACAAGTCAAGCGCACTTGGGGGGCTTTAGGGCGTAATTTGCGGTGAAATCTGTACATAGCTCGTGGTCTACAGGCCATGCTACGACCCATCGTCATGCGGAGAGCACACAGTATCACTTTTTGCCAGGGATCCAAGTCCGGTCAACGTTCGGTACTGTCAGAGACGTCTTGGCCTAAAATGTTAAAGAGTTGCATCTTGGGTTGAGGGTTGAAGTCAGGGGAGAAATGATCGGCGCTATGGGTCAACATAACATGACCCGTGAGCCGGTTTGATCCCAAGGGGCCAGGCGAAACCGTCCATAGTGGCGCTGCAATTCTCAGGTACCACCGGCACCGCTCACGCCGTTGGAGCCCTCCCTTTGACTTCACACGTGCCCTCCCTCCAACAATCATGGAAGTGGAAAGGAGGGTTCCGGAAGGTTTCCACCTCCCTCCTGTCAGCTTCCATGATTGCTTAGAGCTGCGCTGTTTAGTTGAAGACCACTTTCATCCCCGTGAAGTTTGATCGTCAATGTCATTCCTTCAATTTTCACGCGGGCTTCGGCCCAACTGCCACAGTTTCCGCCTGAGAACCAAATGCTGGCCTTCACTGTTACAGGGAGGGTACTTTGGCGCATTTTGCATGGATGTTAGGACTTTAACTTTGTGCCAACTAATGGGTTTACGGTATTAAACCACTAAAAGTTATTCAGGGAGCAGAAAGCAGCCGAGTGTTGGTTGAAATAGTTGGGATGTTCCGAATTGGACCCCAAAAATCGTAAAGCCTGCTCCCAGACCACCAAACATACCAAACCACCAATCCAAGCCACCAACTAGAAAGCAACCGAGTAAAAAACAAAAAAAATCTCCGCGAGGTGGCGTCCCAGGAGGGCCTCTCCGAGTTGGGCACCTGGTTGGAGCAGCGCCTGGAGGCCGCGAACGCTGTGCGGAAGAGGCGCTGGCCGTTGCCGTTTCTTTTTTGGTTGGGGGGGGTTCGCCCAATAAAATATTTTCGTCCAGAAGAAAGTTGGTAACTTATATTCTAACCTCTCTACTCAAGAACCAGTATGAGACGTTTCAAAAGGGCTTCGGCTTTGGCTTCCCTTTCTTTGGCCCTCAGAAAGGAAACCCTACCCAAACTGTTTTGTTTACTTGGTTTCAAGTTGGGTGGACCTGAGGTTCCTTTGTTTCCCCTTTTGGGATGTCAAGTGGCAGAACAGGTGGAGTTCAACCGTAAATTACGTCTTCGGGGGAACTCCAGTGACCCTGTCTATCCCAATATTCTTCACCCAGAAGGTCCATTGCTTTCTTGCAAGTGAGCGGGCACTGCGATCTCCAGCACGATTGTATATTTTAGGGTAGACCAAACATGAACCAAAATCAGAGAATAGCATCTCCTGTGTACCCCGATATGTGGGCCAAGTTTCACTTGCTTTACCATGAAAACAAAAACAGACCTGTTCAAACAACCTCCGGTCGAAGAGGGACCAGGGGTTGGTTGTAACAAAGTTTGGCCCAACCCTGGTTCAGCGGTCGAGGTGCCGACCGAGTGAAGGGGAGATTGCTAATGAACCGGATGAATAGCCCCCTGATGGACTTGTGGTTGGGGCGACCTGTTGATGAACGCTTTCACTTTGGGTGATCAGGGTTTGGTGCCCCCACCCATCCCGGAACCAGGTGGTTGGTTGGTTGGATGGTTGGTCGGTTGGTCGGCTGGGCGGCCACATCCACAGCATCCTCGGTAAATTGGTGTCAGGGCTGCGCATTGGCCGCGATTTGGACGGTCAAAACCCAAATCGTACCCCCAGTGAACATCCGATTCAATCCAACCACTAAAATAGGTTCTAAAATGGGTGGTGAATTCACCCAATCCCCAAAATGGGATCCCATGAGTTTTGACCACCACAGCCATTTGGTTGCGAGTTGCTCGGGTTCAACCAGCCGATGAAACAAAAATGCGGCCAACCGAATCTCTGGCCAACCAGGCGGCTGCCCTGACCGAACCTCCCTAGTCATTGTCCGTAACCATGGGTGTTCAAGGGGCTGCGTAAACTGCAGAGAGCGGTTTAGTTCGCAGTCGGCTAACAGTCAGAAGTGTCCTTTTGTAGGCTAATTTAGTTAGCTAGTGATAGATGGGCTCCACTGGTTTAGTTTGGTTGCATGCTCCATTTACCAGGGTCATCAGCGTAAACAAGGGCTTCAACCATGGTTTCCAAGTGGTGCGAAATGGATTTCGTCCATCCGCAGTAGGGGAATTTTCTGACCTGGTTCTCTGAACCATGGTATTAGCTTAAAACAGGTTTCACAACGCCCATTGTTGAAACCGCCTCCGTTTGCGTATGAGTCAAACATTGGCCACCGAATGTATTGGTTTCCTATGCTTCCCCTCGCCTTCTGGTTGTTTCAATCGGCCCTTGGATGGCCTGAATCGATTCAATCGCAGTTTCACAGAATCGAGCGGACGCCCCAGTTTGTTGTGTCCTATGGGTGTTCGCTCGCACCCCCGAAAGGGTGGTTGAATGAAACCACCCATGCCTTGATCTTGAGCACACCTCCCATTTGCACTAGTCATCCCTACATAAAGGGAATGTCTGACTACTTCTCCAGAATTAGTTCCTTTTTTCTTTTATTTTTTGGCTTTTTTGGGGTTTCCTTTGTTTTCCAGTACCAGGCAAAAAGATACTTTTTTGCTGGGGTCCTAATTCCAGCCAAGACTAGTGGTTGAGGCGCCATCTTGGGTCGCCAGGGCCAAAGTGCTCCTCATGCAGCGCATGTGCTCGAGCCTTTTGCCGCACCTTGAGGACCTGGAAAAAGATCCAAGTGGGCGGTTCTTTTGTTTGGGGTTTCCACAAGTATGCCACTGGTTACTTCGAAGGGACACTCATGGGGCGGTGTTTTTTTTTTTTTTTCACACACATGGAATGGGGCGGTGTTTTTTTTTTCACACACATGGGATTTAGTCGTTTTTTTTTCCCCATCTAGCCCAACTAGTTGGGCTTGTTTCTCTAGTGACCTGGTTTCCATCTATCCCACAAGTTGAACTTTTCGCCGGGGGTCTGAGCACAGCCCAGGCTTGTCTAGAAGGACACCAAACGGTGAAGGGTCATTTTGCGTCCCGACCCTTTATTCCGTATCCAGTCTGAGCTTTACTGATGTTTTTACACAGCCTTCCCAATGAACCATTCGATGGATGTGTTTTCCCCAAGACTTTGGAGTTTCAAGGCATAGGTGAAGGTGTCCTTTGTTTCTACCTACCTTCAAAAGCACTGAACCCTGGCCCATTGTACTGATTTAGGACCCTTATATTCCCCCGAAACCGTCGGGCAAAGCGACCAGTCCGGTGGCACATCGCAGGAGCTCGGCGAGGAAGGTGAGGACGCCCCACCCAGGACTGTGGTCAGCGAGTCGACCGGATTGATCTGAGCTTTTGCTTCTAGGATTCTAGGTCTAGGTACCCTTTTACCATCGTTTACCCCTTTTTTGGTTGGGAGGGTTCCGAACCCTACACAAATAGACTACAGAAAAAACAGTTGGTACTCTTATTCTTACCTCTCTACTCAAGAACCTAGTTGGAATGGCCGTAATATCCGTTTAGTTTTGGGTCCTTTGGGCAGAGAGGATACCCTTTCTGAAAAGGAGCACTACCATTATGAGTATTTTGACACACACCCGAATGCAGGAGCCCTCCCCCAAGAAAAAGAAAAGAGCACAGGGCTGTTTTCCATTGGCTGAAAGTGGGGTTTTACCACTCATTGCAGAGTGCGTTATCGTAGTGATTAAACACAAGAAACGGGCAACACGAACAACTAATAACCTCATGAGTGAGACGAACCTGTTTTTGCTTCAACATGAGCCGGGCCTTTGTGGCCCCTGGATTGACAGCAAAAGACAAACAAGTCATGCCCCTCAAGGCGGTTCGTCCTGGTTTACCTTTAAAAAAAACCGAAAAGGGGTCCGATTCCTGTGAGAACCGCCCATTTGTCAACTCAGGTCAAGCATCTCCGTATCTTGGCAGTACCTTAGAATTGCGGATGGGAACTGTCCAACGCAAAAACTGGAGCTCGCAGAGAGACTGCAGAAAAAAGTTGGCACCCTTATTCGAACCTCTCTACTCAAGAACCTAGCATCAGTCGCAGGAGTCTAGATGTGTCTTTTTGGGGGCAGGTTGAAACTTGTGACCACCTTTATGGTTTGGTGGGGGAGGAACCTGGAAGGACATGTTGCCTTCTTTTTGGGAGGGGGGAACACAGAGATCATTGTGGGAACCAGGGCTTTCGGGCCATTTTCCGCAAATCCCTTGCAAGGTGACGGGAGTAGTGATGAGCACCTACACCGGTATCACATTGCGGCCTGGGGCACGAGTCACTGGCTTATTTGGAACCCCTGTAGCTCTTGTTCCTATTATTTAGAACCCCCCTGGCTTATTTAGAACCCCTATTTAGAACCCCTATAGTCCCGTTTTGGGGGGGAGCTTTCGTTCCCTCCGAAAACCATGGGGAAAGTCTTTCGGTTTGGGCCGTCGAAGAAGGCGCTCCGTCAGCTTCCTTCCATTGGGACACGATCAGAGCTCTAAGTGAAGGTCAAGGGAGACATCCCACCCATGGCGGGCAACCGCCTTCTAGCCTGTTCTTTACATGGTTTTGGGTAGAGCCCTTTAGAACCCAAGTCTTGGTGAATCCCCTCCCCCGAATAAAAAGACCGTCCCCCTCCCCAAAATAAAAATAGGAATAAATACATGCAACACCTCGAAGGGGAGTTTTATTATTAGGGGTCGCCGGTTTTTGCCTTAGATATAGTTCATTGTTTGCTGTTTAGTATTGGGCTTATATTGGAAAGCGGCCCCCCTTTGACTTGATTAATAGGAAGAAGTGACTATTCTAGGGTTTGATTCCCCATTCTTTGCAAGCATCGTTCTTTTCAAAACCGGTCGCTGTTTTTGCAGGGTTTGGGTGAATTTGTAGAAAGATTCGGATCCCCGGCAAGAATGGGGAAGGTACCCTTAGAACTTTGGGTCGATACATGAACTTGATGGTTCTGGGGTTGACTCATTCCGTCCACATTTGGGGGAAGCACCCAGCCCATTTCATGGCACCCCTAGAACATCAGCCCATTTCATGGCGAGCTCACTGACTCCAGGAATACACAGCACCCACGACGACTGTCGTTTGGCACATCAGCCCATGCGAGCTCACTGATTCCGGGGGAAAGCCGCCCTCAAGAGGATTTTTTGGACCTGAGTAGTGGTTCCACCTAGGATTCTCAAAGTCTCACAGGAGATTTCTGGAGCAGCTGGCGCTGCTACTCTGCGTGCTGGCCATAGACTCCAACGGCACCAGCGCCAGCTGGCCGGGGAGCCCCGGTCTGGCCAGCCGCCCTGCAGTCCTTTTCTCGGGGTTCACTTCTAGGTTCCCCAATAGTGCCCTTTCTCACCCTTATTTGGTTGGGAGGGGTCCCCTACAATAGACTACAGAAAAAAGTGGGTACCCTTATTCTAACCTCTCTACTGGAGGATCTAGACTCAGTTCCAGCTTGGGAAAACAGCAAGACTGTGGATGGTTGCGAAATCCACTTCGCACCACCGTTCAGAAACCCTGAAATGATTCGACCGTGATTCGATTCCCCTGTAAATACCAATGAACAATGGTTTCAATCATGGTTTCCAAGTGGTGCAGGATTTCGTCCATCCACAGGATGGGTTGACTTGAATCCTCAAATGGGGGGTTGCCTTCTTGCAGGACCCTCGTTTTTGAAATGACTTGGCGTTTCAAGGTTCGATAGAGATTTTGACGGGCCCCTGGGTTCCCCTTTGGCTTTCCGACAACAATACAACAACACTATGGCCAGCGGCATTGCATGACAATCATGTGTGTAGCAACTTAGAACTCATTTGCTTGAAGCCGTTCAGCGCCTCACCCAATAAACAAACCAGCATCCTAACAACATTTCAAGACCCTCCCCCCCCACCCAACACCCCTCTCACCCCTCTCACCCCTCTCACCCCTCTCGCCCCTCTCACTCTCACCCTTTTACCCTCCTCTCGCCCCTCTCGCCCCTCTCACCCTTCTCACCCCTCTCACCCCTCTCTCGCCCCTCTCACCCTTCTCACCCCTCTCACCCCTCTCACCCCTCTCGCCCCTCTCACCCCTCTCACCCTTCTCACCCCTCTCACCCCTCTCACCCCTCTCGCCCCTCTCGCCCCTCTCACCCCTCTCACCCCTCTCACCCCTCTCACCCCTCTCACCCCTCTCACCCCTCTCACCCTCTCAACCCTCTCAACCCTCCCAACCCTCTTAACCCTCTCACCCCTCTCCTCGCCCTCTCCACTCTCACCCCTCTCACCCCTCTCACCCTCTCTCACCCCTCTCGCCCCTCTCACCCCTCTCACCCCTCTCACCCCTCTCACCCCTCTCTCACCCTCTCAACCCTACCCCTCTCACCCCTCTCACCCCTCTCACCCCTCTCACCCCTCTCACCCCTCTCACCCCTCTCACCCTCTCTCACCCCTCTCACACCCTCTCAACCCTCTCACCCCTTCCCAACCCTTAACCCTCACCCCTCTCACCCCTCTCAACCCTCTCACACCTCTCAACCCTCCCAACCCTCACCCTCTCTCCAACCCCCCTCACCACCTCCAAACCCCTCTCTCACCCACCTCTCACCCCTCTCACCCCTCTCACCCCTCTCACCCCTCTCACCCCTCTCACCCCTCTCACCCCTCTCACCCCTCTCACCCCTCTCACCCCTCTCACCCCTCTCACCCCTCTCACCCCTCTCAACCCTCCCAACCCTCTTAACCCTCTCACCCCTCTCACCCCTCTCAACCCTCTCACCCCTCTCAACCCTCCCAACCCTCTTAACCCTCTCACCCCTCTCAACCCTCTCACCCCTCTCAACCCTCAACCCTCCCCTCTCACCCCTCTCACCTCTCACCCCTCTCACCCCTCTCACCCCTCTCACCCCTCTCACCCCTCTCACCCCTCTCACCCCTCATCACCCTCTCACCCCTCTCACCCCTCTCACCCCCCCTCTCACCCCTCTCACCCCTCTCACCCCTCTCACCCCTCTCAACCCTCTCAACCCTCTCAACCCTCCCAACCCTCTTAACCCTCTCACCCCTCTCACTTGACAGAGGCGGTTGTGCATAAACACCTGTTTTCACATTTTGGGTCCAAACGGGCTTAAAACCCCGGACAACCCCCCGGACAAACCCCCGGACAACCCTCCGGACAGCTTTGAGGGCACAAAATCGGCGGGACAACTCCCCGGACAAACCCCGGACAACCCTCCGGACAGCTTTGAGGGCCCAAAAGCCCGGGACAAACCCCCGGACAAACCCCCGGACAACCCTCCGGACAGCTTCGAGGGCCCAAAAGCTCGGCACAAACCCCCGGACAAACCCCCGGACAACCCTCCGGACAGCTTTGAGGGCCCAAGAACCCGGGACAAACCCCCGGACAAGTCTTCGGACAGGTTTCAAACACGCCAAAACCACTCGGAAACCACTCGGACACCACTCGGAAACCACTCGGAAGCCACTCGGAAACCACTCGAAAACCGCTCGGAAACCACTCGGAGGAAAGTGTTCTCGCGGGAGGTGGGGTTTGCAGCATAAACCTCGGCAAAGCGCGCGGACAACCCTCCGGACAACCTTCCTGACAACCCCCCGGACAACTTGCCGGACAGTTGTTTGTCCAGCAGTTTGTCCCGCACTTTGTCCGGCACTTTGTCCCGAACTTTGTCCCGCACTCTGTCCCGCATATCGAGGGGGTGTTTATGCAGAAGGGCATTCGTCAACCTCTCACCCCTCTCACCCCTCTCACCCCTCTCACCCCTCTCACCCCTCTCACCCCTCTCACCCCTCTCACCCCTCTCACCCCTCTCACCCCTCTCACCCCTCTCACCCCTCTCACCCCTCTCACCCCTCTCACCCCTCTCACCCCTCTCACCCCTCTCACCCCTCACCCCTCACCCCTCTCACCCCTCTCTCACCCCTCTCACACCCCTCTCACCCCTCTCACCCCTCTCACTCTCACTCTCACACCCTCTCCCCTCAACCCTCTCCTCCCCTCCCAACCCTCTCACACCCCTCTCACCCCTCTCACCCCTCTCACCCCTCTCACTCTCCTCTCACCCCTCACCCCTCTCACCCCCCTCTCACCCCTCTCACCCCTCTCACCCCTCTCACCCCTCTCACCCTCTCAACCCTCCCCACCCCTCTCATCCCCCTCTCACCCCTCTCACCCCTCTCACCCCTCTCACCCCTCTCACCCCTCTACACCCCTCTCTCACCCTCTCCACCTCTCTCCCCCTCTCACCCCTCCCCTCCACCCCTCTCACCTCTCTCACCCTCTCATCACCCCCTCTCACCCCCTCCACCCCCTCTCACCCTCTCACCCCCTCACCCCTCTCAACCCTCTCACCCCAACCCTCTCACCCCCTCTCACACCTCTCACCCCTCTCAACCCTCTCAAAACCCTCCAACCCTCTCAACCCTCTCACCCCTCTCACCCCTCTCACCCCTCTCACCCCTCTCACCCCTCTCACCCCTCTCACCCCTCTCACCCCTCTCACCCCTCTCGCTCCTCTCGCCCCTCTCACCCCTCTCACCTCCCAACCCCGGTGAGGTTGGAGCTGGCGCTGATGGCGCCCAACGACGCGCAGCGAACCTTTTGGCCCACCATGCCAGACAGCGAGGAGCCATGAGCGACTTGATCTCCCCTTTTTGGGGCAGTCTCGTTCGTTTGTTGCCACGCTTCTTGGGCAAGCCTCCCCCCTGCTCCCCCACAGATCAACAGAAGGAATCTAAAAGTCCTTGGGGTCTTTTCCGCAAGAGGAGACTGCATTCCTGACAACACTTCTTTGTTCATGTTCGTTTCTGGGAGTGCATCTGTTCGCTGTATCTGTTCAAACTGTGTGTTCCCAGGTTCTTCATCATGTTGCCAAACTTTTATCCCAGGTCTCCTCGCCTTCACGTGTGTAGCATGTTGTTTGTCTAGGTCCACCAGTAGTGCCCTTTTACCCCTTTTTTGGGGGAGGGTTGCCTAGTAAAATAGACTACAGAAAAAAGTTGGTACCCTTATTCTTACAAAACTCGTCTTTGCTTGGACAATGTTGCTATGGCCATAGGAGGCGGCGGTTTTGGGCGCCATGGGCTTTGTGGGCTGGCACCGTGGCAAGTCGAGTCGGCCGACACGCGGACTGCGGCAGAAACTGACTTTTGTTCCTTCCCTTTCTTTCTTTCTTTCTTTCTTTCTTTCTTTCTTTCTTTCTTTCTTTCTTTCGTTCTTTCTTTCTTTCTTTCTTTCTTTCTTTCTTTCTTTCTTTCTTTTTGTCTTTCTTTCTTTCTTTCTTTCTTTCTTTCTTTCTTTCTTTCCTTCTTTCTTTCCTTCTTTCCTTCCTTCCTTCCTTCCTTCCTTCCTTCGTTCCTTCCTTTCTTCCTTCCTTTGTTTATTTTTTTTGGGGGGGGGGAGAATGCCTCTTCTGTTTCTTGCCTGATTTTCTTTTTGGTAGTAACTTTTCAGTTGTTTGGTCATTGTCAGTGGTGGGATGCAAAATGTGTTTTTGATAGCATACTCAGGTTTGGGAAGATACAGTTGAGGGATTGAAACATCACTGCTTTGGCAAATTGTTCAGGAAATTTTGGTCTCCTTTTGGTGATGATTGACAACTTGTTAGTTTCAGTCCCGCTTTGGGACGCCCAAACGCACCACTTTCCCAAACACAAAACTCCCTAACCCTCCCCCCCCCTTTGGAAAGCCCAACAGACGGTGTAAGGGGGGGGGGGGTTGGGTTGGGGGTCCTAGGAAAAGATTCTATGATAATGCGGTTGTTGGAAAACACTGGGTGAGCTGACCTAGAGCGTTGTTCTGCTGAAGCTCCCGTTGCGTTGCCCCTCACAGTTATCAGAACAAACACTGGACCACAACGTCATCTTCTGCTACCAGCCTATGGAGGCCTCGCCGTTCTGACTAGTACTGCGCCTTTTAATTTGTTCCAGCCGAGCGCACAAAAAGCTGACGTGCTTATCCATCGGGAGATTCCGCGCCCCATCCACACCACTCTGACGCGAAACGGTCTTGTGAAACCGGTTGCCAGTGGCAGGGTGTTACGCTGTCTCGAAGGGGAAAAAAAACAGAAAGCGGCTGGAGCTTCGGTCGATTTTTTTTCCAGACGCCGTTTTCGTTCAAGGAATTGGATGGTGTTTTTTTTGCTTCAAGCACCGCTGGGCGGTGGAGACCTCAGGTACACTTGCCGGAACGGGCACCCCTACTCCGTGGGCGAGTGCACGCGGCCAATGCAGCAGGGTGTCTGCCCGGTCGCCGGGTGCGGCGCTCGCATTGGCGGGGAGCATCACGTGAATGTGCGCCTCGACCCGGTGGGACTGGCGAATTCCGTGGGATCTGGAGAGAAGCGCGCAGGGTCCCTCTATGTTCCGTCTTGGTTTCAAGTATTCTAGGTCCTGTAGTGCTCCTTCTCTCCCCTTTTTTGGGGGAGGGTTCCGAACCCTACTAAAACAGACTACAGAAAAAAGGGTACCCTTATTCTAACCTCTCTACTCAAGAATCTGGTATTACTTTTGGGGCTCTGTTTTGGTGGGGTGATGTTTAAATGCGCTATGTTTGAAACCCTGAGCCTTTTTCAGGTGAGTTTGGTTAGGCATAGATGTCACTGGTTCAGATTGGTTTTATTCCATTAACCCGGGCCTTCTATTTTTGCAACAGGTCACCCATGCTCGGGGACCTGTTTCATTTTGTTTGTTTCATGCATGAATGCATGGATGGTTGGAAGGATGGACGGACGGATGGATGGACGGTTGAATGGATGGTTGAATGGATACCAGCAGAAGACCACTCTGCAGAAACCCTGATCTGGAGAGGAAGTTCCGGCCGTACGGAGAATTGTCGGGCATTCCGAATTCCGGGTGGTTTCTCGAACAACGAGCTGTGAAAAGAGTGGGTTAGAAGAGTGGGGTTAGACAAGTAGTTCTAGAGGCTTCAGCTGCGTTGGCTTCGAGCACACGAGGCAAGGCGTGAAGACTGTGAAGCAGGAGTCCCTCATCAAAAAGGCGACGCCGGGCTACATCGCCGCCACCAGCGATTTGATAGAACCTTGGCAGCACGAAGAAGAAGGTGTGGACCCATTCCATTTTCCTTGTGGGTTTTGGGTGCAGGTTTTCCAAAACAGTTGATTAGGGCGGACCCTGAAGCCGCTTTTGACTCAAGGTGCGCAGAAAAAGTGCACCGGACTGATAGCCAGATTCACAGGTTATGAGCCCAAGTCACGCGGTGTGACACTGGCGCCATGGATGGCACCGTCACAGGGAGGACCCGGAGAAGGACCACCCTGGAGAACAGCGGAAAGGGCAACGGAGGCCGAGAAGGCCCAGTGGTGGAGGAGGTGGAGGAACCTGCCCTGATAGCCAGGCCGGATGGGTTGATTGAGGCGGCAGCTTCGACCCAATGGCCTGGAGGGCCGCAGGGGGAGCCATCGTCGATTCAGCCTGGGCCGGCAGAGAACGAACTGTTCACTCCGGAGCAGATGAGGAGGTTGGAAGAGTGGACAGCCGAGGCTCCGCTCATTCACGCGACGGGAGCAGCAGCAGGCAACGGGGGCTTTGAGGGCTACATCCAGCGGTCCAACGAGGGCATGCAGGCGGAAAGGCAGTTGGTGCTGGCAGCACAACAGCTTGCTCTACCGGGACCAGCGGGAGATCCTGAAGGCCCACGGCCTGCTCAACGGCAAGAACTGGGGCCACAGTTGGTGCTTCTTGGACCTGGTGGACATCTTGAAGGTCCACGGCTTGCTCAATGGCAAGATCAGGGATCGTTGCAACAGCCGGGACTACCTGAACCAGGACGGCATGCTCAATGGCCAGATCCGATGCTGGAGATGCGCTATTACATGGCACAGATCCTGGCGGATAACCGGAGGCTACACCAGGAGGTGGGGCAATGTCTCAGCCAAGTCCAGGACATGCAGCAGAACTGGAAACCGCCGGAGGTGGAAGCCACTCGAGGAGGTGATCAGAGTGACAGGTTTGCCACGCCCGAGGAACATGGAACCCCTGATGGCCGTGGAGCTCGAGGTGAACCTGCTGATCCTGAGGAAGAATCCTCGGAGCTGCGTGAGGACGAGCCGACGGGCCCGAAGGACAAGTCATTGGACATCATGCTGAAGATTGTGCAGGGCATGCAGAACATGCAGCAGCAGATGTTGGACACCAAGAAGAAGGGGGACCACGGTGACGACGCAAGCGAGACGGTGAAGAATGTCACGGTGGATTTGCCGAAGCTTGTGGAGTATAAGCCCGAGAGTGCTCCCATCGACCTGGGAGACTGGATTTGCGTCCTGGAGCCGATCATGGCGGACCTGAGTGAATCGTCACAGCAATGGTGGCAGCAGGTGGTGGAATCGGCGAGGAAGTGGTACGGGAAGTATCAGACCACGCCGCCGCTGGAAAGACTCAAGCTGCAGCCGAAGGACCCTCCGGATCTTCAAGAACCAAAATGGCGGAGGTTGGAGAGGCGGGCTGTAGGGCTACTTCTTCGCGCCCTTCCTGATGGAGCTCGGGAGGAGATGGTGGCAACGAAGTCCATGACGTGCTACGCGATACTATGCAAGCTCATGGCGAGCTATCAGCCGGGAGGACTGGTGGAGAAATCGGTCATCCTGAAGAACCTGGAAAGTCCCCCGGAGGTGGACTCCCTGGCCTCGCTGGTGGTGGGGTTGAGGAAGTGGATGAGGTGGAAGCAAAGGGCACAGGAACTTGGGGTGACCATCCCGGACCCCACGGTACTGGCCCGCTCACTCAGCAAGATGGTGAAGAAAGTGGTGGAGATGCAGCCGGAGCTTTCGTTCAAGATGGCCCTGGCGAGGAATTCGCTCCAGTTGGACTCCATCCCCTCGCACGAGGCAGTGGAGAAGTATGCGGAGCACGTTTTGTCGGAGGTGGAAGCGATCGCCCACTTGGAGAAGGAGGTCAAGGCCCCCGCGGGGAAGACACAGGTCACGGACACCCGCATCAAGAAGGCAGAGGCCGTGGACTCCAAGAATGAGGTGAAGAACGCTGGAGAAGGTGGGAAACCCTGCAAGTTCTTTCTCACAGAAAAGGGCTGCAGGAGAGGACGTGGTTGCCGCTGGAGCCATGACCAGAAGGATGAACGCATGAGGTGCTGGTCATGCGGGGCTAGCGAGCACATGAGGAAGGACTGCCCTGTGGCGGTCAAGAACAACACGGACCGAAAGCCCAAGGCGGCGAAGGTTAGCGCGGAGGAGGAAGCAAAGAAGGAGGTCGTGACGGAGAGCCAGAAGGTCACAACTCCAAGGGCGACTTCCTCGGCGGCGATGCAGGAGGATTCACCGGGAACGGCGAGTTCGGCATCGGGCGATAAGGAGACAGACGCAATGAAGGACGTGCTCCAGGAGGCGACCAAAATGCTCAGGAGCATGAATGTCAAGACCGGCAAGAAGGGACCGGAAGACGATGAGAAGAAGTTGATGGACTTGCAGAAGCAGCTGGATGGCATGCGAGAAAAGATGCGGGTTCGACAGGTGAGGTTGTCAAAGATGGAGATCGGTGGGATGCGCGGGCTGGTGGATTCAGGAGCAACGCACCCGCTGAGACCCATGATGAAGGGCGAGGACACCTCGGACTATGAGGAGAAGACCGTGGAGCTGGCGGCTGGAGAGACTTACCGCCTGAAGGTCACCTTGGGAGGAACCCTGGTTGCGGAGGACGAACGGATACAGCCGATCATCCCCATGGGAATGCTCACGAAGGACTTGAATTGCCAGGTCAAATGGAGTGGGAAGACATGTGCGGTGGTGCATCCTGGACGAGGACGTCTACCGGTGGTGATGAGTCAAGGCTGCCCGGAGTTGCCGAGAGAGCTGGCCCTCAGCTTGATCCAGGAGCTTGAGGGGGTGAACCGCTACAGGGTCAAGGCGCTGTCGAAGCAGGATGAGGCGGACTTCATCAAAAAGGTGGTGGAGACGCACCCGGTGTTCGACGGTGTGCCGGAGGCGATCAAGGAGAAGTTGATGGTCAGGCCGGCGGAGGACTGGAAATCACTCGGATTGAATCGGAGCCGGAGGAGAAGGCTTGAGAGAAAGGGAGGTGCGGTTGTGCACTTGTTTGCAGGCCCGGAGGAGGGATTTGATCTGTCACGGGCTTACAAGGAGCAAGGAGGTGATCCAAGGGACATCTTGGAGTATGACATCCTCCGGGACGAAAGCCACGACCTCATGGATGACGAGCTCATGGGTGGCTTGGTGCGGCTGGCTTTGGATGATCGAATCAAGGCAGTGGTGGGGGGCCCGAATTGCAGGACGCGGTCAGTGCTGCGGTTCTTCCCATTGCTCAACCGGGCCAAACCGCGACCGGTGAGAACGATGGAACATCCCTGGGGACTGCCGGGAATGGATCAAGGAGAAGAAGCCATTGTGTACGAGGATGACGTGCTCATGTTTCGCTTCATCCTGGTCTACTTGTTGGCGGACCTCACGGCAAAGGCCAGAGAGGAACACGGGGGTGCGGTGGAGTTCTTCCTGGAGCAACCGGCAGAGCCACAAACGGAGCCGAGGTGTGCATCGTGGTGGCGGACGCCGGAGTGGGAAGCCCTGGAGAAGCTCCACGAGCTCAAGAAGGTGACGTTCTTGCAGGGTGACTGGGGTGGGCGAGCGGCGAAGCCTACGACGATCGGGACCACCATGGATTTCAGGGGCCCCGAGAAAGGCATCTGCAAACTACATCACGGAGGTCATCAAGGGCAAGAACAGGAGATGGACAAGCCAAGGTGGATGATGACGGATGAGGAGAAGCTCAGCTCCTCGAAGGCATTGGCACGATGGGCACCTGGGATGATGCGGGAGCTCGCAAGGTGCCTGCGACAGGAGGTGGACGGTGAGTCGAGGACGAAAGTGAAAGCGCTGTCGTGGGAGGAGCACGTGAGGTTGGGGCACCTGCCGTTTCGGCGGGACTGCCGAGTTTGTCAGGAAGCCTCAGCCAAGGACAGTCCGCATCGAAGGGTACGACATCCAGCTGGAAATGTACTTTCGGTGGATTTGAGTGGGCCGTTCATCAAGGGTATCGATGTGGACGGCGCCCAAGACCGAAGGTATCTGCTCGTGGCTGCGTTCACATGGCCGCAGATCCACACCGAAGAAGGTGAGGAGCTTCCTGCCGCAGAACCAGGTGAGGGAGAAGACCTACTACCGGTGGCGGAACAGGAAGACCAGGAGGAGCAGGAGGAAGAAGAAGGCTTCAACGTAGAAGGAGCCCGAGAAGAGGAGGAGCAGCCGGTGATTCCGGAAATCCAGAAGGAACCACATCCGTTGAAGACGTTGTACATGACGGTCCCGCTGAAATCCAAGGACAAGCGGGAGGTCTTAGCGGCGATCCAGGAGGTCTACATCAGATTGAGGAGAGAGGGCCACCTGGTGCTGAGACTGCATTCAGACAAAGGAGGCGAGTTCATGAGCAAGGAACTAGCAAACTGGTGTCGATTGAGAGACATCAGGAAGTCCACCCGGACACCGGACCAGATGCAGGAGAACGGTAGGGCAGAGGCCGCAGTTGGGGTCGTGAAATCCATGATCAGGAGGGTGCTCATTGCATCACGATGGGAACCAAAGTGGTGGCCCTGCATCGCCCGCTACGTCTCAGAGGTGCGCTTCAGGTTCGACCAGAACGGAGACCACCCGAAGTACCAGTTTGGAGAGGAGGTAGTGGTGCCAAAGAGAGCTTGGAAGCAGAAATCCTTCGAGGCAAAGAATCAGCGAGGCAAGTACCTGGCCCCGCTTTATGACATCACCCACGGTCATGCGGTGAAGTTGGACTGTGACAATAAGGTGGTGGCGGTGTCGAAGGTTCTCTCAGGCTTGCGAGAAGGGGAAGCCCCGAGAGCAGAAGGACAAGAGGAGGAAGAGAATCCTGATGGGGAAGCTCTATTCGATGAAGCTCTGCGTGTGAGAAGGCGACTGAGGATGAAGACGAGCGATCCGAGGAGGATGGACGATGGAGGAGGTGAACAAGTTGCGGAGCGGATTCGATTGTTGCGGAACCTCATTATGGAGGAGGAAGAAAGGATGTTGGAAGATGGAGAGGACGCAGCGGAGGTCACCTTCAAGATGGTGAGGAAGCTGAAGGAAGAAGAGGAGAACTTGAAGCAGACCGTGCCGGACCACAAGGAGGCAGAGAAGGTCTTGCACACAAAGATGGTCTCCACGAACGAGGTGATTGCGGACAAGGAAGCCTGGGCAACGTCGATCAAGATGGAGCTAGACTCGCTCATGACAGAGAAGAAGGCGTTGCGGCGGTTGGCTCCTGGGGAAGCCGCGAAGCTGATCAAGGAGAAGGGCAATAAGCTGACGGTGGTCCCGGGCAAGGCGATCTTCAGCGTGAAGGCGGGAAGTTCGCGGCGGAAAACCCGGTTGGTGGTGTGCGGAAACTATGTCACCCAGAATTCGGAGGCGGAAGGAGACACCTTTGCAGGTGGTACGGACATTACGGCGATCCGCTTGCAGGTGAAGGTCGCTATGGAAAGGAAATGGACGATGTCCGCATTGGACATCAAGTCTGCATTCCTCAATGCCGACCTTCATGGTGAGAAGGAGCCGGAGAACCTGGTGGCGATGCGACCGCCGGCGATCATGGTCAGAATGGGCTATGCAGAACCCGGAGAGCTATGGCTGATAGACAAGGCCATGTATGGGCTTCGCCAAAGCCCGAGAAGGTGGTCAGACCACCGAGACGCGGAGCTCGTGACGGTCCAGTGGGAGGTCAACGGCGCCTACTACAAGTTGGATCAGTGTGCTGCAGAACAGAATTTGTGGCGCATCCTGGAAATCCGAGGCGCGGAGGAGATCCTAGCGGGACTGGTCACCATCTACGTTGATGATGTCCTCACAGCGGCGGAGGAGGCCGTGCGAGAAAGGTTTGAGGCCATCATCGCGGAGAAATGGGAGACGAGTGTGCCGGAGGTGCTGAAGACCGGGAACCAGATCCGATTTCTGGGAATGAACTTGAAACAGGAGGAGGATGGAATTTTCCTACACCAGCAGGACTACGTGGAGGAACTGCTGACCCGGCACAAGGACGAGGTGAAGAAAGCAAAGGCGCCCATGTCCAAGGAAATGGCGGACGAAGCTGAGGAGACGGTCGGCAACCACACGATGACGGATCTCGCGAAGGCACAGAAGGTGACGGGCGAGATCTTATGGTTGATGACGAGAACACGGCCAGACCTCCTCTACAGCATGAGCCGACTATGCAGTATGGTGTCGAAGAACCCGAAATGGGTCGTCAGGGCAGCAGGCTACATCCTGGGCTACCTGGACTCAACGAAGGACTGGGGGCTGTGGGTTTCGGGAGAATCTGGATGGCATTGGAGCGGTCATGGAGCAGCAGGGCTTCAGGCATACGCTGATGCCTCCTTCGCCCCACTTGGGGAAAGAAGCCAAGGATGCTCCCTGGTGTCATGGAATGGCACGGTCATCGCGTGGAAAGCAGGGAAGCAAGCGTTTCCGGCCTTATCCACGGCGGAATGTGAGCTGATCGAAGCCATCGACAGCGTGATCCTTGGGGACAGTGTTGAGGCGCTGATCACCGACACCTTGGGGTTGGACGACTTCAAGAAGATGCTGCTGTCTGACAACGCGGCAGCTGTGGCGATTGCCACTGATGTGACGGGATCCTGGCGAACGCGGCATCTACGGCTTCGAGCGTTTCACCTTCGGTGGCGAATCAGAGCCGGAGATTGGGAGTTGCGCCATTGCCCTGGACAACAGATGTTGGCCGATCTTGGCACAAAGCCACTGGGTCCAGCGAGGATCAAGGAGCTGTGTGCCTTGTGGAATCTGAAGGTCATGCGAGAAGAGGCTGAACAAAGCAGGCTGAACAAGGCCGCGGTGGCGCCGCCAGAGGTGGACAAGTGGATCAAGCTGCTAGTGATCTTGATTATGATCACAGGATGCAAGGCGCAAGGAGGTCAACAGCCAGAGGAGGAGAAGGTTGACCTCGCGGTGGTGGTCCTGGTGATCGCGGTGGTGTCGATCGTGGTGTATCGCTTGGTTCACGAGGTGGCGTCGGACATCTGTCTGAAGGTGAGGAGATTGAGAGTGAGAGGTGTGGAGCAGTGCACCCAGACGGAGAGTGAGGATGAAGTCGTGGAGGTGCCGAGAACACAGAGCACTTCGGCGGCCAGGTCTTCCAGCTCGGGAAGCGGGAATCCCTCGAGGGCAAGTTCATTGAGGAGGCGCCGAGGGGGAGATGTTGATCGGGCAGAAGAGCCAGTGGCAGAGCAACCTCCGCCTAGTCCAGTGGAACCGGATGCGGAGGACGAACGCTTGAATGCACGCTGGCGGGAGGAGTTGCGGGTGATGGAGCAGCTTCGATGGCGGGAGCTGCAACCTGAGCCTGAAGCAGTCGAGGTATATCACCTGACCGGAATGGGTGACAAGATACACTGGCGCCGCAACTGTTACGGGTTGCGGAACGCAACAGTCCGTGGGATGCGGGCAGTTTTGCCTTGTTCCAGATGCTGGTTGGGAGGAGATCGGCAGCGAGCTCGTGGGGCCAGGTCCTGGAGAGGGGATGACGGCTTCTTGCACGGCACCATTCACTGCGCCGGCATTGGACAGGCACCACTTCGACCCTTGCAGCCGTGCAGATTCTGTCAGGGAGGAATCACACAGGACAACGAGGAGATGATGAGGGATGCGGGCAGATTCCCGCGTGGAAATCTATGAGCGGCTTGAGCTGAACGCGTTCTTCGGATGACGTGAGAGGCTCGCAAGGCAGCACAGACTGCCGACTTTTGTCATTTGAGTCCTCCCGGACACAAAGGGGAGGAGTGCAGGTTTTCCAAAACAGTTGATTAGGGCGGACCCTGAAGCCGCTTTTGACTCAAGGTGCGCAGAAAAAGTGCACCGGACTGATAGCCAGATTCACATTGGGAACCCCTTGCGGTCCGAAAACGGGGACATGGAGTCACAGGATTTACTTTGCCCATACAGAGAATTGCTTCAAACCCTGAGAACTTCTAGCGGTTGGGCTTTATTTTCAAGGCAAGAACCTCAGAATTGCAGGGCTTTGGTCGCTGCGAATCAGAACCCCTTGATTCAGGGCAGGCTCGGTTCTAATAGCGCTTTCTATGGCACACATCCAAGAGACACATTCCACAGAGCCGGCCACACTTGACGTAAGTCCAATCCTTTCTGACCAGATACCGAGCCAAGTTGCAAAAAGATCCAATGCGCAGAAAATCCAGAAGATCCCAGACCGCGAGCAGGTCAGTTTTAACATGCCAGGGTTAACATGTCCTTATACCCTGGGATTGGTAGGGATGGTCGTCCCCTTAGTTACATGAGACGAGGCGCGTTGCAGGCGTGCGCTGAATCCTTGTGCAATGCGACGGGGGGGTTCGGAGGTTCGGGAAGAGTCTTGTCCTGTTTGGATAGCCACAGGCCTGTTGGCAACTTCCAACAGCTCACTTCCCCAGTTTTAGGGATTCAGCAAACACGAGTGGCCAACACGAAGTCTTGGGTTTTGTCTGATCAATCCACTGAAATGGGTACATGCTTGGCTTGATCTTTGCTCTCGCGGAAGCTCGGCAGAGCTTGTGGAACAGCGTCCTGTCCGATCCCGTTGAGCGGCTGAAGTAGGTGCGGAACTGGTCGGGTACCACACGATGGAAACCATTCGGAAGCCTTTCGGCGGTCTCCGCAAAGTTTGGACTTGAGACGCGTTTAGCATTGGGCGAACGGTTTCCGCAATGGGCGAGTCTTGACGGGGATCTCTTTGAACTTGTTGGCATTGTAGGATGATGTATGGACTAGGATCAAGAATTCCAAGTCTTTGAGGTGTTGAGCCGAAGTTGATTGCCAGGACCAAACCATCCTGAACCAGTTCAACCGTCAGCTGAACATGCGCGGCCTGCAGTCTCTGCGCCTGCTGGTTCATGTGACTTTGTGGGCGTGGGGCCTTAGAGTTGCCACGTCCGATTTGTTGGGGTACAATGACTGGGGTCAGATTTTCGGCTGTTTCCAGGCTTCAAGGTCAGAAACTGGGGTGAGGTTCCTTTAACCTATCACTTATGGGTGACTTGGACTGACAAGATAGTGGGGCCAGACTGATGGTTATAGACCCAACCAAAAGAAGGCCGCAGCTGATCCCAAAAGCATGTCTTTGGGGTAAAGCCCTGTACCAGGTTTCCATTGTGCCCCACATGTTCCCGCTGGGCTCTGTCCAAAGCCGACCTTTGACCTTTGGATTTTTCCCACGATTCTCACAATTCCAAATTTTCGTCCCTGAAAGGTGATCGCGTGCTATTTCTGAGCTAAGCAGCTGAGCCTATGCTGACTGGGATGTTGTTCATCTATCCCCTGCTGTATCCCTTGTCCATGTTTGAACACTCTTTTGGCTTCACGGAGATCAAGCTGGTTTCCCTTTCCTTATCACGAATACCCACCTATGGGGGCCATGTTTACCCGACAGAAACCAGGTAATTAACAGAAGCAGTTCCCATTTGCCCTTGCCGCCACGGGATTGTGTACCCTTTTGCCAACCTCCAGGTAGTACTGTACGAAGCCCATTTTGCACCACGTTGAAACCATGTTTGAAACTTGAAACAATTGTTTGTTCGTATTGCGGGGGGTGAATCATCAGAAACCATGTTTTTTGTTCAGGTGTTAGGTGGTGCGAAATGGGGCGGTGGCTTGCTTGCGGGTGGGGGGCGACAAAAAGTCATTTTCCCAAATACACTACAAAACCCGGGGGGGTGATTGTCCAGGAAACTAGCCAACCCCGGCAAACAAGTGGAATCTGGGCTCTCCGTTTTCAGATCCCCTGCCAAAAGTTGTTAACTTTTAGTGCCCTAACACTCCCGATCTTTGGGCCCTCAAAATGGGTTGTTTTCAAGGGCCCGGAGTCCTGGTTCTTCATTGGAGGGCCCGGGGCCCTGCATTGGAGGGGTCATGAGCCTTAGGGGGGGTCAAGCTCTTAGCGGCACTCGCCGAGGCGAGCCTCAGCAGCGAGGGCGCCTCGAGGGTGGCGGAGGCGGCGCAGCCGGGGTGCCGCGGAGATGTGAGGAGCGGGGCCTTCCGAAGTGCCGGCGGTTTTTTTGGGGACCCTCCCAGGGACCCTCCAGGGACCCTAGATATTTGCAGGGACTCCATAAACCCTCCCTCCAAAGACCTTTCAGGGCGGGACTCCACTAACCCGGACTGTTCAGAGAACCTCCAGGGATTTTCCAGCGACTTTTCAGGGGAACTTTGCAGGGACCCTCCAGGTAAGGGACCCACAAGGGTGTTTCTCAAAGTTGGGGGCCCTCCAGGTGGCGTCCTTCTGCTTTTTGCAGTTTCCTTTTTCTTTTGGTTTTCATTTTTTCTTTTTCAATTGAGTGAGAAGGGGACTGTGTGGCTGCCTGCCTGCCTGCCTGCTTGTTTGGTGGGCGGTGCAGTGGCATCCAGCATGCATTCATTGATTAATTACTCATTCGCTCATACTTTCTGCATGGTGAGTGTCTTTATTTGCTGCTCTTTTTTGTAGGTTGTTTTTCGGCTTTGTGACCCTTGTTTGGAACCATGACAGTGCATCGGTGTCTTTGTGTGCTTTCTAACGAGGGGGCAGCCCCCCCCCCCAAACCTCCACCCTTCTTTACAGGGCCGTTTTTTGGCTTTGCAATCCTTGTCTGTATTTTCCACTAGTGTCCTTATTTGTTTTCTATTGCCGGGGAGGGTCTGCCCCGCTTCTTTCTAGGGCCGTTTTTTCGTCTTTGTGACGGTTGTGTGTGTGTGTGTGTGTGTGATGGTGCACTTCTCCATTAGCGTCTTCCTTTGTTTTCTATGGGGCGGGGCTGCGCCGCTTCTTCTTGCACTGGCCAGACAAAAGTTGCGCTTCTTGAAGGTCAGAGCCATTACAACTTGGAATCCTTCTGGAAGAGACCTACGGGGGTGTGCGCGGTCAATTTTGGACCCGGGAAGCCTTGTATTAGTATAATTTTACAACGCTTTGAAAATTGACCGTCCCACGCCTGCCGCACAAAACACACTCCAGTGCGTCAGGGCATCTGAGGGCCTTGCTGCACATGCGAAGTCCACCAAAAAATGGATGAAAGGGATTGTGTGCGTGTGTGTGTGTGAATAACTCAACACAGTGCGCTCTCTCTATTCACATGCCTGAGTCTGTGTCTGAGACTGCCCAACAGACATCAAACAAACAGCATCCGTGGTTCAGGGCTGGGCCTGCCTCCGTGTCAGGTGGCTCCTTTGGCCCTTCTGGCATTTCACGGGCGTGTCGGGGCAAAAACAGCCAAGAAGCAAAAACTGTTTGTGGGAGGGCAGTGCGCGTAACTTGCGCCCGTTCAACCTCTGCCGCTTTCAGGTCAAACGCGCAAGCGCAGAGAGTCTTGTCCTGAGAGTCTTGCCAGCGAGCGTTGCTGGCGGCCGCTGCCCTCCTGCAAGTTCAGCCAGGTGTCAACCGAGGCTCCCGACCAGATGCACTCCGAGAGGCCTTTGGCAAAGTGTTCCGGAAAGCCTCCAGGGCTCCTTAGACTCAGGGCTTGGAAGGTTTGCGGACAGAGCCCGAGGCTTCCGTCACTGAGAAGTAGTCCTGCTCACACCAGTCTTTCGAAGACTTCAAGTTCCCAGCAAAGACTGTCCCTGGCTGCACTGTTGCGTGTTCGTTTGATGTTGCACTTCCGCGAAATGCAGGCTGCGCTACCCAGACTTGTTCTTGACTGTCTGGGAGAAGGGGTGGGCCGACGAAATCCTCAACAGAGGATGGACGCAGGCTTCTTCTATGTCTTTGCCACGAAGATCGGCGCTGCCGCTGATGAAGCTGGACAGGAGTGCGTGGCTGGCAACTGCATGCCCGCGTGGCATGGGGGTGGGAGCGCTACCTACAAAGTCGAGGGAAAAAGCTCTGTGGCAACACTACGGGCTGGACGATGCAACCTGCGAGTTCCTTGTCCGGGACTTTGTTCAAGAAAGCGAAACTTGGAAGCGTGCAAGGCAGTGAGCAAAGCCAGGCTGAAGAAGCAGAGACTCATGAGGTGATCAAGCAGATCAAGGGTAGCCCTGCTTTGCACTAGCCGTGTCCTGCGGTGCCCGAGCGGTTGGAGAATTTCAAGCGTGACCTGCTGCGGTGCCCTTTGCTCTTTGTGTTTGGTGCGTCTGCCTCAGTGAAGACTGAGTACGCCGAGAGCCTCTACAAACAACCCCGTGAGCAGTGAGGCACGCATGATGCCGTCAATCTTCACGATGCGCGGGACTTAGAGTTCGCAGTAGCGCACCGGGAAGTTGCACCAAGAGAAGTTGCAGGGCAAATATGATGGCCGAATTGAGTTCGCAGCCACTCAGCTGCAGGAAGGGGCACACGCTACTTGTTTTCAACCCCTTCTGCACATGGTTTCTCCCAAATGGACCATAGACATGGCGACTCAGCCTTTGTGACCGAATCGCCCAAAAGGTATCTTTCGGAACATTTTTTTCCTGCTTGTTGTGGTTGAACATTGGTGAGTGGTTTGCAAAATTGTAGTGAGCCCCCATGTCCCTGCCACATGAATCAGAGACTGGTAAACTTGACCAAACATCATATCACTTGCTTGTTCTCAAAGAATGAGTTGGCATGACCCACTGAACCATTGAGTGGTTTCTCTTACGGAATCTCAAACAAATCATTCTCATCAAATGATCCTTCCTGAGAACCAGCAAGTGAATCCCCGACCGGTGGTTCCATTTAGCTCCTTTGTTTGGAGGGGGTTCTTATTCGGTTGACCCCGGATTGATCTGGGCAAGCTACAGCGATCCCTATCAACCACAGGACACTTGAGGGGGACGACTTAGATCAGCAGATCAAGGTCCTCAGCAACCTCTAAAACCAAAGCCCGCAGTTTGATGTTCCCACTTGGCCAGTTCTGTACGTCGACAACTTCTGTTTTTTTTGTTTTTTTTCTCGATCGCTCTCCGTCTTGCATTTAGGTCCCCCAGTAGTGCGCGTTTACCCTTTTTTGGGCAAGGGTTCCCCTACTAAAATAGACTACAGAAAAAGGGTACCCTTATTCTAACCTCTCTACTCAAGAACCTAGGAAAGTATCGAAAACCAACCCATGCTTGAAACCTACTGGAATTGGCTTGCTGCCTAGGGGCAGCTCATTATGGATGAGGGGCTTATCAAACACAGCGGCCTCAGCTCCCAAAGGGGGAATCTTCAGACTTGCGAGAGCCCTTGAACCGGTTACACGCCCCAAACAGAACATGAAGCTTGGTTCTTGCAGTTCTTTGATGTGAACATTAGCACCCCTTCTGGCCAACTGGGTTTACATGCCCGTCACGTTGTCGCAACATTTGGAAGGCCAATTGAACATGGAAGCGCTGGGCCATTTGGGATGCACATCGGGGAATCCCCATCTTTCTTTCCACCACAAGCCGTCGGCAAAAAAACCTCCGTGTCCTTTAAAGCCACCCAGCATGGGGTACCCTCAAACAACAACACCCAGATGTTTTTTTATTTCTCCCATGGAGCTCATGCGAATGGAAGCCTGCAGCCTTCGGCCCAGCCGATTCCCAGGAGCGCGGCGGCTCATTTGCATTCCCAGATCGTCGAGGAGAGGGGGGATTTGGGATATCCGCCAAAGTGGAGAGGTGATTGGCGATCCAGGCAACTCCTTTGAGAGGAAAGCTGACGCGGTTTCTGTAGCTTGCCCTCTTGTCAACCAACACCCCTTCAGAGCCATTTTGGGGGGTTTCCAAAAAACAC
>CAUJNA010003396.1:87500-217500 GCA_963377175.1 Effrenium voratum | reverse complement strand
CTGCCGATGCTCGCTTGCCATTTGCCGAATAAGTCAGGAAGTCAACCCCTCCCCTCTTCCGGCTATTTTTTGTTTTAGGCTGAGGTTCTATTGGTGAGTCCTTGTTGAGGGAACACCCAAAAGAAGGGGGTTCTTCAATACGTGACACCTGTATGGATGGCCGACCTCTGATATTGTCCATCATCATTATGTTCCCGGTGACCTTTGTTTCAGTTTTTACTCAGACTCCCCTAGGTTTTCAAAAGTGGTTTGCCCCAGATAGCTTTTCAAGGATTCAATAAACCAACGTTTAGAGGGGATTCCTGAGTTTGATACATGTTCAAATTATATGCATGTGTCAGGATGCCTGGAATGCTTGCCTTTGTTTGGTACCTTGAAAGGCACCGCTATCCATACCAGCGCTTATTGCTCTGTCTGACAAGACTCTCCTGCGTCAACACTCATTCGCGGGCAAGATATGTGGAGGCTTTGAATTTTTGATATTACATTTGGGCAAACTCTAGCGAGGTCACGCAGGACGAAGGGTCGCTAGCAATTTGTCTAGCGGTTTTCTAGGGGACTCTTCGAACGCAGGGGAGACAGCTGGTTTTTGAAAAGAACGATGGTTGAAAAGAACGATGGTTGAAAATAATGGGGAATGAACCCCAAGAAGTTTGCTCCGGACTGCATGGTCATTGTGCGGGCTTCTTTCCTTCCGTTTGTAGCCCATGTAGGGAGCCCATGTTCCAACGGCCCGCTTGAGGATCGATGGGAGCCTTCGGTCTACGACACAATGGAGCCGAATCCGAATCGGCCGTGCGCAATTTCGTCCGAGCCAAGCACTTTGGTGTGTTTTTGTTTGATGCTGATGCTTTTAGGGCCTTGTACTGGGAAACCAAAAGGACAACTGAAGCCGTCTTGGGTTCCCCGTTTGACACATGCCCATGTAAACTGTCGCGAGCTAGAACGCTTGCACTTGAGGAAGAACACCTGTGAGAGCTTGATTAATTTCAGCAAGCTGTGCCCCTCTGTGGTTGCAACTCCAAGTTATATCAAAACCCTCGAGTCCTTTTGTTGTGCGCAGGTTGGACCAAAGGCAAGACCTGGAAGGATTTGAGTTCATTTGCATGACATCATTCCTTTTTTTGGATCAGGGGAACCACCCTCGAACCAAAACGAACATGGCTGGTTACGTACAGTGGCAACTGGGATAGCGGCAGCGATCATCATTAGCACCTGGGTGGGTTCCATCTTCAATCTGAGCAACACTTTTCGCAGATAAACTCTGAATTCTAACGACCTCACACAACCTCACCCCAAAATGGTGGTTTATGTGGGGAATAGCCGCCCAACCTTATTTCAGGTTGGTGAACTATTCTAATTCACCCAGATAAACTGGAATTGGGCTACCCCACCGGTTCACGACAGCGTGTTGAAACACTGGCGAAGAGCGGAGGCAGGGTGCAAAGGTTTCACCACCCGGGCGGGGGACGTGAGGAGAGCAGCTCTAAGGCACAAAGTGTCATATGCTTGAGTACACAAGGTGGGTGTTTCCTGAATGGTGGAGTTCCGTTTGTACCTTTTTGATGTTCAGTGCTTAGACCTTTTTTGTAAGCAAATGGTCTTTCCATTGAACCGAAGGTTATATAAACATGTTGCTCCGGGGGAAGAGCAACCGCTCTTTTTTTCCCAGACCATTACCCTACTGGCTAGGGTCATTATTTCGACTGTTCTGTGGGGTTATCAAAGGCAGCAAACCGTGTTTTTCCCCGGCAACTCAATTCTTTATGGAGGGGTATTTTTTGTGGATTTGTTTCTTTTTTCGTTGGTTGAAATTCCCCCCCCCAAAAAAAAAAAAAACAAAAACGGGAAAACAACACATCCGCACCCTTTCGACCTTCGCAGGAGACCGCGCTCCCGGCGGCCCTTTGGCATGGCCGAGCCTGTGTCACGCTGGAGGAGTTCGAGGAGAGCTTTTTGTCCAGACGCCCGGAGGAGAAAAAAAAACGCGAGGTTCTCCTTTTGGACCATCGCCTTTTGTTTTCTCGCTTCAATTGAGCCACAATCAAAACCCGGGTAGATGGTGGTTAGCAAGGGGCAGTCCCAGCCAGAAATAGTTGCGGGAATCCGCCTTCTTAAATTCTTGAAGCATGGCTCTGGGTAGACCATTTTAATACCGGGTTTTGAGCCAGTGACTCAATTGCCCTTCCTCCCAGGAACAGGGCACCTGACAGAGGGGGTGTTACCCTTCTTTCGGGTTAGAGAAGCCTCATGATTGTGGACAGCAGGCTTCGGGAGCCGCTGAAATCAAGGACTCCCCGTGACAAAATGGAAACGGGACGGGGTCCCTATGTCGCCATCGGGGAAACGGGAGCCGTGAACTTCTGGTGCGGTTTCCGCGGAATTGAAACGTTCGAGGGAAGCTGCCCCAAGCTAAGTCCAAATCAACGTAGTGACGTAGAGGGAGCTGAGAAAAGTCCGATTGTTGACCCTGGATCAGTAAGCCCCAGACTGGGCCGGGAAGGTGTATCCGACAAAAGTGAGATCCGGATTCCCACCAAAGAAGACCCCACCCCCCCCCCCCCCCCCCGGTGTTTTTCTCAACCAGGGGTTTAATGCGGGCACGCGCCCGAGATCTCGCGCCGTCTTCCGAAAAATCGAAAATCCGAGGGCTGGAGAATCGAAGGGCGCACCCTGTGCTCGCGGTGGTCTTGAAGCAGAGGAGGCAGGCGGTGGGAGAGACGAGCGACGCGTGCCCTTTTTGGTCGATTTAAACGTAACACCTTTTTGACACATGGCTGTGGCTCAAAAAAACTGTACCAAAATGGCGCCTTGGTAAGTGGAACCAAAGACTAAAACCCGCGTAACCCCAGCTCGTTAACTTTGAGCCATACCCACATAGGTGAGTTTCCCTTGGTAGGGGTGACGTTGACACTATGACTGGAAGCCAGGCATAGAGCCAGGTTTAATTATGCATGTGTGGCCATATTGAAAATCGCATTCGCCAGTGTCACTCGTAGGATCCCTTATGAATCAGGCTCTTATTGACTGAATCTCTTGGAGAGCTTGCTTTGGGTTCTGACATCACGAATACAGAGGATTTTTGTGCCCTTTTTATGAGGGTTCCCGTGGGCTAGCCTCTCTTGAAGAGGTCGCCCTTTTGGTTGTGCCAAAGTGAACACATCCATTTTGGTTGCCCATTTGGAGGCAAACTTGTTGTGATCGACCCAACCCGCCGCACAAGTTGAAGGTCCGTTAGCATGTCCAGTGTATGACCCTTGTGGGGGAGGGGGGGACAGGGGCTGACTCCCTTCCCCACCCCTCAAAAGAAAAAATACAACAAAAATGCAGGTTCCCTCCGAGGTCTGAAAGGAACACATTTGGGGGATCTCAAAGAAGGAATCGGTCACCTCACATGGTTGGTTTCCTTTCCCTTCAAATGCTAAAGGGAGTCCGAATCCCATTTGTGTGTGCGCTTTTTTGAGGGCACCAAATTTTTGTGTGGTTTTGAAGGGAAACCAAAGGAGACTCGATCATTTTGGAGGCCCCCCCCAAAAGAACGTCACAAAGCCATTTCGAGATCCCATGTGTTCGAAGTTCGTAGCCAACGAGTCCAAAGATCCAGGCGCCTCGGGGCGCTGCCGGCGCTGCCTGCGCTTCTGGCCTGGCACGCGGTACTCTTCGAGGCAACGCATCAGGAAAAAACGGGAGGGAATGAGAATGGAACGGCCCCAAGAAAAACCATCCAGCTGGTGGTTTCCTTTCCGGGGACCCTTGGGTTCATTGCCTCATTCCCTACTCATGCACCAGCAAGATGTGTTTTAGTACTACTCTCACTCCCTGTCCTGAACTTGAAACTTTTTGGGATGTTGAGTTTGGTGGCAGTAAAAACTGCTAAGACAGTAATACTACCTGTTGCCGTGTTTTGGTGTTTAGGGTTTAGTGGGGGTTGCCGTTTAAAGGGGATCTGAGAACTGCCCAGTATACTAACCATATTTTAAACAATAGTACTCATTGAATATACTTGGTTAGTATGGAATGATGACAAAGATGACAAGGACAATGTTCAGTTGTTCCCAGATGCCATGTTTCAAGACAAGGCCCCCAAGAGCCATCCAACTGATGGTGTTCTTTAGACATTTTCTTCAGTGCATTTGCATTCGGTCAAACGATTAATTCCCAAAACCGAATCATTCCCTACTGACCGGTAAGCCAAATGAATAGGGTATGTATCAAGATAAAAAGCAAATGGTTGGTTCTTTTTTGGCTCCTTTAAAAAGCGAACAAAAAGGGGCCACATGAATGTGTGATTTCTCTGATGGCACCCCTTATTTTTGCCCAAAACAACCAAAAGGAACGCCGCTGGCAACCCCCATTTTTGATGGCACCCCCCTTTTTTGGTGGTGTTAAAGCCGTCGTGCCATGTTGGAAAAATCCGACTCAACAAAACAGCGAGGCAAGATGACATGGCATCTGGGCGAAAGAAAGCGCCAGGCCTTCGAGGATTATGCCTTGACGAGTGTCTCGGATAGCAGAACATCGAGCCAATGGACGTAAACTTGGCAGTTCCAAGCCATCCGGTGAAAGTATGTTCCCAAGTGTTTTAGTGGTTTGTAGTTTTGTTTAGTGGCTTTTAGTGTTTTCTAGTTGTTTTTGGTTGTTTTTGGTTGGTTTAAAACGGTAGGTTCCACTAGACCACTGAAAGTTTTAGACTATTAACAGGAGATGAGTGGTTCATGAAGGCAAACTACTAAGCATGCGTAGTTCGTGTTGGACGGCCAAGTCGTGACAAGCTTCTTTTGTGGCAGACCTTGTGATCTACTTGTTTGCAAGACCTACCAGTACCAGATGGGTTTGGACTTTTTGATTTGGGAGACCCAGTTGCGAGGGGAAACGGAGTTTCAAGCTCAGGAGAGGATGCTCGACAACTCACGCACCGCGAGGCCATCGAGAGGCGGGGTCTGAAGCGGTGCCAAATGGCGAGCAGCGCATCGACGGGATCTGAAGTTTTGGTTTATGGTCCTTATTTGTCTCGCCCCCCAAAAGGTGATTGCCTTTAATTTCCAGGTGCTGAAAAAAAAAGCCGTGACATGCCTTGGGCTTTCATTTAAAAACAACAAAAAGCAATGAAAGCTTCGTGGCTCCCAGCCATCCCCTTAGCTTTTCAGTATTTTGGTGTTTAGGTGTAGTTTCCATTTGACCCACTCAAACTTAGTCACTCTTAGCACGGGATCTGAGGGCAACCCAGTGAGAACCTAGAGTCTCCATGACCCTTTAAACATGGGGTCACTACCCTAAATAATGGGGGTCATGGACCTAATTTTAAAGGGTCATGGAGACTCCAGGTACCCTTCTTCTAACCACTCTACTCAAGAACCTAGGCGGGGTATTTTCTGGGGCTCAACGGGTCGTCCTTGGCCCAAGTCGATCGTTTTACCATTGGCTTCCTCTTCGGTCGGATGCTCCAGGCTGCCAGAGCACCGTCGGCCGGAGGCCACGAAACGGCTGCAGAGCTTCTGCGAACACTTTAATCGGGCCTTCCCCTTGGTGGAGCGCCTTTCGGCCGAAGAAGGTGTCCTTAACTAGGTCCCCGAGCTAGGTGCCCTTGCTCACCCCTTTGGGGAGGGTTCCCCAACTAAAACAGACTACAGAAACAAAAGGTACCCTTCTTCTAACCCCTCTACCGGAGGACCTAGGTGTCGTTTCTTGTTGCCCACAAAGACACCAACTCGTCTCCAAATGATGCCCAAGTGTTGGGCTGTCTCCATGACCCTTTAAAAATAGGTCCATGACCCCATTATGTAGGGTAATGACTCCCATTTCAAAAGGGGTCATGGAGACTCTAGGTACATGGACTGTGTGGGAATTTGCAATAAAGAGCATGTCAGCAGAACCCTCAGTGAATTGTTTTCGGCTTTCCGGCGCTCACATGGTTGGAGCACCCTTTGGAGTTTCCTTTCGCTGACCAGTTGACCAGTTGGTCGCAACATGGCTTCAACATACCCGAGAGCAAATTTGCAGCCACGGCGCCTGCCACGGCTCTACAATATTGAATGTCTTTTTGGAAGGTGCCTGTGAAGCTTTCCGGGTTCCTAGAATAGTGGAATAGCCCCTCAGACCCCTTGGAAGTCCATTCTCCGGGATTTGAAGTTTGGCGCATGCCCATGCTAGAGGGTGTTCAAAGTCAGGGTTCCTGGGGTCGTTGCCTGAACAGACCTACCCATTTGAGGCCTGGTAGCGTCGAATCCGGGTGCTTGGCTTTGAAAGAAAGCAATTGAGGGGCTCCCGGCCCTCATCTCGATTCTGCCGCTGTTAATAGTCGATCCTTTGCCATATTCCATCGGCCTTTTTTGCTAGATGTTCGTCCAAATAAGTTCCACCAATTCCAGGCTCTTCGGATTACTTCCATGCCTTCAAACCACATCCTTGGTTCCAATCCCGACCGCTCGCAGCTCGCGCCAGTCGTTCGCTTGCGGCTTCTGCTCGCTCGGTCCGTCGGCTTGAGGCCTCTTCGAGTGCGAGGCCAACCCCTTCCTGGTGAAGGGGGAAGTGAACCTCCCAGGGGCCATGCCACTCGCTCGGATTGGAGCGAGCCAGCGGTCTCTGACTCGATCAGTGAGCCCAGAGCTGGTGTGATGCATGAATGCGTCTTGGAGAGGGACGACTTTTGATTGGTGTTTAAAGGGATACCAACAAAGGAATGACATTTGAACAATCCGTGATTCTCGGACGCTGAGGGTCCAACACACCCGAGTCAACGCCGTTTTCCAACCCTCGCCAAAGCGTTTGTGAGCCCTTAGGTTTAGGACACACCCCTGTGGTTCGACATTTGTCGGGCGGATGGGGCATGCCTCGCTGAGGACGCCAGATACGCCCGTGATCTTTTCGCTGCCTTATGTGGCGCAAGCTGGGGAGACGGAGGCAGAGTCCGATGGGTTCCTTTGGGCATGCTGAAATGCGGTGGAGAGGGGTTTTACATTGGGGTCGACCTTTGGGGCCATGTTGCATCTTTGCCCTTGACCAATTTGATGAACCAAAAAAACGCTTTAAATCTTCGGCTTAGGATTGAACCTTAAAACATATCCCATGGAATGCAGCGGGCAAAAAGGCGCAATTGCAACTCAACCGACAACTTGAATCGGGTACTAGCCACGAAAGATCATTGGATTCCCGACCTACTGCGTGCCAAGCCGTAAGGATTTGGTGGATTGTCCGCTCATGCTCTTTGCTTCCTTCCAAGAAATGATGAAGGTTTGGTCGGTTGGGTCCGTTCATTCGAGAGTTGAAAGTGACGTAATGTTGACCCATGAAAAGGCACCCAATTGCGTGATGGTGAGTGTCCCATATTTTGGAGGGGAATCCTTTACTTTCGTGGGTTGCTTCGTCGCTATGAATCCGACAGGTCCTACTTAGATCGGAGGTCAACATTACACACTCGTCCTGCTCTGGTGCAGACATCAGTCCAATTGCTCGAGAGTTTTCCCCCTTGGTTTTACAGTGGGAAGCTATCAATACTGGACACATATTGTTTTCCCGGGGAACTTAAGCAAATGGATACTGGCACCAAATCTCGTTGCCCTTTCAAGTTTCAGCCATTGCCTGAGATCCCTTTTGTGTCCATTCCTTAAAATTTACAAATTTACGGCTTCGACATGCAGGTGTATGGACTATTCTCCCAAGAATGTGAGGGTTCCTAGTTTGGACCTTTTATCACCATGTTAGGATCCGAAACTAAACGGGATTAGGCGCTGCTTGGACCATGATTAGGGCTGTCTAGCTCAAGGGGAATCGTGAGAAGTAGGAGATGGAAGTAAGTGCACCTCCCCACCCAAAACGGGCCTGAAAACCAAAGGCGGATCGGTGAGGGAGTCCACACAGGGATCTTCCAGATCCTGAATCCTTTCCTTGAGGGGCTTGCGGTGGTCTTCCCTTTGCGATTGTGGAAAGTCGGATTCTCTGTCATGTTGAACTTTTGGAACAACCCAGCAAACGAGCAACAACGGTTGCCCTTGTTATTGGAAAACCTTCCAGCCAAGTTGGCACAGCTTGGGACTGTTTGTTTTGGCATTCTTTTATAAGTTGGGGTACACCCCCCTCAGAGAAACTACCAACCTGCGCCAAAACAGCTGTTTGTTTGTTGTTGTTTCTTTCGTTTTCTTGGGGCGGGGGTTAGGACAGAGCCCAATGAATGGCCGCCGCTTCGCTTAAAAAAAGTTACTGGCAGGCGCCCTCCCTGTGCACCGTGCAGCTGGCGAATGTGCTGCAGACGGCGCAGAACGACTTGGTGGAGGCAGATTCGCCGGGCCTTGGTGCGGGCATTTGTTCTAGGTCCCCCAGTGGTGCCCTTCTCTCCCCTTTTCTTGGTTGGGAGGGTTCCCTAGACTACAGGAAAAAGTTGGTGGCCCTTATTCTAACCTCTCTACTCAAGAACCTAGTTTTGCGCGTGATCCTCGCCGGACCGCGAGGTTTGGGCCCCCGTTGAGACAGCCCGCGTTTGGTTCTGGTTTGAACAGGTGGCAAGGTTTGGTGGTTCAAAAACAATGGTTGTTGCCCAGTTCCGAGCCTCTACACTCTACACATCTAGGTCCCCCAGTAGTGCCCTTCTCTCCCCTTTTTTTGGGGAGGGTTCCCCTGCTAAAATTGGCTACAGAAAAAGTTGGTACCCTAATGCTAACCTCTCTACTCAAGAACCTACACATTTTTTCTAGGTTGGGGGCGCAATTTTCGCAAGGACACAAGCGGGTGTGGGTCAAATCAAACCACCAGGAATTGGACCGCAGGTTTTAGTCTTTGTTTCCATTTGGCCACGGGTCAAAATCCCGTACCCTCAGTGAACATCCCAATCCAAGCACTAAATAGGTCCTGAAATGGGTGGTGAATCCACCTGCCCACCAAAATGGGATCCCAAAACGGTTCTGACAACCACAGCCATTTGCCAAGGCAAGCCATTTTGGGGTGATTTTTTGACCACCACAGCCTCGAGGCCTTGGACCCGGGAGACCGGACAGTGCCACTCTCCTCGAGCACAGCGCCCAAGGCCTGCAGCGCCTTGTTGGCGTCTCTGGCGCCTCGGACAAATTGCCATGGGTCGAAAGCCAAATCGCACCCCCAAGTGAACATCCGATTCAATCCAAGCACTAAATAGGTTCAAACATGGGTGGTGCACATACCCCAAAATGGGATCCCGTTGGTTTTGGCCCACAGCCAAATCGAAAGGCAACGACGTAGTGCGGACGGTTTGTGAAAGCGCGATGAAACACCGAGATGACTGGTAGAATGGTCGGGATACTCCAGCAGACTTGGTCCGGGGATGATTGGTGAAGAACACGGGTAGTTTCACGGCATGCTGAGTTGTGGAAATCGATGGCGTGTACCTGTTTGGGGTTATGACCCCAATGGCTTCAAACCTTAAGGTCCTTGGGCGAATTGACGGGATCTCAGATTTTTGTCCATAGTTACTTGGTGGCCCCCAGCCATCCCCTTAGCTTTTTAGCCCTTCTAGTGTTTAGTGGTAGTTTTCATTTAACCCACTAAACGTTAAACTTTTAGCGGGGGATCTGAGGGCAGCCCAGGGTTAGTGAGGCTCGGTTGATGTCATTGACCTTCCCTTTGGAATGAGGCAGTGTAACCCCTACAGTGCGGGTGTTTCAACTGCAGAAAAAATCAGAGCTCAATCGGTTGCTTCACCGAAGCCTTGTTTGCATTCGAAGTTGGAACTACGCAAATTGGGAATCGATCCCACATGTTGAACAACCCAGAACATGGTTGTTGTTGGGAAACATGTTTTTACATTTTTGCAAATTGTGGTTTATAGTGGTTGAAATCCAGCCACTTAACTGCTATTTTTTTTCTCATTTGTTGATCCCTTCCAACGACCAAGAGAAAGGGGGTAACCCGTTGTGGTTGGAACGCTTCGCAGGAGTTTGCCTTGTGAGCTTTTGGCCGCCCAGTTGGGCGGTTTGAGTTGAATCTTCGGGATGGTTCCAAGAAGAAAAGCGGAAAAGCGGCGCCGGCTCCAAAAAGGCACCCCTTGGCCTTATTGATTGGGCGTTGAAGGACGGCGCCCGAATTTGGTCCAGCTCATTTCCAGAAACAACCCACATGGTGTACCCGCTTTTGATGGAAGGCGTAGCTTCTCAGCCTACATCAACACATGAAAGTTATTGAGGAGCTAACCTGGTTGGGAATTCCTGGTTTGGACCATTTTCCTTTCAAAGCAAGCTTCTGCAGATTTCCATCTTGAAGGGAAATTCACCCTTTCGTGGACCCCATGTACATGGGGGCCGTATACCTGCCGTTGGAACGTGCTTCTTGAAATCCATGGCATTTGTCCCAACCACCGAAGAAAGTGGCAGCCTGGTAGAATTTGGGCCAATCATGGCGAGCTCACCTAGAACAAGCCCCATCATCAAGGTTTGGTCCGGTTTTTACCATGAGCTGCAACCACGGATCACTTTTCCCTTGGTGGGTAAAGGAAGTCCTGTGCAACCAGCAAGGTGCCCTCGCTTCTACACCAGGGTGAAAGTAGAAGGTACAATTCCCTTTCTGTAAGTAAAGAGATGCCTTAACCAAATGTTCCTGAACATGAGATGCTTATTGTGCAAAAGAAGTGGTGAGAAGTAGAGTTGCTTTTGATTCTTGGTGGAAGTATTGTTGGTAAAATGCGGGAAACTTGTGGGTTCCCTATGTTTCCCTTTTTGATGATTTGAGACATCACCTTTTTTGGCCTTTGAAAGGGGATCTTCTTTGGGGTGATGGTTATTTAATAGGGGAAAAACCAGGGAGCCTCCATTTCGTAGACGGGTGGATTCTCCCGAGGACCTGCAGGCAGACCTGCTGCCGCTGCTGCATCAGTACCGGGATGACTTGAGCAATGGCTTGGACTACGACTTGGCCGCCCGGCGCAAGGTCCAAAAGGGATGCTGTGCACTACAAAGAAATCCGGACATCGCATCACTTGAAACGAAACCATGGTTGAAACCATAACGTTTGCATAGGTGTCCTTTTTGGTTGTTGTGCTAGAAAAATAGAGGGCCCTGGTTTGCCTGGTGGTTTCATGATCTACCAGGGCCATCTATTTCCCCTAAAAGGACACCTATGTTTAGTGGTATTTACAGGGGAATCATCAGAAACCAGGGTTTCTTAGGTGCAGGATTTCGCAACCATCCACAGTATGAACAACAAATGGGTGTGCCTTTTCATGAGCGTACCCCGGTTTTGAGGAAATGAAAGGGAAACCAAAAAGGCCAACCCCATTTTGGTGGATCCCCTGAAAAGGATGCACCCAAATATGTATTCCCTGGCGTGTAGTAAGGAGATGACACGGCACACGCACCACATTCCCATTCGGAAGTGAGGGTTACTTGCCAAAAGACAAATATGTGGTGTTCCTTTGGACCAACCTGCAAAAAGGGTACCCTCACAATGACACACACACACACCCATGTGTACACCCGTGTGTGTCGAGGTGAAAGTTTGGGGGGAGGGAATGTTGAGGGGACCATGCAGAACAAGTCTGGGCCATTGAGGGTTACCAACCCTTGCATGACCCATGAAGAGTTGCTTTTATGAGACCCTTGTTCTAACCTCTCTACGCAAGAACCTAGAGGAGATTTGTACAGGTGATGACAGCATTCTGATCTTGCCTATACCCCTCCCCCACCCTTTAAACACAGCTGACCGTGCACGGACGAGGCTCACCGAAAGGCAAGGAAAGGGCAGTTAACCTCACCCAGATAGCACCAGGGACATCCGAGCCAGCGTCTGGTTTCGCGGGTTCTTCAACAAATTTCCACTGTTTTCCTATCACTAGCATTCTCACAGATACCACCAGGCAGCCCTAAGCACCAGGTGTTTGTGCACCGGAAATCCGAAGGTTGATCAATTGACGGAAGTGGACGGGGTTATTTCTCCAAATGGGAAAGTCCACCAGATCTTGTCAGATGATTGAAGTGAAGGTAGGTGGGCTTGATAAGAAGTACACAAAACCGTCAAAACCAATCCTTTCTCAAACTGGGTTGATCAAATTGAAACCTCATGCCAGAAATTATTGGTTTCGCGTGTGGTGGTGGCTGCCCGCTCTAATCTGGATTAGGATTAGGGATCTGTCCCATTTTGACCAACCTAGAAGTCGGTTTGAAACTACCAACCTGTTTCACACCACACCAAGGTGATTCGCTTTTTCAGGCCCTAATTAAAGACCCAAATGGGAGAACCAATCACCTAGGACCCACAATCGACCTTTCGGGACTTCAAATCGACCTTTTTGGGACCTAAAGTCGACCTTTCTGGGACTCAAACTCGACCCAGAGGCGAGACTTAGACTCCCGTCGGTTCGCCTACCCAGCGGGGGCATGCAAGGCCGGCCTCGAGGAGGCCTTGGCTCGGCGCCTGCGGGGAGCCGTGCGCATCCAGGCCGGAGACGGGGCCGGGGCGAACGGGGCGAAGGGTGCTCGGGCTGCTGCCCAATGCACTCAAACAGGTCTCCGGCGAAAGCAATAAGAACCTGCCACACGCAAGGCAAGTCACGGCCAAGCAACTCAGTAACTCATGTGTAAAAGCGCCAAGAGAGGGGAAGTATTGGTAAAACCAAGGTTCTGAATCTCTGAAGAGGCAAGAACCCTGAAACAAACTCAGTCCAAAGACAAACATGTTCCAGGTGATCACCGGAATGGGGGCCACTCAACATGGGACCGAAAGGGGACAAGGCTTTCTCCAGTTGCGTTGTTTGTCGCCCATTGTGGTGAAATCGATTCCCTTTGAAACCGACAGGGAACAATTCAACACAAATTCCGAGAAAACAAACAGCAATTAGTGAAATCGACTCCCTTTAAAACCAACAGGGGAAAAAGCACACAAATATCATATATATATAATACATATATAAATGTATATCATTTGAAGTCGACAGGGGAAACTCCTACATATATATATATAATACACATATATATATATACATATATATATATATATATATTCCTTCCAGCAAAAAGGGAAGCCTTTACCGAGTCCAAGGGAAGCAGGTTGTGCCGGGAAACTCCGTGTGCTCCAACATTGTATCGGGCTCCCATCTCAGCTAACCATTGCAACGTGACACCCCCCTCTCCCAGATACCAATCATTGCCAGACGTGTCTAACCTTTGTACTTCTTTTGTTTAATCCCTTTTGAAGGTGTCCTGCATTTGCCGTTAGCAAAAAGATCACTTGCGGGGGGAGGGGGGGGTTCTAAGTGGGGCCAAAAAATGCAGTAGGTTTGTGGGTCAAATTGTGCTCCGCTTTCCTGGAGACTGCCTAAAACACGCCTCGGGAAACTCAGAGTGTCCCGATTCACTTCACTTCTATTGTCGCCCCACGCTTTCTTTAGACGCTTTTTTGCCCCCACGCTTTTCTTTAGATTTTTTTTTTTTGCAGGGTTTGCCCACTTTCAGAGAATCTCGAGAATGGGCAGGGAAGGTACGGCTGGAAAACTGGCAACACCGGTCTGCAATCCTTGCTTCCGACCAACCTTCTACTCTGACGTCTTCGGAGCAATCCTCACATTCTTGGTGACATGGTGACATGGCGTGTGCAAGATGTGGTACTTGAGTCAATCTGCCTGGGTCCAGCAAAGTGACATCCTCAAAATGATCATCTAAATGGTGGCTGAAAGACCCGGACAGAAATGATTACTGTTTGTGGTCTAGGTTAGAAATCAAACAACAGAACATCAAACGGTCAAATGGTTGGTTTTGGGAAATTGTGTTGGCCAGACTTCCCTTCACAAGCAACAGAGAAATATCGTCCGAAAATGGACATGACTCGGACACGCATGCCCGTGTTTCTTTCATTGGCTTCCATGAATCATCGATTACTTCTCTCCCAGAAGGGGACATGGCAAATTGGGCCGGGTGGTCTCCTGCTTTGGCTAAGAGCCCTCCGAACGAAGCTTTCACAAGCCCACTCAGCTTTGAATCTTCTCTTCATCGAGATGTTTGCGCCAGTGTGGGAGCTGTGTTTGGGTACCATTTTTTCAAATCTTCAATCACATGCTGGCCCACATGGGGCTATGTGACCTACTGCAGGGCCACCACAGGTGGAAAAAGAAGCACGTCTTCTGATCGCCGTATTCGGGTTCTTGGGTGCTCCCTTGTTTAGACAAGCCCGCGTTTATTTGTCTCCAGTGTGGGAGCGTGCTTGTTTGGGTACTGTACATGTTTGGGTGCTGCCTTGTTTAGACAAACCCGCGTTCGAAGCCTCAAGCCGGGAGTGGCTACAACCGCCCCGTCGAAAAAAAATATCCGCTTCGCTTCGCGCGAGGTGCAGCTGCGGCACTTCCGCTTCGGCGGGGAGCTGAAGGCCGCGGCGGAGTGGGGGGGGACAAGTTTCCCGTTTTTCAGCGTGGGGCAACTGACAATATAATTTTTGTTGTGGGATCACTCGGGGTTTCTCCCCCCTTCTGTGATACAAGGGAATCCCCCTTTCTATTAACAAAATAGTCTTTGGGAAGCCCGTTTTGCTGTATCACAGAAGTGGTCATTCCCCACAGCCCTGGACAAAATAATTTTGGTAGTCGATCGATTGTTCACTTGGGGAGAACATAGAAAGGGGTCCAAGATAAGGTTGGCGGAGCGATCACTTGTCAGATGCATGCGGGTTTCACCTCTTCTTTCTTTTGTAGTGAGAGTTTCCACCTGCTACACTCACGCGTATGCTGGGGTGTAGTAGAACAGACAAGTGGCGCAAGGGGGAAATCACAAATTTCCCAGGTCCTTGTGGGGAACCAGGGATTTGGTCAGGGGCTCAGGTCACTTCGGTGAACAGTTTGCTTCTAAGCATTGACCAGTGCCATCTATCTGCAGAGTTTATGGCGAGCTCACCCAGCCGGGGGTAAAACGAGCTCACCATGGTACATATCCTTTACTTGGGGATTCCTTATTTCAGGTTTTGGACATCTTGCAACATTTGCCGAGGCTACCGGTTCTCATGCAGGAAGCGTTTTCACGGGGAGTTGCCAATGAAGTCGTAAACAAAAACAAAACTCGTCTTTGAGTCAGGGATGGACGTCATCCCCCAAGACCAGAGAAGGAATTCGCATGACTCCGCCGACCTCGGCCGAAGCCGCGTTTCGAAGCCGCGGTGCGAGGACTCCGGGCGCTTGGCGATCCTGCGGCAGAAGCTGCCGCAGGAGCCGCTGCCCTTTGGCATGGCGGAGGACCGCCTCAGGCCTCAAGCCGTGGGAGTGTTTTGGTTATGCTAGTGTGGAGGGTGACGAAATTCATTTCGCCACCACCTACGAAGCCCTGGTTTCTGATGAGTTCCCTGTAAATACCAACAAACCACGGTTTCGAATGGTTTCCAAAGCCACTCATTCAGGGAAACCAGCAGGGATACAGGGGAATCCAGGGATACGGGAGGATCCCCCCTAAATGCACCTTGACAAAGTTTGATATGGGAAATGGCGCCAAGATAATCCCCCGATTCTAGGTCCCCCAGCCAGGTGCACCCCTTTTTTGGTTGGGAGGGTTCTCCTGCTAAAATAGACTACGGAAAAAAGTGGGTAGCCTTATCCTTATTCTGCCCTCTCTACTCAAGAACCTCGGGGGGGGATCCTATTTTGGTATCGCAGAAAAGGTTATTACCACAACCATGATTGTCAGGACGCCCTTGGTGCTTTCGATTTGTGGTTGGGTCCCGCGTTGAACCCCGGGTTCTTGTTCCCCCCAAACACCCAAACCACCAATCCAATCCACCAATTGTGGGGAAGCTGGTGACACGAGGGTATTTTTTGGGAAACCTAGAAGAATGAATCATCAGGATGAGCGAGAATGACAAGTCAAGAGGGACTAGGTCCCTAGTAGGGCCCTTTTTCACCCTTTTTGGGGGGAGGATTCCCTACTAAAATAAACTACAGAAAAACACAAATCGGGTACCCTTACTCTATCCTCTCTACTCAAGAACCTAGTGGAGGAGGAGTCCAGTGTCCATCCGGAAACCCAGGAAAAACAGATCCGGTTTTTGGAAAAGAACGATGGCTGAAAAGAATGGGCAAGGCATCAACCCCTAGATATATGGCCATGAATTTTAATAGGGAACCACCTCAAAAGCGGTTGGTGGACATGACTCCCCATGAATCTCCACCTAGAATGGGGAATCAACCCCTAGAAACACCCGCAAAGACCAGCTGGACCCCTCGCGTCGGATCGTCGGATCGCAGCTCGCTCGTCAGGAGCTGCAGCGGGAGCTGCAGCGCAGCGAGTCTTTGGAGGCGGCGCGGCAGCTGCGGGCGCTGCTGGAGGACTGCATCCACCTTTGCGCCTCGTTTTTGTTTGTTTTTTCTCGCGGGAACGTGGCGCCTGGGTCCAGGAAACCCGGTTGTTGTGGGAACAAGTTGGGCTTCTGGTTCCCCACTCTGCAGGTGTTTTTTTTGTTTTTTCCCCACTCTGAAGTTGATTTGTTCCCCCACTTCGGTGAGAATTACCGGGGAAAACCGGGCCTTTCAATGGCTAATGGGTTTTTTGGAAGGCCTTTCGGCAGGGAAGACCAACCCAAACTAGATCGAGAAGACATGAGACAATGTGGGACATGGGGTGTTGGGTTGGAAAGATGGACAAATATCACCCAACAGAAAGGTGGGGGTGTCTGTGGGGCTTGGGGTTTTTGGGGTGGGACATGTGGGACATTATCACTGATTATCTGATCCCCTTGGCCATGACCCACGTCAGGAGATTTGACCATGGCACATTCTGGTGAGTGCTACCCCAAATGACTACCCGCAGGCAAGCCAGGGAATATATCCCAATAACGTGGCTATAGTGTTGTATGTCCCACGAAACCCATATATATATATATGTATGTATCCACTACACAAAAGACATCAACCATAGGTGTCCTTTTTAGGTTATGTTGGTTAGAAATAGATGGCACTGGTTTGGGTTGTTTTTATTGCATTCACTAGGGCCATGTATTTTCACAAAAGGACACCTATGCCCGTTTTTTCCTGAAAGTGCTGGGAGTGGAGTTTGAGGGGTGGTGGCAACCATTTTGGATGCTGGCGTGGCACCGAGGTCTCTCCTTGGGCTCTTTTGGATCGGCCGGGAAAGCTGCGGCAGCTTGGCCGGGACATGGAGAGAGACCGCTTGGTGGTTCCCGGTTATCTCCTTAGCTGCTTTATCTTTTTAGCGGTAGTTTTCATTTAACCCACTAAAGTTTAACGTTTAGCGGGGGGGTTGAGGACAGCCCAGTTTTATGCTTCTGTTTCTGTTCCATAAATGGCTGTCCTTTTTGAGGGTACCCCTCTTTTGCGGCACCAACAGGACAACCAGCATTTTGGGTTCCTAAAAAAGCCACACCCATATGTAGTGTGCCAGGAAAGAACACACATTTTTGGAGGACCCCTAATTCCGCGCCATAACAAGGGGAGCCATTGCAGCTTAAAAGTCTCTACTAGACGCTAATAGTGCTTGTTGGCCATTTAGAGCCACCCAAATCACAGCCTTTCCCACTGCTCCTCCTATGGCCTGTCAATATTGGATTCTTTCAGATCCTCCATCTGAGGGTCTGCCTTTTCTCCGCTACTGATTCGGAGTCTGGTCACCTGGTGGCCCATGGGACAGCAATGGCTTCTCTTCCTATGGCTTCAAGTCTGGACCCCCCCCCCCCCTAGAGTGCAACATAAGAAGCTAGATGATGACAGACGGATTGTTTCTATCACGACAAGCACCGTTTTCTGGCGCCCGAACTCCCCCCCTTCTAATGATTTATAATTTTCTGGGATGGCATTTTTATTACAGGCCTGTTATGATTTGGGTATACAAACTCATTTGGTTAAGTTTGCCCCTGGATTTTTTATTACAAACTGAAAACGTTCTTTCGCCGCGAATCCCCCTTCTGTTTAGTTCGCCTGTCAAACAAAGGCCCAACGCATTTTTTATAGCCTTTGGTGTGCTTGCCCCAATGAAAATGGTACCCTCAAAAAGGCAACCCGCCCCATACCAGGTGGGGTTTTGTTGGGTTCCTTGACTCGCACCTTGACCAAAACCAGACCCATCCGATGTGGGGCTGGGTGGGGGTTGGGGGTGGGTTGGGGATGGGTTGGGGATGGGTGGGGGTGCTGGGTGGGGGTGGGTGGGGAGGGTGGGGCTGGGCGGGGGTGGGCGCCGATTCTGCAAAATGGTTCTCACCCCAACAATCCTTCACTCGCAATCGCCCATCAAATCCAGCCGCCCCGATCGCCGAGGTCCAGGCGCAGACGCCCTTGGCGGAGCTGCTGGGCGCCTCCGGGCAGGCGGAGGCGCTCCCGGCGGCGCTGCGCTCGGCGAAGCTCTGCCACCTGCAGGACCTGCGCCTCGGCCTCCACGAGTCGACGCGTCGGACGCACTCGATGGGCGAGGGTGGGAGCTGGGTCCAGGAGGGTGGCTCCTCCAGGTGGCTTCGGTGCAGGTAGGTGAGCGGCTCATTGGTCGCTTTTTTTGTTTTTCTCTAGGCCCCCCCAGTAGTGCCCTTTTACCATCTTTTTTTTTTGGGGGGGGGGGTTCCCCTACTAAAATAGACTACAGAAAAAAGGGTACCCTTATGCTAACCTCTCTACTGGAGGACCTTGGCCTTCTGGATAAGATGTGAGCCTTATCCCGAAATCCCATCACCTTCTTATCCCACCCCACGCCACCCCCCCCCTCTGAGCAAAACAAAAAAGTCGACCACCCTTTGCGGGGGCTCTTTTGAGGGCCTTCAGGTCATTCAAAAGACCATCCCACCCAGTAGGTGAAGAGTTCCCTTGGTGGCCTTCCATGGGTTTTTGTTGGTTCCCTGCCTGCTACGTTCCATGGGTTTGTCATCGTTTGAGGAAGCCCCCCCCCCACCCAAAAAAAAAAACAACAACAATGTTTCCTTTTGGCGTCAATGTAAAGAACCACGACAAAAACAGGGTACCACTTTAAATACTGGTACCACGACTATCTATGGTCCAACCTGAAGAGCGAGATCAGCACAAATTACACCCTAGCTTACACCCAAAAGTCGAACTAGCTCACCCATGAAGGGAAGCTGGTATTTCGCCCAAATTGTAACACGTGGCACCCTCAAGCCGCGGCCGACGTCGCGATTCGGCTTGTTGCAACTTGAGGTATATGGAGCTGGTGCGGTCCAACGATGCGGGGGATGCCCTGGCTGGCGTAGCCTTGGCATACCAGGAGAGATTTCGCGGGTCTGACAGGGATCCCAGGGCTCCGAAGTGTGGGCCTTTTTTAAGGTTTGGTTCTCCTTTAAACCCCACTAAAAGAGTGGGACCCTCAATAAAGCCACAAACCCACATCGATGTGTGTGTGTGCTTGTTTTTGGAGGTACGCCGGCTTCACATTTGAAGGTTGGTTTGGAAGGAGCCGCATTTGACAAATATTCACAAGAGGTTAGGTCCCAATGTTGGGGTTTTAGGTATTTCTGTTTGGTGACACCCTAAAACTGGTATCTTCAAAGCCAGTTTTCAAAAGGAGATGAATCTAAAGGTGGGCGGTTTCACGCACGCCAACCCGGGTACTGTTTACTTCCATTTTCTGAAAGTTTTTTTTATTTTATTCCTTCTTGATTATAAAAGGAAACGATGACACTACTGGACATACTGTGGATGGACGAAATCCTGCACCACCTAAGAAACCCTGGTTTCTGATGATTCCCCTGTAAATACCAACAAACACTGGTTTCCCATGGTTTCATTTCGTGGTGCGAAATGGGTAGGGGTCAAAATTAAACCCCAGGGGACCGCAGGTTTTTTTTTTATGTTTCCACTTACTAGGGCAACCCATTTGGGGGTTACCCTATTTTTGACAACCACAGCCAAATGGATTTGGTGCATCCACAGAATCTTATCCCCCCAAAAAACCGACCGGGGTACTGTTTACTTCCATTTTCTGGAAGGAATATGTGCTTTCCCCTTGTTGGTTTTAATGAGACTCGATTTCACTGGACACATTTGCTCATTTTGGTCCAGCAAAACCGCGTCCAAATGGAATAATTTCGCCGCAGGAGCCCTTGGAAGACGAGCTGCTGGCTGAGCTCCAGAAGTCGGCAGAGGAAGGGGTGGAGTCCCCCAGCAATTGGCGCCCTTTCTCAGGGCTCCCGAGTTATTTGCCTTTTTGGCGATTTTAAACATCACCTTGTTGGCCCGTGAAAGGTGAGTGTCCCTTGATGTGGGTGATGTTTTTTGGGGAAATTTAGGGAGCTCTGTTTCTTTTACCGTGTCTTTTTTGGTTGGGAGATTCGGTTCCGAACCCTAAAATAGACGAAACTGAAAAACAGTTGGTAGCCTTATTCTAACCTCTCTACTGGAGGACCTTGCATCCAGAGTGGCCTTTGGATGGCTTAGTTTGGATGAAGATGGCAGTGGTTGCAGGTTGGCTCCGATCATGTTTTCTAGCGCCATCTTTTTTTTCAAAAGGAGACCTAGATTTGTGATACCGTGATACCCAATTTGGGGTCTCGTCCAATCTGTTTTCATATTTTAGGTAGACCCAATACCCAATACGGAACAGAATCAGAACATATTATCTTCTATATGGTTGTTGATAGGGAGCCATCTCGAAAGGTGGTGGGTGGGCATGCATCCCCAACAATGCCCACCAAAGGGAACCCAATACCTCCATTTGCTTAAGACTACTGGGAAAAATAAAAATGTTTCAGTAGTGATAGATTCCCTTTAAACCCAAGAGGGGAAAATAAAACATATTCTCAAGCAAATGGAAGAAGGAAAAGTCACACCCAACGAGTCATTCCCATGACAACTTTGCCACTTCGAAGGAGATGTGGTCTTCGCAGACAGTGGCCCAACCCGGAATTCCCTTTTTGGTGCCCGCACAAAGCGAAAGGGATACCCGAGCTTGGAAAAGAGACGCACCCGAACCCGCAGGAGGTCTCCAAAAATTGAGAGACGCCCAACTCACGTGTTTTTTCGCAACGGCCTTTGGCAGGTCAGGAAAGGGGTTTAAAGGCTAGGTCCCCGTAGTGCCCGTTCTCACCCCTTTTTTGGGGGAGGGTTTCCCTACTACAATAGAGTACAGAAAAAAAGGTACCCTTATTCTAACCTCTCTACGGGAGGATCTTGAAGGTATCCACTGCCGGGAATTGCAATGGCATTGAACCAAAATGACAGTACTTCACATCCTGCGCCCACATGAGTCTTCTGCGGTCAATCCTTTCTTTGCCCTCTTCTTCCCCCTGGTTGCATCGCTTCTGGCCCAACTGAGTGGCACTCAAGGGGGGAGTCGGGAAGAAATCGAAGGCGGTATTTCCCATGGCCTGTTGTAAGCGAATCGACCAGATTCACTATTTCGGTTTTCCAATTTTGGTCCTTTTTGTGGCGGCCCCGAAAAAGGGTTAGCCCCTGATTTCTGGGTCCAAACTGAGTCACAATCAAAACACGGGTAAATGAAGGTTAGTAAGGGGACCAGGTTTTGATTCTGACTCAACTGGGCACCTGAAAGATCTGTCGGGCGGTGTCGGTCCGTCAGGAGCTGGCAGAGTGGCTGCCGGTGCTGCACGATCTGCTGGCAGAGCAGCAACTCGCAGCGGTGGAGAGAGGGTCTGCGGCGCTAGGTCCCCCAGCTAAGTGCCCTTTCTCACCCAACTTTTTTGGTTGGGAAGGTAAAGCGACTACAGAAAAAAAAAGGGGTACCTAGAGTGTCCATGACCCTTTAAACCTGGGGTCATTACCCTAAAAAATGGGGTCATGGACAAATTTTGTCAGAATCATGGAGACTCCAGGTACCCCTATTCTAGCCTCTCTACTCAAGAACCTAGGCGGGGTCTTTTCTGGGGCTCCCTGAAACGGACCTTCCGTGGGACCGAAAACCCCAAGTCATCCACGTTGCCCAAAGCGCATCGACCTTTTTACCTTTTGGCTCGCCCATTTTGGTCTTTTTTAGTCGAGGTCCCAACAGGCTAACCTGTTTTTACCGGGTCCTTTGGGCAACTGAGTATCAAGTGGCTCCGACTTGCTTTCCGAGTTTGGTCCCTTTGACTCACCTGGGGGTAAAGCGAACAGAGTACCCTCGAAAAAGAACCCATTTGTTTGCGGCTTGTGCCCTTCGGCCAAGATGGTGGTTTCAACAAATTTGTCATGTCCATTAACCCATAGATGCCACCGTCAAAGTATGCTGTTTCCGTGGGGCAATTAGTGAGTCCTTGATTTCCAACGGACATTTATGGAGTCCCCCACGTTCCTTCTTTGACTGAAACATAGACTACTGGATTATGTTGACCGAGTGCATTTCAAGCTCAAGCTTGAATGGGGTGTGCGTAGCGCCTTCATGCTGCTTCGACGATCAATTCCAAGGTTTCGTAGTTGCAAAAGTTCAACTCAGGCGCTCCTCGGATTGGTTACCCTCCCCAAGTAGGGAACTGCTTCGTGATATTGAGGAACCCCCTTGAATCCGAAGCAACACTTTTCACAGAATTGCCTCTCTTCCTGCTGCAAACAAGCGGCTGAAGTGAGCTTCTGGCCTGAATTGCATAGTGGGTCCTCTCCGTTTCTTTTCCTCTGCGGGTTGGACACAATGCCACCAAGTGACACGGAAACCACAGAAGGTCCCTCGAAAAACCTGCTTCAGGGGGCATCTAGTCAGGTTCTGCTCCTTTTGCCACATGCATGGAGCTTCACATTCCCCATGCCGATTATACTAATAAGCCATCCAATATCCAGCAGAGATACCAGGTTGCAATTCTGACCCTCCTCTACTTCCCCACAGTTGGCACCTGTGCTGCGTCCGTTTCATCCTTGCCGAGGTTGGTGGTAGACAGATTCCCGCCAGGCTGGAATTGTGAGGGCCAATCAGACCGCGGCCAGACAGATCTCGCTGGGTCCGTTTTGCGAAACGCGGATGTGTCAAAAGAACAACCAGGAAATTCAGGAAAAGTCAATTTTGGTGGCAATGGGCTGCCTTCCTGAATCTCCTGCGTTTTTTTGATGAATTTGGTTTGAGAGTGCTTTTAGCTGTTAGTTCCTTTCTTAGGGATTGGTTGGTGGTTGGTTGGTAAGATAGTATAGGTTCGCCATTCACAGTGACACGCTGAACAATCACCCAGTGAACAGGACACCCACCAAATCATTGCTGTTTCCGCAAGACACATTCAGAGGGGAGTTAGACACGGCATGCATATTTGATGCAGCCTTCGAATTTCCAGAGCTGAAGACGGAGATGGTTGGTGCGGATTGAGCGAATCGCCCATGTGGTGCTTGCTGTCGGCCTTCCAGAAGCGTTTGCTTTATTGACGCCCAGAAAATTGAAAATTGTATGACTGTCCGCTGGAGCATTTCGAGGCAGCTCACCAACTCGTGTGCTCACTTTCGGCTTCAAGAGCTTATGGCTCCAAACTCAAGGGCAAGTACCCTCCCACAGGTTAAAAAGCTTAGGGAAAGTCGTCTTCCAAAGGTTTGCTTCCCTGTTTCTCGGGATGACATCATGTTGGAATCCTAATTACATTGTAAGGTCCACTACATTCACCGAACGCCCAACATGCCATGATTGATGTAAAGGCTGAGTTACTATATACATATACATATGTATATATGCATATATATATATATGTAATTGCACAAATGTTTTCCCATGTTTTCTCCATGGTCAAGAGGTCTGGTTGGCTTGCTGGTTAAACATTGCTTCAGCAAGGGGAGGATCGCTAAGAGTTGCGCACCCATGGGGGAACCTTTGCAAGTTCCGCTCTGCTCAAAGCGCAGGCAGCTCCCTGAAAGAGTTCCTCGGCTTTGCAGCAGGCGCCTTGTCGCTGTGGGTGTTGTTTTGGGGAAGGCTTCTCGGGGTTGTTTCCAAGTGGAACACCCTGGGCAACTACGGATTTGTGATTGGTGTGCCTAGCTTGTTTTTTGAGGGTGTCGCTTTGGGGGTAGGGCAAGCCAAAGGGGGGAAACGCCCCCGCGAGAGAAGCGCACACCCTTCTGCCAGGTTGGCTGGAAAAAAAGCTGTCTGTTTGGACGAGGGCATTCGGCAGTTGGCAACTCCAAGACAAAATGTGGGACTTGGACGCGTCCCAGGTCATCAGTCCTGGTGAGCAAGCCCGAATGTACAGTGGTCATTATCGGCCACACACACACACACTCTTTTTTTGGCTCAGTGTTTGATAACATCTTATGTGGTGACCGTGGGGTGAAAGCAGATGGCACCATTCCCCAATTTTGGTTTAGTCATCCCTTTACCTGTCAACAGAGCCGGAAACCAAGCGTTCCAAACCTTGAGTGGCGCCTGTTTGTCCCCTTGAACGACAGCCAATACTCTCAAAAAAACGACGACTGCATATGGTTTCCTCCAACAGAAAGCCCAACGGGTCAGGAATCAACAACACACAACAAGAAACAACTGCCCATGTTTCTCACCTTTTGTGGAGCTGTTTTCCCTTAAAAACCAACTATACAATTACTTGAAACAGCAATTACTGCCCAACTTTTCCTCATACAAATTTCCATGGAGAATCCTCCCCCCCCCAAAAAAAAAAAAAAAACAACGACTGCCCACCCACCCACCCCTTTTACCCGACCCAAAAAGGTACAGCAACAAACACCACGCAACAGAACGGGAAAAACAAAATAACATGGAAGAACAACCCCGACTCGTGCTTTTTTCTTCGTTTTTTGTTCTCCCCCCCCTTCCCCCCTCCCCCCCCCCTGGACCCCGCCCGGACCGCCCGGACCGCCCGGACCAGGCGAGGATCCCCCCGAGTGCTTCCCCGAGCAGCTGGAGCTGCGGCATGCGCTGGCGGTGCACCGGGCCCTCGAGAGGGCCGCTTGGGCCTCCGAACTTCGGCGCCCGCGGGCGGGCGGCGCTTCGGGGGGGGGAGATGTTGGGGGAAGGGGTGGTTCTGGGCCAAAATAATCGGGGTGGGGGGGGAGGGAGTTTTTTGGGTGGCAAGGCGTTGGAAGTGTTCTGTTCAAACAGCCTGGGGGGGCGGGGGTGTTCCTCCAGCTTGGGGGCGGGGGTGGGATTGTTTGCCTCTGCAAAGAGCTGGAAGGTTTGGGGTCTTTGCCCAAGAAAAAAGATTCGGAGTGGTTCGGAGCAGCTCTCAGGGAGGGTTCAGGGGGTTCCGGAGCTGTTTGGGCATACCGCCGGGGCTTGTCTCGACCCGTGCGGATATCCGGCCTCTTAATTCCTTTGGTTTTGGGCAGAAGCAGCCACTAGAAAAGAACCAGAGTTGGTTCCAGGGGTGGTTGGTTGGGTTGGCTTGGGTTGGGTTGGGTTGGTTGCAAAATGCGTATCAACAAAAAGACCCCGACCCCCGAAGAGAATCTAAAAGAGCATTGGCCCAACCGCAGGGATGGTCATCAACCTCTTGGGTCAAAATGGGTGATGAGCCATCTCCGGAGGGCCCCCGCGGCAAGGTCATGTTTAAACTACGTCCCTGAGTTTCGGGATCAGCAAAATGGGAGGGTGCCGGTTGGACCTTACACAGGATTACCAAACTTCATCAAAGCCCCAAGACTTACATGTTTGACCCTCCTTGTGCTTTTTGCCACTCCTTCATGAGTGTGGTCGCTTCAGGGGGACAAACGCTAGCTGGTGGCGGCAATTGTTCGTGGTCAAGTGCCAAGCGGAAAGCTGAGGCACAGTCCTGACAAGATTGGCAGCGACCTTTGTCTTCGCGAATGTTATTTGGGAAGAGGCCCCTGTGGCTTGCAAAGAGGAATGCGAGTTGCGGTGTTCCGGAGGGAGCTGCCGGGTGTGCACGTTTTTTGTGTTTTGCCTTGAAAAGTGAAGCTCCGCTTGTTTTTGGTTTTCTGCAAGGCACCCACGTCCAGTCCCTGCGACATCGCACCGGCCGAGTCGTTTCAACGGCCGTCATCGATTTGGATTCGTGCAGTTTCAAGACGCTGATCCGCCCAGGGTGGGGCAAAGTTGGGGCCTGACATTCCTTGACTTCATAGTTTTTGGATAGACCATGTTATCATTTAGCGCCAAAGTGTTTTAAATGTCTTTCCGACGTGAGTTGATGCACTGGGGTTCAACGGCCGTGTGCGCTGGGAAGTTGCCTCCCCCACCCTGTCAAGCTTTCAAGCTCCTCGGTTCCGTTCGCCCGATGGATTTGCGGACGATGGCGGACTGGCAGATGCCGAGAAAAAAAGCACAGCTGGACGGGCGATGCCATCTCTTTCCGACAAGTATGGACGTAGCGTTTGAAAGACGTTCTCATCCTTTGGCAAAGGGCCCCTGTGGAAAGATGGTAGGAGTCAGCCCCAGTCACAAACCTTGCAGCGGGATCCAATGACCATCCCAGGAGAGGTGGGGGGCTAGCAGACGGTCAGCCTGTCTCGACCTCGACCTGTTTGGTAAGAGATTTCTGGACTTGCTGGCAAAGTACTTGACAACGCCATGCTTTGATTCTGCCTGTAGCTGATGATAATAAAGGGAAGACAGAAAGCTTTGTTGAACGACTGACCTGTGCAGCGTGCAAGTGGAAAACACAGAAGGGCACGCCATGCCTTCCTCGTTTAGTTGCCGTGTTGCGGCACGGCAGTCCATTTGCGCAGGGCCCGCGCTCGAAAAAAAAGAGCCCCGATCGATTTGGACCCCAAAATTGGGACTCCAAAATTGGAACCCGTTGTCCCGTTGTCGTTGGAATCCCTTCAAAAGCACAACGGGGATCCTCAAAACGCCAAAGCCATTTTAGTGGGACATGTCACCGACAACGCTTTCAGGGGGGGGAGGCAAACCATCCCTTTGGACCTTTTCCCTTAGTGGTGTTTGGACAAACATGAGCCGCGACGTCTGGTTGGATTCAAGTCGAGTCACTGCGCAGCCTTCAAGTCACAGCCTGATTTCGGGCCGGAGAAAGGGACGAGCCATGGCTGCCAGGATCGCATTTCGCACCGCTTCGGACGTTTTAGAGTGTTGGCCTTCTGGGACTCATGCCTAGGTCCCTCAGTAGTGCCCTTTTTCCTTTTTTTGGGGAGGGGTTCCCGTACTAAAATAGATGAAACCGAAAAAAGTGGGTACCAACTTATTCTACCCTCTCTAATTACTTAAGCACCTAGATGCGCCTGGTCCAGCTGGATGTCAATCGTGTCTTGTTTTAAGCTGAAGGCCAGTCCAGGCTAAAACCCACCCTTCGGGCATTACTTGTTTGATGTTTAAAATAGCTCGTAAGAATAAAGCGAATCAGATGTGAGTGTGTGTGTGTTTTTTCAGGGGACCCCCCCCAAAAAAAAACACACACACACACACAAAAACGAAAAAAACAACAGCAAGGTGATTGTCCCTTTGGTGTCCTTGCAAAAACCAACAAAAAGAAAGGAGGTACCGACAAAACAAAAGACACACCGAACCCTTTTGGACCAAGGCTTTCTTTCCTTTTGGAAGGCTTCCCGTGCACGGAGAGCCAAACCAAGCCATGCTGGGAGAGAGTAGCTTTGCAGGTAGAGGATGTTGTAAACAGGTCCTTTTTTCTCTGCGTTTGGTGGCAGTTCCCAGCCATAGCTTGAGACTCTCTCCTTTTCAAGACTCTATGTATTGAGTTGTTCCCACCAAACCCTTAGAACGCTTCTGTTTTGCATAGATGTTTGAGTTTGGAGGGGTTCATGACATATCCCGCATGTGGTTCATGTTCTTCTTCTTTCCAATCAACAGTCGTTTTCCCTGGGTTTCCGGAGGTTTTCCGGAAAGAAGGATGGAAAGAATGGAAATGGAAGGTATCCTTGGAGTACTGTCGTCTTCCTCCACTTCGAGTTATTGAAAGACTTGAGATCGGCCCCGGCCAGGAGCCTTGCTCTGCCAGCTGGCCAGGCGCACTGCCGAGCGTCAGCCATCACTGGTGGGTGCTGGCGGGTGCCACTGGTGCTGTTTTTTTTGTTGTTTTGGCCTCTGACTCTGACGTGGGCAACTTCAGTGTTTTGTTTTTTTTCGAGGGCCACGGGAGAACTGGGAGGGCCATCCCCAAGTATGGCCCAGACGCAGGATGATGGATCAGCACGCCTTTTCGCTTTGCAAAGTGCGATCATGCAGTCGATGTATCTTCGGAAATAAGCGTCACATGTGCTTCTCAGTAGAGTTGGGGGCACTGTTTTCGCTTTGGACCAGTTGGCCGCTGATCTTTGCTAGGGCTTGGCCCAAGCCTGCCAGACTGGGATTGGACACTCGCTAGGTCCCCCAGCTAGGTGCCCTTTTACCATTTCTTTTTTGGGGAAGGGTCCCCCTACTAAAATAGACGAATCCGAAAAAAAGTGGGTACCAACTTATTCTAACCTCTCCACTGGAGGACTTTCCGCTTGGATGAACCTCCTCTGCCCAGGAGGCCTTCGTCGTTGCTGGGCCTCGGCAGGCGCTTGGTATTTGAGAACACGCGAACTGGTGAAATGGGTAAGACCCCTGGCTCGGGAAAAAATATATAGCCACAGCCATTTGTGGGAAAAGACGAAGACATGGTTGTTGTTGGGACACACATTTTGCTTATTTTTGCTGATTGTGGTTTAGTGGTTGAAATCCAACCACTTAACTGCTAAAACATATTTTTTGTTGCTCCCCTTCCAACGTCAACCAAGACTGGCAAGGGGCATGAACAGTCGCGGTAAAACAGTTTCAGGCCAGCTCATCCGTCGAATCTCGGGCTTATCATGAGGGCGACTGTCATGTTGTTCAGGTTCGTAGTTGTTTGGTTGTTTGGAAGTGGAAAGGAGATTCCTCCCCCTTATTATGGTGTCGTGGAGCTTGTACGATGTTTGTTTGTTGTTCTTTTTCGTTTTTCAGGGAGATGTTTTACCTTGTTGCCTTAAGGTGGAAAAGGCAATCACTGAAAATATTCCCCAGGGTTCAACCCCCATTGAAAGACTTGTTATTCAGATGATGACAAATATTTAGTGAACAATGGCGGTTATATATATAATTGTTTTAATGTTGGTTTCACGATATTTGTTAGCGGAAGTTTAGATGGGAAGCCAAGAAGCTTGCATGGCTCTTCTAAGCCTTGGGCCCCTTTTGGGCCCATCGAGGATAGAGCTTGTAGAGTTCCCCTTATCTTAAAAGGTCCCTGAATTTTGGAGCTGTCTTGCGGCCTGGGTGCTAGATGGCACAAGCTCTTGATTTAGTGTTTGTCAATTTCTTCCCCTATGGAGATAAAAGGAATAGAGCCATCATGAGCCATCTATTGCGAGGCCCCCTTTCCTGTATTCGGGGCGGGGGGCGGGGGCCTTAATGGACTGCTCTTTGAGTCCAGGTCTGTGAGTCACAAGGCTCATTGGCAGTCGAGTGTTGGTTTGTTTTTGTTGGACACCGAGCCGGATTTTCCAGCGCCACGGGCCTGGAATTGTGTTTCCCCATGTCCTGTTGGGGTTACATGAGTTGCGCATGTGAGCTGCTTATGTGGTTTCTTCATGGCGTGCTTGGAGCCATGTCCGAAACCCGGGGTTCAATTTGCCGTAAAGCATAGGCCCAAGCTCCTGGCCGAGTGGCAGGCTGGGGCGGTCTTTCGAGGGTTCCAAAGCAGAGAGCCGTCAAGGCGAACCTTCTATAATTTCCCAATTGGCCGGTTTTTACTTCCCCAGAATAGTTTCCTTTTTATGTTTTTGCTTTTTTGGGGTTCCCTTTGTTTTCCACTACCAGGCAAAAAGTATATTGTTTTGCTGGGGTCCTAATTCCAGCCAAGCTTATATCCCTCATCTTTTTTGGTGACCCCTATGTTTGGGTCTCTCAATTTGCCGGAGAATACCCTGCTACTGTGGGTGGTTGCGAAATCCATTTCGCACCACCTAAAAAGTCCTAGAATGAGTCGATTCCCCTGTCAATACCAACAAACAAATGGCTTCAACCATGGCTTCAAAGTGGTGCGAAATGGATTTCGTCCATTCACAGTACCAAGCCCAGAGGCTCGTCCGAGTTTCAGGGACTCACGGCAGGATCTAGAATCAGTAAATGATCGCTTTGTTGAAGATCCGGACAGTGAAGCTGGTAGAGCGGTGTTTCCTTGAGTTTCCCTTGATCGATTCGGTCGAATGGGAGTCACCGTGGTTCAAATTTTGTGCCAAGTTGGTCAATTTCGAGGTTCTACTTCCTGGCCTCGCAGGGGTTGTACCAACGGAGATCAAAACCTTATGGGGCGCCACTTTCTAGTGCCCGACCTTGAGCAAAGGGAGCGACTGCAGTTGGCAGCTGACGTGTGCCGATTCCCGCCAGCAGCCGGTTCCAAAGAAGCTTGCCTGTTGAAGCTTCCCGATGCTGCAAGCGCGGCTGGCTTCTTGGCAGCAGCCATTGACCCCGGTATTCTCCCCCAACCCGACTGTCACACACACCCACAAAATGGGGCCAATCATGAAGCCCTCGCACCACGCTATCATTGAACCTGACTGAAGGTTGGGACGGTTTTTCCTTAATTAAGACATACGTTCCTAAATTGCAAGGATATTTTGGGGGTTCACTCACATGGCTCTGAATTTGAACAAGGAACACCCGGAGCAAATCCCCATCACTGTCTGACGTGAGGGTCACAACCAATGCAAACAAGGGACCCCCCCGCGGCCCAACACGAGACTTCCCTTTGGGAAACCCTTGGGCAACCCTAAGGAGTTCCAACCCAGCAAGCACACTCATTGCTTTGGTGCATTTTGCCCAGGGATGTTAGGACTTTAACTTTTTGCCAACTAATGGGTTTTCCGTATTAAACCACTAAAAGTTAAACTTTTAGCAGGGGAGCAGAAAGCAACCGAGATTGGATGTTCAATCGACAACTCCATGGTCACTGTGGGTGGACGAAGTTCTGTACCAGGTGGTAAAAGGGTCCATCCCATTGTTTTTGGGGTTTCATCTGTCAAAGCGGCACACTATGGGAGAGGGAGTGCTGGATGTATAGCCATCTTACTTCCCAAACGGGCTGACCAAATGGGCTGACCAAATTTTGCTGACCAAATGGGCTGACCATACCCCCTACTCCAAATACCCTCTGTTTTAGGGTATGATGTCGACCCTCTACTAAAAAAGGAGGTATTTACAATTGAAATCAAGGTTTTTCCAGCAAATACCCTGGAAAAAGTGTGTATTTGGAGTAGGGGGTAGCGTCTCACTCCCGAGGTGAGGCACAATCTCCGGAGATGCATACTGCACGCCCCTCCTTCGCGCGGTCGGCGCGCAGAACTCGTCGTGCCGCTGCACCTTGGCTGCGTTCATTTGCTGCAGTCGAGGGGGTGACAGATGACATTGGGCAGGCTCAATATGTTGGAAAACAGGTGGTTAACCCTTCTACCCTTACTTACTCTGGGCACTTCCAAAAGGCCGCGCTTGTTCTGGCAAGCTGTGCCTCTTGCCCCGGAAGAGCCCTCAAGTTTGACGTGAACTCATCAAAAGCGATGCTATGGGGCGACACGATGAATATTCACAATATACGTGAGCGGAGAAAAACGCAGAGTATGGGGTGGTGGGGCCCTAATCAAGTTGAAGAACCCAGTGCACAACCCGTTCCAGTTGCGTTTGCCTTTGTTTCAACTTGTGTTTGAAGGGGGGGGTCCCTGAGAAGCCAGCTACCAACGAAAAACGAACGGGCGCCCCGATTTTTGCCCATGAACTCCACTGCAGGTTTGGGATATAACTTGGGATTTCCGCGTGGGGTGTGCAGGGCATGTGTCAACCTATCCCTGCTCCCCCCGCTGAATGAGGTCAAACATTAGCCCGCTGACAACAAGAATGACACCATAGAGGTATCGTCGCTTGCGGCAAAGTAAGGCCATGTGGGTTTTGCCTTGTTGAAGGGGCCCCCGCAAAATGGGTGGCTTTCCTTTGGCTTCCCTTTAAAACCAAACGCCAAAATGGCACGTCAACAAAGAGATGCTCCCGTATCTAGTTCGGGTACGCTGAAGGGAGGCTGTATCGGGTTTCATAGCGCCCCTGCACGGTTCGCCGGTGGCTTAGGCGTCGGCACTTCTGTGATGCAGAGCAGCCGAGCGAGGTTGAGCAGCCCAAGGGGCCTCGGGTTCTCTTCCGAGCCAAGCACCTCGACATGTGGTCGGTCTGACCTCGGTTTTGCCTTCCGACCTCCCAGTTTCAGGGCTGGTTCCCCCCTCTTTGGGTTGAAAAGGAAGTTGGACCCCTTCGGTGATCTTCCCAAAATCCGCAAGATCGCCCCAACCGCCCAACCCATTTCCGGCGAAATGTGCGCGCGTCTTTTAGCCGCGCGCTGGGTGTGTCTCTCCAAACCGCCGCGGCGTTTTCGGTCTGAGGCCGTTGAAGGCGGAGGCCCAGGTGGCGCAGGGCGCCATTCTGCACGGCGCCATCGGCATGGCCGGCGGCATGGGCATGGCCTTCTTGGGCGCCTCGGATCGGGTCGATTTCCTCGGGTCGATTGGGTCGGATGTGGCGCGACCATGGACGGAAAACGGGAGGGCTCAGTGCGCCAGTGCGCCAGGCCAGAAGTCTTTGGAAACCAGGTGTAAAGCCAGAAGGTAAAAAATACAACAGTCTTTTGGCTGGTTTCGTTTGGCAACTGAACTGGGTTGGCGCTACTTGGGTTCTCTGGGAAGAGGGTAGCAAATGGCATATCGATACAGTCCCTCAGCCGTTTTCATGTTGGGCATCGCTTGATTCTGCCGGAGGTTGGCTTTTGTTCCTCAAAGGTGGAAACCCCAAGTAGTCAAAGGGCAAAACCCCGGTTTTTGTTGGGCAACGTCCCAGGGGTACCTTCCTTTTCCATTCTTTCCAGGGATGCTTCTTGGAAAACCTCCGGAATCCCAGGGAAAACGGATCCGGTTTTTGAAAAGAAGGATGGTTGAAAAGAATGGAAAAGGAATCAACCCCCAGCAACATGCCCAAATGCCACTATAGGTCGCCAGTTATGATGGATTCCTTTGGTGCCATACGTGATAGCTGGAAGCGTTGGGATACGCGAAGATAACAAACACAAAACACGGCGAAATCAAGCCTATGGGCGCGTGTTTTTGAGGGCACCCTTTTTGGGGTTGGTTGAAAGGGAAACCAAAAGGAACACCAACCAGTTTGGGGGGTGGCCCTAAAAACAGACAGATTCATAGTAATATTGCCGGATCTTCGAACAGAAAAAGATGGCTGCTGTTCGAGCAGGGTTCTTGGTGGAATCGGATTCTGGGGGTACGATTTGCATGTGACCATGGCCATCTGGGTTCGAGAAACTGAACATGTTGAGGGTTTGCAACATGATCTTGGGGGTGGCGTCACTTTTGGGGATGGTGTCCCTTTCACTACCATCAAAGGGATCATTTTGAGGCACACCAGCCTCTTGTTGGTGTCCCTCAAAATGGGGCCAGGGGGCTGATCGATTCTTTTTTGTTTGCCGAGCCCTGGCGCCGAATCAATTGACATTGGGATTCCGGCCTATTGGCTGGATATGTGTGTCTTTTTCCACAGGCTGGGTCCGTTAAAGAACGTTATTCAAGCCTGTTTCAACAAGAGTCTGGCCGAACACTTTTTGGTATGCCATCCATTGCCAGCCTTGGATTTGTTGGACCCTTTCTGAACAAACATCATTGGAACCATCATGCTGCCGCACGCGTTGTCCTAGTGACCTAGTGACCCTGATTCTGCGACTGGGTGGAGCACAGACACGAAGAAGCAAGGTGCTGCCCATCAGAACATGGTCAGCGCATTTTGATGTCAGAGGCCTTGCCCTGTGGTGAAAACACGCGCTCACCTGCTGCGTTGAGCTCAGTGGTTGGTGGCTCCCAGCCATCCCCTTAGCCTTTTAGCTTTTTACAGTTTAGGGGGATTTCCATATAACCCAATAAAAGTTAAACTTTTAGCGGGGCATCTGAGGACAGCCCAGTAGAGATGGTCATATTTTGGAGCACTGCTGCAAGCCAACGCGTGTGTTGCACCTGTTGGCCATTGGCGTTTCGCGCTCTGCGAGTAGGGGCTGCTGTTGCTGCCTGGTCGAATCAAGTCAAGGGTGTCAGATCTTTGCCACGTGTGCACGGACTTTGAGGTTAGTGAAATGACAATGTCCCATCCAGTTGAAGACTGTGGCTTATGTTTGCCTTGGCAATGCATACCAGTGGCTGCCGATAGACACATCTATTTTACACTGGTCAGTCAGCATGGCGCTCCATTTTTGTTGATTCCTTTGGGTGAAGAAAGCGTTGCACATGTTGCAGGTTGTCTCTTGCATCCACATAGAAGCCTGTACCACCCCTTGTTTCAACCATGAATTAGTTTTAGGTGCAGCTCAATGCTTTCATTTCAAAGCCTGGGATCAAGTTCATTCCTTCCCGGCTGGTGCTTCTCCGTTTCTTGGCGTGTCTTGTCTTGGCGTGTCTTGTCTTGGCGTGTCTTGCCAGGGGAGAAAAATGCCAGCGTCTCGAGGTATTGCCCCGCTGACCAACCCGAACGTGTTCATGTTTGGCCGCGTGTCGGAGATCGCGGACTCGTCGGATCCGTGCGTGATGACGAACCGCAGGATGTTCTCCATCCTAAGCTTGCCTGAGTACGGAACCCGTTCCACCGGTTCTAGCAAACTTGTTCCGATCCCTTGCACCCAGAAACAAACATGTGCATAGCATTCTAGATCGCGTGAATTTGACCCTATCTAGGGCCATCAGCTTGAGTTCGGAAACTGGAACATGGCTGCGTCAATCAAGCTCCACGCAGTAGCCGAATCGAAGGGGTTGCCTCTTGGTTTTGGTTGGAAGGTTTCTTGATCATTTTTGTCCAATTTCGGCTATGGAAGTTCGGCTTGGGTACTCTGAAGGCTTGTCTGACTGGAGTCGTATAGTTTTATGGGCTTCCTTTGGAGGCCGTTTTGTGAGGTCCAAAACCTTCCACTGGAGGTCCTGACCCAGGGGTGTTTTTCAAGGTACATGACCCCACCGACACAGGTGACTTCTTTGGCTTTATGGGAGGGAACCATCAGTTGGGGGATGTCGCAATGCTGATGGTTTGTGCTTCGCTGGTGTAGCTGGTTCTCAAGGCTGCGCCTGAAGCAGGTCACCGAGAGACCCAACGAGACCCATCAAAGGCCGAAGGGACACGAACCATTCCTGGATGGCATCGGCCTCAGAAGTTTCCAGCAGTTCCCTTTGTTGCGGTTTTCTCTTGAGCCAATTCAAAGCGAGTTTCAGCTTGGGATGATCTTTGCAATGAAATCTATAGCAACTTAGGTAATATCGTATACCAACAGTGAACCCAGTTGGAGTTGGTAAGCGTGTTTGTAAATATTGATTGTTTGGATCAAATTTGGGTCTTGGGGTGGATCTTTCAAGAGTACCCCTTTTTTTTCTCTTCTCCTTGCGCTCTCCTTGCGCGCCGAGGTTTGCTGCTGGCCACCGTGCAGGTGCACCTGGGCTACAACCTGCTCTTGCGGAACCTGTGGCAGCAGAGAAGGCGCTGGGTCACGGAGCTCACGGAGAGAGAGGACGGAGCGGGGGGACTAGTAGCTGAATCGCTTGGCTCCGGGCTCCATCCGGCTCCTTAGCATTCTTTGGATCAGTTTAGTGTTTGGAGGAAGACGAAAAAAAACAACACGATTTTTTTTTTGGGGTAGGAGATGGGTCTCTTGGCTCACAGCCATCCGGCTCCAGAGAGACTTTTTCGGATCTTGCCACCACCAGGCGCAGTACGTGTCGTGGTAATGGGATCCGAACTCTCGGGGCTTCTCGTTCAGTGGGCGGTGTTTCCATTTCGCCCACCAAAGGTTGGGAGCATTCGCGGGGGGTCTGAGGACAGCCCGGTTTTGGGTAGGCCATGGGTCTGTGCTTGACGTATCTTCCAAGGGTGCCAGGGCCAAGGGAAGAACTGCCCATTTTGGGAGTCGCCGATTTTGAGACACGAGCTGCAAACATATTTCGTGCTGCTTGGGAACGAGAAGGGAGGCTCAAGCCACGGAGCCCATCTGACCTTCTGCTCTGGCAACAATTCCATTTTGTCCTGGCTCATGCGGACATTCCAATTTAGTTAGGCAGTCCTTCAATAACATGGACAGCTTTTCCTATCCCAAAATAGGGAATCCCAAATAACGTCACAAGCTTTTCCTTTAAGCACAATCGAACAAATGCCCCTTTTGCTTTGAAATGTGTTCTGACTTCACCAACGAAGAACGGCTGGCCCCCAATAGCACACCCACCAGGCTAGCAACCCTTGTGCCAGTTTGCCGGACAGACCAAGGGCCAGCAACAATACAGTTTCGATTTGTGAAGGGGGTGGATGAACCCGGATAGAGGCTACTGCCTCTATCCAGGTTTCCTATTCTTTCGGGCGTGCACTTCCCCCCAACAGAGTCGACAGGTAGGTAAACTCCAAACAAGCAAAACCAGAAAATGGGCAACCCCAAAACAAAAAGCATCAAAAAGCCCAAAGAGGCAAAACCTCAAACCTGGAAGCCACAACGTTGGAACCCAAGAAGGCACTGGACGCTGCGTTCCCTGCCAGGAGGAAGGTGTACTGGAGCTTCAGCAGCAAGTGGTGCTGCTCCCCTATGTGCCATACTTTAGACCCCGAAATGAGGGGGGTTTCAACAGGGCTCCTCAAAAGATACATCTTGCCCATTTGAAGGTGAGCACCCTTTTGGACTCTGTGTTGAAGAGAGAGCAACCGAGAGGAAGCCATGCAAGCCAGCAAGCAAGTGGAGGGCCATTCAGAAATAACATTCGCCTGTATATGCGCCAACGTCAAAGCAGATTTTTGCTTGCTAGGGTTACTAGGGATGGTCATAGGTCCTTCAGTCAATATTGTAAAGGCTCACAACATTTTAACGCTGACCATGACCCACAGATGTGCTGACCGTGGCTCAAATGAGGTGGCTGGATTCAAGAGCTAGGGCTACGCAGGTGTTGGCTTTTGTTTCCATTTGCCAGGATGCCATTTTGGGGATTTCTTCTTTTTTTTAAGCCACAGCCATATGCTTACTTCTACAAGCAGAGAAGCCATCGGCGGAATTTGTCGGCGCCGATCTGAGACGGTGGTGGTGACGCACGACGGGGGCGTGGAGCGAAGGCTCACACTGCAGCAGTCCGATGGTCCCTCCATGGCAGACCTTCGGCACTGACCCAGGTGGTTGGGGGGAGAAAAGAATACGGAGCAAAGTAATTTTCAGCTGAACAACCGGCCCAAAGTGGGGAAGTGGGGGGGGGAAACCAATTGTCAGGGATACGGCGGTTTGGGTTTTTCTAGCGCCATTTAAATTGTAAACGCTTCGCGTTGCCCGCCTCGGCCCAGCCTAGTTTGAGGGAAGGGTCAGGAACACCGAAATCCAGTGTTGGGAAGGTCCGAATCCTACTGAAAGCTTGTGACCGCACCAGTTCGCCCGTGCTAGTTCGATGTTCGGAAGCCGTCCTGCTCGGAAGGTTTGAAATCCAAAACCAAGACTATCTCAGCTGCTCAGTGCCCTTGGAAAAAAAGGACCTCTTTCTGGGGATGAGCATTTTTAGTGGGGCTTGGCCTCCATAAAAAGGGGAACAATAATTGGTGTCACTGAACAACCAAGACCAACTTTGGGTGCTTGGCCATGGGTGGGTTGCTGGCTGCCGGGCAGCCGGACTACGCTGCTGGTTGCGCCTGGAACTTGGGCTGGGCGGGCTGGGCTGAGCTGTGCTTGGGCGGGTTGTTGCTGGTTGGGCTGGGCCTGAAGCCAGTCTCAGCCACGAGGCTGCGAAGCCATGGGTGGGTTGCTGCTGCCGGGCAGCCGGACTACGCTGCTGGTTGCGCCTGGAACTTGGGCTGGGCGGGCTGGGCTGAGCTGTGCTGGATGTACACTTGGCTGGGTGGCGAGTTGCTGGCTGGGCTGGGCCTGAGGCCAGTCGCAGACACGTAAGACACGCTAGCAGGCCTGAGGGACTGGGCCTGAGGCTGGCATACTTTGAGACCGGTCTCAGACTGCGCCGAAGGGGCTGGGTGCTGGATGACTTGGGGCCAGACGCGAGCAGGAGGTCAGCTGCTTGGGCAGCCGGACTGAGGGGCTGGGGCACGTCAGACAGGCTTAGTAGCTGGCATAGCTTGAGACCTGTCTTTTTGTTTCAGACACGTGAGACTGGTCGTTGGCCTGAGGCCAATCTCAGACACGTTAGACAAACCTGACCTTGGCACGCTGGGCTGGGCCTGCTGGCGGGCTGGTGGCTGAGATGCGCGGGGCCTGGGCTGGGCTGACAGGCCTGGCCAGCAGGCGGGTTGCTGGTTGGGCTGGGCCTGAGCCTAGTCTCAGACACGTCAGACAGGCCTGGCCACCAAAAGGTCAAAAAGCAATTTTGCAATTGTCAGCACATTTTCGACAAAAATGGACCCATGGAGCTGGACGCCGACGAACCCCGAAAATTTCAAGGCCGGCCAGCCGACATGGGTGGGGGGGGTGGGGAGGGGGTTGGGGAGGGGAAAATTCTGTTTGGAGAAGAGATCTGAGCGCCCTTGGCCCCTTTGGGGCCGAGGCGAATTACTCTCCAGCAACAGTGGAGATTCCTTCCAGGCCTCGCTTCCCCCCTATCCCCACTAGTTCGCTTTCCCAACTAGGTTGCTTCGGGAAAAAATGAACGAAATGTTGATTTTGCAACCCCATTCTACTTACATCCTGCGTTGCAATCACGGACCCTGGGCCTTAGGCTGGCAGGTTGGGGTTCTCCAAGTGCGGGAAGCTGGCCAGGGCTTGAGCAAACAATTGGCTTAAAGTTGTAGAACCACCCAACCCTTGCTCAGTTGCCCAAAGCGAATCGACTGATATGGGACTCAACGGCCATGAAAAAAAGGCAGGGAGCCGTTTCCCTTTGCAGATTCTCCAACAGTGGAGTTCGATCGTTTCAACGGACACCACCAGTAAGTTGATCATCTTTTGATTTGGGGAAATCCAGCGACCCGTGAACAATAATCGATCGTCCTCTTGGTGTTATTTGGCCCCGTGATATTCAAGGATGGGACTCGGGTAGGCCTGCTTCTTTACCAGAGTTTGGGGCAGATTCGGTTGAGCACCAGGTTTTTCATTACACATCCCAAAGGCTCCCGGTGTGCAATATGTGCACAAATTTGCCCTCATGGGTCAAATCTGGCTACAGAAAGACCTTTTTTGAAGTCCACAACCTTCCAATGGAGGTCTCTTCACCCCTTCAACCCTGGTCCAATGATGCTGCGTGTACATGGATTGAGTGGGCATCGGTGGTGTGCCGCAAAGCCGTCGCCGGCTTTGGGAATTTTTGGGGGGCGGTTGAGGACCTCGCGGAGAAGGCGAAGACCTGGTTCTGGGTGGACCGGGAGGCCGGCGAGGTCTTGGACTCCGAGGCCGTTTGGAGTGGAGAGCGGGCCGCCTTTGTGAGGCGTTTGGAGTCCCCAAATGGCCAAGGGGGTGATTCCTTTTCCATTATTTTCAACCATCGTTCTTTTCAAAAACCAGGTGTTTCCGTGGGTTTCCTGGAAAGACGGATCCCTGGAAAGAATGGGGAAGGACCAGTAGAAACTCGATGGCCAATCCGATGCCAACTCTCTTGTGCCTCCACGCTTCTTCCAAAATGCGATCATTGCCGATGTGTTTCTTGTGTATACTTCATTATTGTTCAAGGTCATGAATACTAACTGAGTCGCTTTCGGCGGACTCCCTGACATGGTTTTTGGTTTTCACTTCCCCAAGTAAGTTCTGTGGTTTTGAGTCAAAATTCACAGGTGTGGAGAAGCTGATTGAGAGCCTTTCTGGGGTTAGGCATCCCAAGCCATTTTGGGGGTCACCTAAGAAGACACACCCAAATCCGGCTGGAAGTGAACTTTTAGTCGCACCGTTGCGATTGATGTTTGGTGAAAGTTCCAAAAGGTTGATCATTTCTACTTGATCCTTTGGGGAGGATAATGTTGACAACATTATCCTCCCCAAAGGATCAAGTAGAAATTTGGGTGTTGGTCTCTGGGCGGGGCGTGAAGGAGGATGAGGTATGTTGCAGGAATGAAACTGACGAAACGTGACTCACAAAATGGGGGACAACTCAAAATGTCCCACATAGCCCACAGGGGGGAACAAGCATATTTCCTATATCCTCCACGCGGCTTCTGCAGCCTCAGAAGCTTGGGCTGCAGTTACATTTTCATGTTTGGCCTTTGGCTCAGGCGTGGTTGCTCCCACTTGCCAACCCAAGAGTGGGCTGAATTCGTTGCTGGGAAGCAGCAGCTCTCGGCCTCCTGTTTCTACCAGGGTCTCGGAGGTCCCGAAGGTTTAAATGGAAGCCAACAGGACATCCACAATTCTTGGGGGGGGAGACACACCAAATCGGCTGTCTCCTTTTTGAGTTTCCCTCTTTTTCGGGGTGGTGTCGAAGGGGACGTCCCTTCTGGTTGCCCTATGTTGAGACAAACCCATTTAATTCTTAACGTCTCAAAATGGAGAAACAGCTCTTGGATTCTCAACTATCGGGGCAAGGGAGAAGTGGCACCAACGTTTTTTTGAACATCTTTCAAAATATCCAGTGAGTTGAGGGCACGGGAGGAAAGTGGGGCTCACTAAATGTCCCACAAAAACGGAATGACACCGGAACACACGCCAACTTAAGGTACGGCTTGGAAGGGGGGACAACTCACCAAGCTTCCATTTGGTTAAGAACTTGTTTCGTTTTCCCCTGTTGGCTTTAAAGGGAATTTATCACAACTGTTTTTTTTTCTCCAGGGGACTGAAGCAAATGAAGGATTGTGGAGCGAGCCAGGCGCTAGATGCCCTGCTCAAGTCAGATCTGAGCATTGCCAAAGAGAATGCCGCTGGGCAAACCTGGGCGACCGGCGACTTCCATTTGCTTAAGGTTATTTTCCCCTGTTGGTTTTAAAGGGAATCTATCACTCCTGGAAGTATTTTTTTTCCAGGGGTCTTAACCAAATGGAAGGCTACTCGCGATGTTTCTTTCTATTTGTCCTAGGTTCCCTTTGGGCTCCCTGTATGAACAGCACCCAAGCGGGACGGTGCCAAAAAAAATGTTGTTGTCACCCGTCTTGGTTTTAATCTCTCCTTCCCCCAAGAGTTCACCGGTGGAACATTGAAGCTCGGTCGGAATGCTGGCAGCTATTCAGAGAGCGTGCTAGTTGGAGAGGTGCTAAGAATACAGCCCGGGGAGCGATTTGGGCCTTCCTCTCGGTCAACACGAGATCACAAGCTTGGCAGAGCAGCATCGACCGTACCAGATATCTATGCGCAGTACCGACGCTCTCAAGAGCATACATCTCATGTGCCAAACTGACAATTCTAGAGGTTCTTTTCTTTAGAGCACTATGAGAGCTTCTTTTTGGAGAGGCTGCGGTGGGACCTGAATGAACCATGTGCTAGAAGTTGTAAGATTGGCAGGTGCTTGTGAGGGCACCGCTTGGTTTCAGTTCAGAATTTCCACGCCCGAGCTGGGATCCTTTATCAGAGACCCTCAGGGGTATCAGCTTGACAAGTGAGCTGCCAGTTGCTTGCGGCTTGTAGTTTCCCTCATGAGCTGCGCAGGTGTAGTTGCCGGCGTTGGCGTTAAGTGGACCTGGTCACCACTGGTACATGATATCTGTGTATCACTCTGAGCAAAGTGATCTAAATGCACTCGACGCAGGCCTTGCAAAAGGGCTTCAGGGCAACCGGGCTTCTTGGGTCGGCGAGATATTATTTACTCAGGAAAGAGAAGGTTGGAGGCGTGTCTTCCTGTATGGACGCATCAGGCTGTCCATCAGGGAAACCAACTAGCAGGGATACAGGGGAACCAGGGATACGGGAGAATTCCCCCTAAATGCACCTTGACTAAGTTTTATATGGGAAATGGCGCTAAGGGAATCCCCCCATATCCCCGCTCCCTCCGTATCCCCGCTTGTTGATTTGTCCAAGTCTATTCTTGGACCACCGTCTTCAGGGGAGTGTGTTTTTGTTCAGGGCTTGGTGCTGCAGCATGATCTCTAAGTGTCCATGGTCTTTCCCCAACTGGCGGACGAATTCGGGGGGTGCCTTCCCCATTTGGCTTGAAACGGAAGGGTTCAAACACCAAACCACCAATACAAACCACCAATCCAAACCACCAATCCAAACCACCAACTATCAGGTAAGCCCTAGTGGGTGGCTTGGATTCGTGGTTTCTACATGACAAGCCACCAATCCTCACCTGCGTGAATTATAACGACCTCACACGACCTCACCCGAAATAGCGGTTCATGTGGGGAGTACCCCCCAAGCACCGCAAGTTTCAGGTTGGTGCAATATGAGTAAAATACTAGTAAAATATTAGAAACATGTTAGAAAAATGTTAGTAAACTAGGAGTAAAATGTTAGAAAAAAAAAACATACTAGTAAAATATTAGTTAAAATATTGTACTTCACCCAAATCCTCACCAAACCACTGGGCGCCAAACCACTGGAGCACCGGCCGGTTGGGTCTCCCTCCTTCCCTGTCTCGGCCCGAGCCCAGTTGGTGGTGACGCCAGCGGCTTGGCAAGAGAAAGCGCCACAGAAGCGGAACTTGGGAAGCCAGTGTTTTTTGTTTGTATGTATAGATATATATATATATATACATATATATATATATATATCAGGTACCCATTTTTTGGGGTTGCTAAAGGGAACAATTGAACAATTGGACGCCCGAACCATTTTGTGGGTCCCCTCAAGAACCCACCCAGTTGATGATCCTCCCAACAAACATGCATGGTGTGGACAACTTCCGCAGTGACTCCTTTGTAGGTTCCATGATAGTTCTTGGGAGAATAGGTTGATTAGAAGCATCCAACCCGTTTTCGAGGGAGAACTCATTTTCGCTATTGCGGAATGCTTCCCACAATTCAAATGCTTTGTCAATCCCAACCGCGCAAAGAGGGTTTAGTAAGGCCGTCCAACTGCGATCCTCACGACATGGGGGGGCGGAGCTAACTTACTTATGAAGTGGGTCCTTTGCTTGGGGGTCCCTTGAAACCCGTGCAGATAAAAGGTGAGTAAGGCCGGCTTTCAGTTTCCGTACATGGATATGGGCAGACCATTTTTATACCAGGTTCTGATGGTGACTTCGTTGAAATCTTTTTTTGAATTATTGTACACTATGCAGATTCTTGAGCACCTCGTCCCCCCCCCCCCCCCCTCGCTTTGTAAAAAAAGGGGCCAATGAGCACAGCACCCCATCGATGGCAGATGGGCACGTCATTTGCCAACCCTGGTGTCAGCTGAGCAGCTAAAAGCGCTGTGCATTGGATGGGGTGGTTTGAGTCTGATTAGAGCATGGCCAATGCAACTCTTCTGAAAGAACCAATCATCTCATCGGCTTTGGGCGCTCAACTGGCACAGCTCTCAGACTTTTGTTTGGCTGGCAGTATGCGAAGCCTGCTCCTGATGTTTCCGTTAGGTTTTCGGGGTACCTCTTTGAGCTTATTTCCCCGGGGGAGGAAGGAAACCATTCGTTGGGGTCTTCCCCAACGGCCCATTCTGGGCTCGGCAGATTTTCGATTGCCATGTTTTGGAATGGAATGCAGGCACTCACACAGAACTATGGAGCTGTGACCAGGTCGCGAGAGGGCTGCCTCCAGTTGCGGTGGTTCAATTGCGGCTAACAAGGACCATTTCGCAGTTTGATGTGGTTGACTCAGCAGTTTTGTGGTTTAACTCGTGGTTGTATCACTTTGAACTATGGTTCAAGCAGAATTGTCCGAAACAAACGTGTGGTGCAAATAGTGAATCAAGCTCCAGCTGAGTTGTCCAGCCGTGGGCCGAAGGATTTGGATTGGAAGCTTTGCCGTGTGAGTCAGTCTGCGACAGGGGGAAACCCTGAAACGTGGGAAACCGCCACCCCGAAAGGCATCTTCGAGAAACACCATGGGGCCCTGGGGCCCTGGCCCAAAAAGAGCACCTGAGCCCTGCAACTGCCCGTCAGAAAACGGATTTCTCAGAAATTTAGCCCATTTTCCAGGGGACTTTGGAGGGTCCAGGTACCCTCTACAGACCTGCAAACACCGAGGTCATGGGCGAGACCGTGGAGCAGTCGCGCCAGATCGTGGAGCCCTTTGCGAAGCTGACCAAGGAGCACCGCGGCAAGAGCTCCGAGCTGGGGGGGAGTGCGAGGCATGGCGGGGTGGATCAAAAGGTTCGGCAAACCTGGGTAAAACCACAAAAGGTCCTCCAGTGGTGCCCTTTTAGGGAAGGGTTCCCCTACTAAAATATACTGCAGAAAAAAGTTGGTACCCTTATTCTAACCTGTCTACTGGAGGACCTTGCCGCAGAAGGTCCGCACTCCTCGGGCCATATGGGCCATATGGGGCTGATCAAAAGATCCTTTACATCGATGCCACTTCACACCTTTTGCTAGAGAGGGACGTTTTGAGGATGTCACTTCACACAGGGGATGACCATTGGGGACAACCACGAATAATATTTGATGCTTCAACCACTAAAGGGGACAGTCATTTGCGGGCCGAACGGAAGATTGATCACGCCCCACACAATGCTGATATCACGCGTATATTGTATTTATTTGTGCATGCTGCGGAAGTGTACTTTGCGTACTATACTTGTATACTACAAAGTTGTGACTTTCGAGTTGGAGCTGCGTTTACCAAAGTAGCGGAAACACTGTAGAACAAGAAGGACCCAAGACCGGCAACCTCAAGATCTAGAGGTTTCGTGAGTCCCTAATCCTTGAAAACTAGACAAGGGCGCACATATATGGCTGTGGCTCAAAAAACCGGCGTTCCAAAATGGGTTGCCCTGGTAAGTGGAAACATAGACCAAAACCTGCGGTTTGCCCCTCCTGTTTAATTTTGAGCCACACCCATATATATATATATATATAGATCTCCTTCAGGAACCAAAGCAAAGGGCTAAGGCTTTCGATGAGAAAGCCTGCGCAGCTTTAGGGCAGGGTTCTGTCTTTACTCGAGGCAGACTTAGAAGCGGTGGCTGAGTTCCCCAGATCCCTTTGGGATGAAATGTACCTGGCAGCCAAAAGATGGAACTCTGCTCTTTGATGTCTTCCATTTGCTTAGCATGATGAATTTTGCTCCCTGTTGGGTTTAAAAGACACCCGCCACAACTGAATTTATGTTTTGGTCGGGGATTTAAGCAAATGGACGAGTTCTGATTGTGCTGTGACTAGGATTGCTGGATTTCCTCTTCAAACACCAGGTTTTGAGGTCCAGACGTCGACTTAGCCGCGTTTTGTTGGGTCCAAAGTCAGAAAAGCAGTGGCACTCGCTTCGCCTCGGATCTGCAGCTGAGGCAGCTGAGCAAGATTGCCGACCAGGACGCGGTGTCTTTCACTGGAAACTCACTTTGGAGGGGACTCGAAATACAAAGGTGCCGAACATGGGTGGTTTCCTTAGGTTTCTTTCCAAAATGGTTGGTAGTTAGATAAATCTGATGCCCACCGACGAGTCCTCCAATTAGAATTCATACCTCTATGAGGAACTGACGATGCAATTGGCATCCTCCCCACATTGCACTCACCAGAACGTCCCCTAAGAAGGACCTGTTTTTCATGGCCCTTCAGTCAGGTTCCATTCAAGTGGGAAGATTATTTTCTGCGGACCCTAAATATCCAAAAAGGGTAAAACAGGGGTCATTGTGCGTCCTTTTCTTGGGAGAGCAGAATTCTTGAGCCTCTTTTCGCGCATTTCAGCGGACTCTCTTGAAACCTCCGAAACCAATTCGAATCGCCGAAACTCTAGGAGTCGGACCGTGGGAAGACTTGGTGGTCTGTACTTCCCCAGAATTAGCTCCCCTTTTTGCTTTTTTGCTTTGTTGGGATCCCTTTGTTTTCCACTACCCAGGCAAAAAAGATCCCTGGAAATCCACGACTGTTTTTTAAACGTCCTTTGCACCTCGCCTGTTTTTTGCAGCTAAAGCCTGTTTTTTGCGCCTGCAATGAGCCATGGCGTGGTATTTGATGGATTATTAATGCTGTTGCCACGTTTAGAATCTACAAAGCCTGTTCCACCCCAACATGTCTTTGACACAACAATTTTGGTGTGAACATAGCGGTCCGTGATGTACGCAAAAGTAGCGTGAAATCACCGTGAAAATACCGTGAAATTGGCGTGAAAGCCTGTTTTCCAGCGTGAAAGCACGTTTTCTGCCGTGAATTTTGACACCAGTGAATCTATGTGTTTCAGCCTGTCCTTTGGTAATCCCTCTGCTTGTTTTGAGGGAACGGAGGTCAAGTCTTTGCACACTTTGGTCCTGAGCACGTGCGGCCCCCGAATTGTTCAATGATATCAGCTGAGCTTGGACAAAACTGCTCCTGGCAAAAAACCGCCTTTCACAGAAAACATGCAAAATAAACCGCCTTTGGAACCCCAGGGAGATCATTTTTTGCTGGGGTCGTAATTCCAGCCTAGTGTAAAGGAGTCCTTCTGCTTCAAGCATTACCCCACAAGGAGATCCCTCAGGGTCGTGCAAGCGCAGTTGCTAGGTCAAACATTGAGCCGTTACATGCATTCAGGGACAGCCACCCGAGTGAATGCGGCCAACCATGGCCGACTTGCAGAAGATACACGAACGCACCTATAAGGACTGCTGGGATGTTTCGTAAAATCATGGACCCCGGGAGCCTCTTCGGGCTGGCGTGGAATCCCAACAAGGACTCCGTGGCATGTCCGGCTTCCCGGCGGTTTCGCGCATCGCAGGATGGTGGGTCGCCCAAGAAGGCGGGCTGCGGGCTGGAGATGGCGGCCGTGTTCCGATTTCTGGGCTTCGCCCGCTTGACTTTGACACCAGGTGCAGCCAGCGAGCTCATCATTTTACTTGGACTCTTCCTTCTTTCAGTTCTTGGGTTTGTGACAACGGGGCAACCTTTGGGGCAAAACGGCAAAAGGGGATCACACCAGGGGGGTGGCTTTTCGGGGCTCGAGGGCCGAAAGTGGCAGTTGTTGTGTTTAGTTTTCCGTGGAAGCCTTCTTCCCTTTTTTAATAAACAAAAACCGACAATTCCCAAAAGGGTTCCGTTCTTCCATCAGTGTCACTGACATGCATGTGGGAACCATTTGTGATACCAAGACAATTCCCGTGAAAGCGACGAATTCACACGGCCCAGTGGCCCAGTTGCCTTCTTCGGTATCGCAGAAAGGTATCTTTTCCACAACTCACCTGAGCTCCTGGACATTTCTTGCTTTTGGGGTTATGAAAATGTCTCTGGCAAAAAAAAACCACAAGTAAAGTTTGGGTACATATTTTCTGGCCAATGCGCGTCATTCGGGTCACTGGTGTCTTGTTTTTCTCGGCTTCGGGGGCTCGGGGCTCGGGACTCGATGCGCGTCAGCAGCTGCAGCAGCTGGAGCGCATCTCACAGCTGTCGGGCCTGGGCTTCATGGCTATGGGGCTCCTCGCTTACGCGGCTCGGAGCGGAGAGCGCAGAGTTTTCTATAGGAAAGTAAAGGGAAGAAAAAGCTCAGGTGGAAGGTCGATTCCCTTACTTCTAGGGGTACCTTCCATTTCCATTCTTTCCAGGGATCCGAATCTTTCCCTCCAGAAACCCGGCAGGGAAAACGGATCAGGTTTTTGAAAAGAACGATGATTGAAAAGAATGGAATTGGAATCAACCCCTGGAAGTTTGGCTGGCCGGATGGCTAGACGAAAACGTCTCCGTGTTTCATCCCGGACTGAAACTAGGTCCCCCAGCTAGGTGCCCTTTGATCACCCCTTTTTTGGTTGGGAGGGTTCCTACTAGTTAAAGTAGACTGCAGAAAATGGGTTCCCTTATTATCCCTTATTCAATCCTCTCTACTGGAGGACCTTGGAAAGCTATGGGATCGATAGGCCCAGATAGGCGTGCAGGGTAGTTTGGGGCAGTTCTGGGGCTGTGGGGATACCACTGGGGTGTTTTGGGAGAAAACCGGGTAGACTGAAGCCCAAAGGTGGTTGACTTGGTGAAGGGTTGAAGTCTCCCTGAAAGGTAACAAAGCCTGGCAGGCGGCTCAAGAGGTGGTTCTGTTTTGATTTCACCCCATGGTGCCGCTTTCCATTTTCTGGAGTGGGAGTTTGCTTCCCTTTCAGACAACTATAAAACAAAGGTGGCCTTTCGATTTGGCTTTAACCCAACCTGCAAGAAGCATGCTGTAAATCAGGTTTGATCGCATTGCTAGTAAGTTGTTGGTAGCCTAGGTTATAACCCACTTCTAAGTCCCCCCAAGTGGGGTTATTGTTGTTCGGGGGGTGATCCCAACTGGCGCTAGCCACTTACTAAGTTGGCAAAACTTCCTAGTAGAACATGGGTCACGTCGCCTTCCAGAACTCGGTCTTCTACCCGTCTGCCAGGTGCTATTTTAAGACATGCCCACAGGTTTTGGAAGACCGGAAGAACCTGGCGCGACTTGAAACCGATTCCTCTAGCTCAGGGGTCGCAGGGGTTTGGTAAAAAGGCAAGTGGGCTGCTGGAGAATCGGGGTTTCGTCGCTTGTGGCCTCACGTTGAAGCTGGTGTTGAACACTGGCTTGGCAAACAAGGTGCTTTCAGAAGCGCGCCACTGGCGCATCGAGATCCGGCAAAGCAGCTTGATCCCTCTTCTTCAGCACCAAAGGCTTCCCTTTTGGTAGGCCCCCTGCTTACCATGGTCAAGCAGACAAAGCGCCCCTTCTTCTATCAGGGTCACTGATCAACTGGGTGATGTCGCTCACTTGGCAGCTCACTTGGCAGGTTCAAGGGCCTTCTTTGGGGCACGCTGTGAATATTTAAGTCTGCATTACACTCGTGCCCACAACGACGTACTCACTCCGTGAATGTTTCGCTGCGTCTGTCCTTGGTTTCAGGTCATGGGAAGCTCGATGTTAGGGAACAATGGTTGGGGCTGTCTTGAAAGAAAACCAAGGACAATCAGCCAATGTTCTTTTGGGGCAAACCTTTTGGGGTTGCCCCAGTTAAAAAGCGAACCCGAGATTGGTAGCCCCAGGTTTGAGTATTTTTTTTTGGTGAGGTCTTTGGCAACCGCTCCGCCGAGAGCTACATCCGCACCGTGGCCCAGAACTACAAACCCCCGGACCCTTCGAGGCCGCCCCCCGCGCCCATGGGGCGCGGAGCGCCGCCAGCGCCGTCGGGCCGGGAGGCGGCCGCGTAGGCGGACAAGTCGGTCCGCGCAAAAGGCGCGGGAGGCTGAGCTCGGAGGCCACGGAGCGGCATCCACGGTGTGGGTCAACAATACCCCAAATGGAACCCTGGTACATGGAAATATGGACTAAAACCTGCGGGTCCCCTGATGGTTTAATTTTCACCGATCCCCATGTGTGAGGCATCACCCAGAAACCGTTTCTGCAATTTACATCTTTTTTAGTGTTGTTTGTTCAACCTTGAGGTCAATCGAGGCGTGACAGTCTGGCAGAGAAAACCAGACAATACATTTAGGTCGAGGTCTGCCAGTTGCGCATGTGAGGTTTGGTCATTGTATGCAGTAGTCCATGGCTAGCTCAAGAAAAACATCATGGGGACTTACACAAAGCCATGGGCTCTCCAATTAACCCATGCTCATGAAGGACATGCAGCGGTTCGGCCGTGGCATTCCCCTTACGTGCGTGGAAGCATCCGGAGAGCTCACAGATTGTCTCACTCGGGCCACAAGGTACAGACGATGAGCGAAAACAGAGCGCAGTGGGAAAGAAGTGCGGCTGGGATTTGCGGCACGTGCACACAGACAATATGCATAGGTCTCCCGGCGGGCTTCCCAAGTTCAGCCTCTTTTTTTTTCCGGCAGGCCCGAACCAGCCCGAACCGGATGTGCCAAGATGGCCATCGTTTGTGGCAGGCACCAGCCAGAGCCCCGGCCTCGCACCTTTGGCGCCTTTGGCCAGCGTCGCCGCCGCTGCGGCAGCCACCGCCGCGGCAGGCAGACGCCAGCAGAGGCCAGAGGAGTCGAGTGGACGCAAGGGGCCGGGGATGGCAGAGGATCTCAATATGTGGAACGCAATCCGAGCATGTCGTTTTTGGTTGGGCTTCAACTAATCTACTGCGGCTGTATCTCGAGGAAACATGTTTGTTACTAAGAATCGTACATCAAAATACGTGATCTGTGTCGCTGTAGGTGATCATTGCCTTTATCTTCCTGTTTTATGAGTTTGCAGTTGAATTATTTGTTTGTATCATCACATGATTGATTGATAATTTATTTATTAGTTGTTTATTTAATTATTGTGGTGTTCTCCGTTGTGTGAATTTCTTACATGGGTTGTATGTATCTATTGGTTGCCTTCTCCTAATCCTGCTTTTTTGGAGTTGAAATCATATACTATATGCCTGACAATGTTGCTACGCTAATTCCCCTATACTGGTTTCTGGTGGTGTTCCTAGTCATTCGCCACATCTGGAAACTTCTTGGTGTGATGTGTAGGGGAGTATGGACCCACACCCCAACCCTTCTTGTGGCCAGCAAAAAGCAGGTTTTGGAGCAGGGTGCCCTTCCCTTTTTCCAGTGGCTCAAGCAAATTAAGAGCCCGGAAAAAAAAAAAAAAAAAAAAAGAAAAAAAAAAAAGAAAAAAAAACGCAGGTCCAGGGTTCCATTTTGGAGCAACATGAAAGTGGTGAAGGGTTTGCGGGTCATCTTCTTTATTTTTTTTCTGGGTGGTGTTGAAGAAAAACCAACCGGAACGCCACCATTTTGGGAGTCCGATCCCGAAAAGGGACACGCCCACACCCACCCTCACTCGAGTCACGTCCCCAGCCCTCGCTGCCACCCGGGTCAGGCAGCGCGTGGCTTGCCGCGCGGAGCGGCAGTCGGCAGCGGCCAGGCGTGGATGTTGGGCCAAAGGGTGAGGGTCCATCGGAGATTCAAGGTACCGAAGGTCCATCGGAGGGTCCATCAGATGTTGGGTCAAAGGGTCCATTGGTGAGTTGGACAATCCAGACGTACTCTACAGATTAACATGGACTCCAACAAAACACCGTATCCAGGCGTACTCTACACTAGGTCCTCCAGCTAGGTGCCCTTCTCTCCCCTGTTTTGGGGGAGAGTTCCCCTACTAAAATAGACTACAGAAAAAATGGTACCCGTATTCTAGCCTCTCTACTGGAGGACCTAGTACAGATTAACAAGGACTCCAACAAAACACCGTTTGTAGAGGAATCTCCTTCGTGGACAACCCTTTTTGTGGGTTCCATGTTGATTTGTAGGAGAGTATGCAGAACTATCATGGGGAATGTTTCAGAAAGCCTGGATGGGACAACTTTCTTCTCCCATGGGGAATGTTTCTTTCACCGCCAGCTCATGGAAAACGATGCTTGAAAAGAATGCCCAGCCTCGGAGACTGGACATTCTGGGTTCCCCAAGGCCCGTGTATTGGCAATCAAACAACCCTTGTAAAGGAACACCCACCCCTTGCCTTGCCTGGAACCTTGGGCTCAGTCCCTCAGGGTTTGAGACCATTTGTTTCAGGAGACTTGTTCAAGTTGTTCAATGGGCTGGAAGCAAAAGTGGCATGACTGGGGTTGGCTACCATGGTTCTAACCGTTGTGTGGGTCAAAATGAAACCACCACAAATCCGCAGATGTTGGTCCATGTTGTTCACTTGCCAGGGATCCATTTGGGCGCCTAGTTTTGATTTATAGCAACCTAAGTTGGTTGAACATCTCCAAGATCAGAAGGGGCTTCGCAGGAAGGCGGTGACGGAGAAGCTGGTCACCAGCATCGACCCCTCCGCCGGGCCTGAGGGCACGCCTGGGGCCCTGATCGAGACCGGAAGCAAGAAAATGGGAACCGGTCCAAGCGCCCAAGACCCAAAGCTGTGGGTTGTCAAAATCTGTGTTTCTGTTTTTGTTGAGGGTACCCCTTGTTGGCGGGTGGTACCCCTTGTTGGCGGGTCGCCCAAAAAGAAGCACAATTTCAAATTGGGTGACCGCCAGAAATGATGTCGGTTTTCCTTTTGGTTCCCTAAAGGTGAAAAGGGTAAACCGAAGCGGAACTGAATCGGCAAATTTTCCGCACGTGGCTAGTGGTTGGAAGGGTGCCGTTCCGGAGCCAGGGCTATCTAGATTTGCCTTTAAAGAGGGGAGCTACCAGGAGTTTGATGGGGGGCATGGTAGGTGGTACCTGGTTGAATTCGGATTAAACAAAAGCTGAAAGAACGCCTCAGTTCCTGCTGGGCTTTTCCTCACCTGGGTTTCTGGACTTGATATATTTTTTGGGAAGGCCACTTTGATAAACAAGTTTAGCCACTTGTGCTGGCCAATCCGCTCGTGAAACAGACCCTTTGCAACCATCTTGTGGAACTCAACTTGATTGCTAGTGGGTTGGATCTTTAGACTTCAACTGTTTTTGGAATCACAAACAGTTTGACTTTTTGCAGAAGGGTCAACAGCAACCAAGTCAACGCGAGTTTTATTTTTGGGGGGGGACTTTTGGTGAATTTAGCGTCCATGCCACAACTCAGCAGCACCATTTTAAGTGCTTGCACCACCTGGTGTCATTCTTTGGATGGACGAAAGTCATTTCGCACCTCTTTGAAACCATGTTTGAAATCATTCGGGTTGGCATTTCAGGGGAATTGTCATTCCAGAGTTTTTTAGGTGGTGCAGGATTTTGTCCATCCGCAGTAGGAGTTTTTGTAAGTCCTGTAGGTCTCAACCCAGTGGTAGGTTAAAGGGGAAACAACCATTTCCAGTTGTTGACTTTGATAACCCGCTGGAAACAGCCAACAACCCTAAGCAACAGAAACTGGTTTTCCACAACAGACACTGGACAGCCAGGATTAGTTGACACAACCACACCCTGGTTCCCTTTGAACGGAAACCAAAATGAGATTGTTTTGACAATAGCCGTTCAATCATTGTATGACAGCTCAGTTGCTCTTTCAGCGAAGCATCAGATGTTGGTGACTCATGTTTGCACAAACATCACAAAGGGGTCCATTCTGTGTAAACAACCGGGTCCCGGGTCCATTATACTTGCCTGAGTTGGCAAACTTGTATCTTGAAGGGTTTGTCCATTTGAGTCCAGGCCCAGAAAGTTCAAGCGTTTCTGACCACCTGATGAGTTTCTTCTACTCCAGACTGCCTCTTCCGGTGCTTTCGGTTTCTCCGCCCGGACGTCAGGATGGTACTTTCCTCTCTGGTCGCAAGGATGCTTTTTGCGCAATTTCGAGAGTGTCAGTCAATGGACCCAAGTTGTTCCCTTAGGTTGGCTAGGAAGCTCCCGAACCTTTTTTCTTTCCCCCCTCCCCACTAATGTAGCACCGGAGGGAGGGTACCTGAAAGATAAATGTTCGAAACATCAGCCCTGAATCTTCATTCCAGATGGTGGTTTTCCATGGAAGTTCGACCTGTGCGAATCATACCCCCGAACCATACCACGAATCATACCTCCGAACCATACCCCTTCACAACGCCAGGAACTTCTACTACTACTACTACTACTGCTGCTACTACTACTACTACTACTACTACTACTACTACTACTACTACGGCTGCTACTACTGGTAGTACTAATTACTACGACTGCCACCGACTACTACTACTGCTGCTGCTGCTGGTGCTTCTGCTACTGCTGCTACTGCTACTGCGCATGCTACTACTACTGCTTCTGCTACCATCACTGGCTACTACTATTTACTAGTACTACTACTGCTCGCGCTATGACTATTGCTGCTACTACTACCACCACCACTATTACTACTACTACCGCTGCTACTTGTACTTACTACCCCTGACAATCCAATGTATGCAAATAGCGCTTACATTCGCCGACGCCAGCGTTTTTCAACTACATTGCCCCGATAAACCTGAATGTAGCCAATTTTTCGGGACATTCAAACCGACAAGATCCGACAAGGGTTTCGACAAACTTTCCGACAACCATTTCGACAACTCCGTTCGACGACGCCTTCCAACCACTCTTTTACGTCCGTTGGGGCAACAACTTCAAACTCACAGGGCAGAAAAAGACAAAGGCAGCCTCGGAGTGACGCATTGCAAACTAACAAACATGCAAATTCCTGGCCACGAACCTATAGGGCACAGAAATGAGTCTAGCCAACCCCGGCTATCATTGCCGGCAAATGTTGCTTACCTGTCAGCGCGCGATTGACTTGCATAGTGTGCAGATCTCGCTGAGGACTTTCGACTGGAACGCTTACCTGGTTGAAGGGCTGGCTTGCAGCACGTGTTCGATAGTTCAAGCTCTTTAGTCACAACATTAAATTTCCAGCGCAGGGTGACACCAAGGCACCGCGGGTTGGCCAAAACCTATCAAAAAGCCAAAGTATTACGCATAAGAGCTACGCTTGGAGGAAACAACTCCTTGCAAAATACTTCGCAACAGGAGATCCGTCAATCCAACAAAGTCGACACACACGCTGCACTGATGGGGGTTGCTACCCCGAACAGAAGACTTCAGCAAATGACGCTGCATCGTTGCTGTCTACACGGGCTCGAATTCGACACCGTACCTGCGTATATCTTAAATGCGCTATTTGTTAGTTGCGACCTTTGCTGTCCCGAGGCACCTGCCGGAACCATTTAATTAAGTACGCTTACATTTAATTAAGTACGCTTACAGAGAGGCGATGGATCGTCATGACAAGTTGCTCGCGAACCAAACATCGCCGACGTATAGGGTTGATTTTCCATAACACACCTCCAACCACGAACTTTGTTTTAGAGCAATGCCACGCTGCCACAACCCCGTCCAGAGCGCAAGCCCAACTTAAAGCGCCCTTGTTGTGTTGAAGTTTGAAGCAGGTGTTTCATCATCTGTTTCGACGAAACTCCCTTTGGGGCCGCGTTGGCGGTTCCCGGCGTAATTGGGGTGCTCGAAATTACACTGGTTTAGGCTCTAGCGAAGCCTCTACGAACTGTCGCAGACCTTTCTCCCATCGATGAGTCGCAATTCAACAACTCGCAGCTTCAAAGAAGGGTCAGCTTGCTGTGTACGTATATCAAACAGGAATGTCAAAATGTGCTGGGAAGGGCTCAAGTGGCCTTGAGGAAAATGATTGAGGCTGGACTGGACGGATATGACGCTCCATATGTTGCTTTGCAAGAGCTCGATTGATCGATGAAGCCCAACTATACGTCTTCAGAGCAAATCGCAGAGTGTGATAGTCGGAATGCCCCCAGAATGTGTTTTTTTTGTAGTTGTCTATGTGCGTTGCCCGGCCAACATGTGGTGCCAACTCTTTTTCTTGTGGTCTCCTTGCTAAGTATGTCCCTGCCAGTTTATCTCCGAACACTTTAACCTCTTTGGTTTGCCCTCATGGTCTATAGGTTAGCATTAGCGCTAGGGTGGTACTCTATTGGTCCGACAAACGCGTCTCTTTTTGGGCCAGCCTGCCAAGTCACACGCCAAATCCCTGAAAATCACATATGTCCTTCCAGCATAAGCTAAAAACGCAAAACCGAAGAGAAATCAACATCACAGTTTTCTGGTGAACGTTGGCAGCAGTACACGCACTATCCGGCAATAAATCACGCCAAATCACGCGAAATCACGTTTTTCCGTCAACGTAAGCAAAAATATGACTACGTTCCGACAACAAATCACGCCAAATCACGCGGAATCACTCCCAGAGTTGCTGGGCCATTTGCTGCAGCCAGTGATGCGCAAGCTGTTTGGGGCTTGTGGAAAATGTGGCGCGGGCACAGTTTAGCCAGGACCCGCCGTTTTCAGGTGTGAGAGAATTTGAGGAATACTTTGCTGAGCTGCAGTCGGAATTCCCTAATGCACGTGATGGGACTTTGTCGAAGCGGAAGTTTGGGCAGCCTGCTTATGAAAGGGAGTAGAAACTTGAGTGGCCAGTTTGGAGCTCTGAAAAAGACTGATGATGGTATTGTATGGTAAAACTTGAACCCTTGCTTAATTAGGAGTTAGGAAATCTACCTGGCAAATCCGGGTGCACTTAAAAATCAGTAGCGACAAGCAATCGCATGCCAAGCCCGGTCGGAGAACGAATCTTGCGTGGCACATATTGGCTACAGTGACTGTTCGTCGTGGCATGTATATCCTCCAACGTGGGCGGGTTTAGAGATAATGGTTCGAACATTTTGAATCTTGGGAAAATGGCAATGACCTGAAACGAGGCACACAAACACGTTGTGTCATTACACAGTACATCGAGACAAAAACAAATCTCAATTTGTATGCATTGTGCACAAATATGTTGTTGCTTCATCTGCCTGACCAATTTGAGCCGTGTTTTTGCAAATTACTTTTTAACACCCTTTTCGCATAAGAAGCCTTCTTCCTGGAGAAATGCAGGTTTGAGTGCTGGATAGATGCAGGAGCCTGAGTGGCCAATATTTTGCTTTGGACTCCTCATCTCGCAGTCAGTAAGGAGATGCCTACGCGCAACCAAAATCATGCCCAAACTCAGCTGTCGCAATCCCAAGTTTGAAGTAGTTTTGAAAATTGCGCCCCGCTGGTAGCTGTTGGGTAAAATAAGGGATTTTACCATGCTTCCTGATAGAGGACAAGCAAAACGGGGGTATAGGTAAAATTACTACATCAAGTATTTTACATCCTTCCGCACAAGTATCAGGATCGTAGCAAGATGACCGAGATAATAACTGTTTGCGCTTATGATACATTTTCCTCCTTTCTGGTTGGGAGTGAGGGCTTCTGGTAACAAGTCCCGACTTTTAGCGGCAAACGCCGTCGTGCCAATGATTTGCATTGCGATGTTGACAATTGGAGTATTTCGGAGTGGATGTCAATAAGTGTGCAGAAAGTGGTGCGTATCGTAATACAAGCGTATAACTCGTTCGTATTTTGCATGGTCTCCTCGTCTGTGCACATACACGAAGTCTGCATTTCACCAGCGCGAATTGCAAGCGCAGAGTATGCTGGCAGTATCCATGCTCGTTCAAAAATAATGGGCTCTGTGCAAGTCACCGGTTGCTACTGCAGGTAACACGCAACCAAAACCATGTTTGATGTTTTACCCATTGTTCCCCAAACATCCATACTTTGAAGTGGTTATGTCAACACTGCGACGAATACTGCTCAAACGAAATAGACTTGTGTAGCAAAGGGGGCTCTGTGCGGTATGTTTGCGGCTAAGTGTGCAGGCTGGTAAGAAAGATTATTTGACCTCGTGCGATGGTGATTGGGACTGACAAACGTGGTCACTTCTGGACGGGATTTTGACTGTCCGACGGGGGCGTTTCCAAACGATGCCAATCTTGGGTTATATTTTGACTGTCCGACGGGAGCTCCGACAAATTCCGACAATGTCGTCATTTTTTGGCTACGTACCAATGTACCCAAAAAATGGCTACATTTCAATGTATGCCATATTTGCCTACATGGATTCTCTGGGTACTACATACAGTACTGCTTACTACTACGTACTACTATTTACTACTACGTACGCCTACTTACTACTTCTACTACTACTACTACTCCTCATACCACTACTACTACCTACTACCTACTACCTACTACCTACTACCTACTACTGCTACTACTGCTACTACTGCTACTACTACTACCACCACGAATCATACCCGAATCATTCGTCGAACCATACCTTTTGTTTGCGCGCGTGGCTCCATGACCACTCGGGCGGAACTCGCCAACGGCAGATCGTCAGCGCAGCTGCTGTTGCAACAAACGTTTCAAACTCCTGCGAACCATACCCCGGATCATACCCGCGAATCATACCTTGAACCATACCCGCAAATCATACCCTCCATCCAAACTTCTCGGATCGAGCACCTCTTTTCTTCACACACCCTTATAATATGTGTTTTCTTTTTTGTTATTATTATTCTTATAATTATTGTCATTACTATTGTTATTGTTATTATTATTTTATTATTATTATTATTATTATTATTATTATTATTATTATTATTATTAATAATTATCACTATCATTAGTATTATCACCGTTATTATTATCATCATTGTTATTGATTATTTTTGTTATTATTAACATCATTATTATCATCATCATTTTTTTAGGAACCCCAATTGAAGACTCACTGAGGTACCAGGTTGGCATCGACTTCAAGAACTGGCTGCAGTCCGCGAAAGAGGAGCTGAAGGCCTCGCACATCGGGCTCTTTATTCCGTCGGAAAACAGTTTCCGACCGGGCGGAGCTTCCGGCCTCGTTGGGGTTTTCCTGGGCATCATTCCTCTGGCGGGTCCCCCCTGGCAAGCGCGTGGCCAAGCATTGAGCATTCCAGGGTCTCGTGGGTGGTGCAGGATTTCGTCCATCCACAGTATTGGAGAATCTCGGGGATGACGCGGGTCTGGGGATATGAATATTGACTCTCTGGCTTATGTGGCAAAGGGGTCCTCTTTTTTACTGCGAGAGCAATCAGCCATTTTAGAGCATCCGATTTCTGGGCCCAGCCATACCAAGTTGGATGCGATGTGGGATGTTTGGTGAAAACGGGCACTTATTTTGTCAGGGAAACCAACATAAACCTGCCATTCAGTGAAGAGATCCCAAGAGTGGCTGGTGAAGGGGCACCCCCACATTGTAAGAGAACAAGGCGCAACTCCCATAAAGTATCAAAGGCACTTTGAACCGGGTGAAACGGGAAGGTGCCTATTGATTAGCCAAGTGCGTACAAGGGGGAATGAGCTGCAGCCTTTTGTTTGTAAGAGAATCCCAACCCACCAACACGGCCTTATATAAATTTGTACAACCCCGTCCGTAGCCGCTATGGGGCAGGCGAAAAAGCCGCAAGTGGGCGCACTTGTTTGGCTTTGTTGCTGGTTTTCGCAGACGATTTTGGCAGCAAACGACAGTTTGGAGTTTTGGCGTCCAATCCTTCCCTTGTTTATTCCGAACCCTATTGAATATTGTTCAAGAGGACTATCTGGTTGATTGCACCAACAACTTGCGGAGAAAGCAATCAGGCGCACAAACCAAAGCACCACACCAGAAACCACCACAACACAGTTTTTGGGGTAACGCGTTTCGGCCGTGTTTTTTTTTCCAGCAAATTCGGAAGCCGCCCCCATCTCGGGATTATGTTGACACAAACCCAATGAAAACCTCTCTCGAAGACCTCGTGCGAGGTGGATAACCTGAAGGTGGAGGGGAAGGTTCCGGCGTGGCTCCGGGGGCATCTCGTCCGGGTCCCACGGGAGTGGATCGGGTTTCGTAGCCGCGACCTGTCGGGGTGCTATGGGGAAACTTTCAGGAGGGTTCCGGAAGATTCCAGGTTCCAGGGCTGTTGGGCTCCACACAGCCCCGCTCATGATGGAAGGATTCAGTTCTCAACGGAAAGCACAAAGGAAAGCAACAGAGGGTCGTTGTGTTTTTGAAAGAGCCCCTATTTAGCACCCGGATTTGTGAACACGATGTGGGTGCTTTACCTGCAGCTGTTGCCATCAAGAAATAATATTTTACCTTTGCCCGTTTTTCAACGATTGGGGAAGTGGAGGGGCTTTTTCAAGAGGATGGTAGTCTTTCAACACGCTTGTGTGCACTGTCACGGTAGTTTGACAGAGGGCAAGTGTCGTTTACTTCCACAAGCAGGGAAGATAGATTTCAATTGCAAGCTAAGAGCCGCATGACAAGGAACACCGCGTCTTCTGTCCATTTTTCGGTATTTTTGCGTTCACCTCTCGTTCGAACCCTCGTGCGCCTCGGCAAACGTCAGCAAGGTTTGGGAGGTTCTTGTGGGGTATCATGTCAACAATTTGCCCAAAACATCTATGTACCATGGAAAACAGGCTGTTCAAGAAGTACACCAAACAAGTGTATATATAGATATCATGTACGTTGCCCAGAAATCGCTTGTTTGTTTCGTTCTGTTGCTTATATCTCGGTTGCTTTTGACTTGCCTGTCCGAGCCCGGCACCAGACTCAGACGGCCTTGGATCGCGTGCGCTCAGACGCGCTTCCGCAGCTTGCAAGTGCTGGGAGCATGGCCATGGAACCTCACGTGAAGTGCATCCGTTTAGCCCTCTTGCGTCGCAAGCAAAAACCTGGCCAGCAAGACTTGCCAGTTGGGACTTTGGTTTGGGATTCTCCATGCCTCCGCTTCAAACATCACCGCACCCGACAGAAACCCAGTGAACAAATATAGAACAAAAGGGCCAGGAAGTGATGCAAGCCAGAGGCGACCGAGCCAACCAAGCCACACACACACACACAAAGCTGTTGCCGGCAACCCAAGACGTTGCGCCCTGGCAAAACCCCGGGGTTTGGCGCAGATGGAGAGCGAGGACAGTGAGGCAGGGTGGGGTTTTGTAGCCGAATACTTGGGCCAAGTTGGGCGAGGAATGCAGGACCACGTCTACCGTCTACTGCACTACGTACCAGGCATTTGCCCCTCTCCCCGATGTTTTGCGGGGAAATTAATAAGTTGTGCTGTTTCCTTGTCACCATTGTCGCGCCTAATGGATCCAGGGCAAGGCTTTCGCACCTCACAAGCGAATCGCGCGAAGGTTTCAGGCCTTGTGGCCAAGGCTGGAGTCACCACATTGTCTGTCTTTAGGTGGCTGCGGTTGTCAAAACCAATGGGATCCCATTTTGGGGTAGGTGGATTCACCACCCATTTTAGAACCTATTTTAGTGGGGATTGCGATGTTCACTGGGGGTACGGGCTTTTGACCCATGGCCAGGTGACTTTAAGCATCACGTTTTGGTTGCCATGTTCAAGTTTGGTTGAAGGAGAGGGTGTTCCAAAACAGGGATATTCAGGGATCATGGTTTGTGTTTAAAGAAAAGCCAACAGGTAACAGCGACAAACTCAAATGGCTCGAATCTTTTTCATGGGACCGTTGGTGGACGTACATCTCCATGGACATGATGTCCAAAGGGTCGTCCCCAGTTCAAATCCAATACAATGTACCCCCTTTCCAATATGGCAGCGACGAGGTTCGGAAGAAAAAAACCTCTGAAAGGGACCCCGGGGACCCATCTCCAGGGTCCTGCCTTAGGTTTCACACCGATTTGGGTATGTGTGAAAATAGGGGACCTCAAAAAAAACGAAGAACAACAAAAACAAAGAACTGATAGTTGTCCTGCACGCAAAAGCACAACCCCATGTCGCACTTTGGCCTGCCGCCAGGACAGCGGTAGCGGTAGCCTCCCGCGATGGATTCAGGAGAAGCAGGTGATGATGGAAGAAGAGGACTCTCGATTCCGTGTCGTTTCTTTCGAGTTGGCGCAATAGGTGTCGAAAGCTTCTTGGCTTCCGTTTTCTTCAGAAGGTTTTATATTTCCCCTGTTGGTTTTCAAGGGAATCGATTTCACTACTGGAACATGTTTTTGTTGCTTATATTTTTTTCAAGGGAGCTTAGCCAAATGGACGTGGGGATGTCTTAAAAGGCAAGCCAAGTTTACGAACGCACATTTGTACAGGTTCCCTCCCCAACACCACCTTTACAAGGGAAGAATCATCATAACCAGTGGTTTAAGCATGTTTAAACCAATGGGTGGCCCCACCCTAATGATGACCAGGTTCCTTTCTTGACGCGCTGTAGATATCTGGCAGAGCAAAATGACACCAGGGGGCCAACTGGGCCCCCTTCTTGTGGCAAATCCACTTCGGTAAAAATGTCCCTTGCAGATATGTATGAGCAACAATGTGTATTTCACACATTATCAGAATGACGAAGGATCCAAGTCCTTGTCAAGAGGTGACTCTTGGATGTAGCCTGTTAACCTTTCAAGCAAGTTTTTCCTTTTGCACACTTAAAAATGAGTTTTGCTTCGGGGCGGTCTATAACAAAGCTCCTGATGGACTGAGAGCCATCGGCCGGGCATTCTAAGGAAAAGAACCCTTCCTGGAGCTGGTTGCGCGGGCGGGGGGGGGGGGGGTTCGTGGTGGTTGCGGGGGGCGGGGGGGGGGGGGCTCCTGGGTGGGGGGAGTTTTGTTTCGAGAGGGGGACATACCGACGCTTTCAAGATTACGACTATATAGGTATGAACAAAACTCTAGGGTTCATTCCCCATTCTTTTAAACCATCGTTCTTTTAAAAAACCGGCTGTTTTTTGTGGGGGTCTCATTGTTTTGTGGAAAGAAGGATCCCTGGAAAGAATGGGGAAGTGCCCCCCAGAAAAAGCACCTTCTAACCCTGGGTTTCCTGCAAGTTGAGTCACCCCCAGCCCCTGTCCCGATCTGCCAGGAGCTGCTGAGACCCCGGCGAATGGGCGCGCCAGGCGATTGGAAGGGACCCCAACAGCCACTTGCGATCGGTGCGAGAGACGCAGGGGGAATGAGAAATGGAGTCTTGGTGGCTCCCAGCCATCCGGTCCCTTAGCTTTTTAGATCCTTTAGTGTTTAGTGGTAGTTTCCATTTAAACCACTAAAAGTTAAAGCTTTTAACGGGGGATCTGAGGGCAGCCCAGGAGTCTGACCCCAAGAAAAACCATCCAACTGGAGTTCACCAGGTCCAGGTTTTTGAGATTGTTTGGTTTCAGTCACAGAAAGCCCAGCCTCCCCATTTGAGCCACACATGAGTAGAGTTTTTGTTTGCTAAGTATTCGCTTAGTAATCGGGGGGAACTCCCTTTATGTAGCGTAGGCACCGCATAGGCAGGCTCGCGTAGCTGTGTTTTGCCCTACACAAGCTTGTTGCCTTACAAAAGTCTGCCTAGGCACTCCGCGTAGGCGCAGGTTGCCGCGTAGGCTTGCATAGGCACCCTTCCACGGTTTTGCACACCCGCAGAGAGTTCGTGTTGGCATGGCAGCCAGTGTATTAGGCCAATAATCACACCCAAACAAAAACCTGCTCAATGCGCCCAACACATTCTTGCCCCGTGCCTTTTGCTTCCTGGCTTGGTGTGTGCTTTTGCTTTCTGGCAGCTTGCCTTGGTTTGCTGTCCTTCGCTGTTTCATGTTTTATGTGTCTCGCATTTGGTTCCGTTTCGGTGTTCGGAGTCTTGCTTGGTGCTTTGGTGCGTTAGTGCCTGGGTGCTTTCCCATATTTGCGCCCAGCGATAGCTGGGCGAACTTGCCAACGGGTGCGGGGCATCCTGCAAGTAGCATCGGGGAGGTCCCAGGGCGGTCCGCACCGCGCGCCGTTTTCGGGTGGTGGTTGCCCTGCAGTCCCCGGTCCCTGGCATCCCTCCTGTGGTCCCAAACGCTTCATCCCCAGACCCTTACGAACCTGAGAACCAGCAAGTCTCGCAACCAAAGATACCGCTTGACTCCCCGGTATGAGCCCTTCGTCATATGGCTGCGAGTCAATTTATAAGGTCCGGAACAGGGTCCGGAACCCACATGCGATCCAGACCTCCGTTCCAGACCTCCGTTCCAGACCTTGCCTAGAAACATGTTCCAGACCTTCCGTTCCAGACCTTGTTTATATTTATGTCTAGAGTGTTGATTCAGATGGTCGTTCTTTGTCGGGTGTGCCAAAGACTGAAACGGCGTGGAGCAAGAAAGAAGGAGCAAAGGAGCAAGAAAGAAGGAGAAAGAAATGAAGAAAGGAGTATCGGTGTTCCGGAACTTTGGTTCGGTTCGGTGCGATACGACTCCGCCGCTATCGGTTCGATACGATACGGTAACGGCTCGATACCGTTCTCGGTCGTCACATTGTTGAAACGACCATGTTTACATGCTGCTTGCTAGCATTCCAAAGTGCAAGCCACTCGCGTAACCGTTCCAGACCCCGTTCCAGACCTGTTCCAGACGTGTTCCAGACGCAGCGGAGCAATTTGCCACCAAGTCCACATGCACAATGCGCCATGTAAGTAGCTGCGCTTCTTACGTGGCCCGCCACCCAAGAAGCCTTCAAGGACGACGTGTGCCAGGGCTTTGGAGACAAAGAAGTCTTTGAAGGATGCCCGGCATCGGCTTGCGCATCGGTGGACATCGGCTTATGCCTCCCAGCCTTGCGCATCGGCTGGCGCGGGTGGCGGGCCTGACTACAGCGCATCGGTGTCCCAATGACGCGAGGGTGGCAACGATGGCGGGGGAGGTGAGGCCGCGTGCCCCTGGTCGCTTCATCCATCCATCTACCCATCCATCCATTCATCCGTCCATCTATCCATCTTACACTAAATGAACGTGTGCTTGAGGACTCCACGCATGTCTTCCCAGAGGTCCGGAACAACCGACCTTGCGTAACTGACTCGTTCCAGACGTCCGCGTCACCGCGGAACGTTCCACACCAGAATATTGACCCACACCCATATACTGATTCACAGCCGAGTTGCAAGAGGAGCCTGTGCAGCCGAAGATCGTGAGACCCAAGGACCACTATTGACTATACCACTATGTTGTCACCAGTGACTAGCCCAAAAGTCGCCAGTATTTGTCTCATTTCCGTTGGGGTTAATAAATGCACTAACCCAAGGGGACCCTGACCAGACCAGAATTGATTCTGACGCCAATTAATTCGCACACTCCGGGCTCAGGTTTTGGCTGGTTTTTGCTCGCTTTGGTGGTGGGGTGTCTCCGAATTTCACCCACTCATCACGAAAAACGATCTGTCACTTCTTCGCAGACCAGTTTGTTTGTTTTTTGGTGCTCTTTCAATGACTAGAATCAATGAACTTGTTCGCAGATTCCTCAGGTCGTGTTTTACCTTTTTTTTCTCGTTTTTTTTTCTCCCCGGTTTTCGGGTTTCGAGGTCTCTCCGAATTTCACCCGCCGGTCACCGGCGCCGCTCACTCCTCGGGTTTTCGCCCGCTCGTTTTTCCGGCGGAGTTCGGATCGCAGGCGCCGGGCAGATGCTGGCGGGGGAGAACGTGGAGCCCTTCGCGGTGGCCTTCGGCGGGGGGGGCGTGCGCTCAGGCGACGAGACGACTCGGGGGCCGTCCGCCGAGTCCGAGTCCGAAGGAGAGGTCCTACGTCCTCAGCAGTTGGGTTTTTCTCAGCCATGGTTGGTGGTTGGGAAACATGTGTGAATTACATGTCTGCAAAATTGGGGTTTAGTGACTTAGTGGTTGAAATTCGCACTTAACTGCTAAGAATTGAATTGTTGCTCCCCTTCCAACGTCAACCAAGCTCAGGATATATATATATATATGGGCGCCGGCTTCAGGTCTGCGGGGAAGGGGCGGCGGAAGGGCAGTTTTCAGGAGAAGTCATTTTGCACAACCATATATTTTCCTTGTACATACAAGTGTTGTTTGAGAGTCTTTGGAAGGAAACACCTGGCTTGAAAGGGAATGTATCACCACTGGAAGTTGAGTGTTGCCTGTTGTTTTGGAACCCCCGCAATGGCGTGGTCTTCCTTGTGTTTTCTTTTTTGTTTTGAAAGGCACAGACCAGGAGCACCACCCAAAGACACGCCTAGTTTTTTTTGCGTTGCAGAATATGTGGTCATTATTTCCCCTGTTGGGTTTTACAAGGAATGCTTGTGCTACTGGAGGTGGCGTTTTTTTGGGGCCTGTTAAGACTTTTTGTTGGGCAATCCTCATTTGCAATTGCGCCTTGGTCCAATGGTTGGGAAATCCGCTCGAGTACTGCTTGTGAGTTGGAATATTGTTGTTCTTCCGTGTTGGTGTTAAAGGGCTGAAACATTTGTCACTATTGCCATTTTTTCCAGGGGACCAATTCTAGCAAATGGAAGTAGATGGGGGTGTCACAAACTAGGGCTACACACACACACCAAAATAGTCCAAATTCTGGACGCTTCTGATTGCTATGCCATTCGAGATTTGAGACCTTTCGAATACAGGATCCACACCACTAGAAGATCCAAGCGGCCCCCCGTTTTCCCAATATATCTAGAGGAGCTGGGGGTATCCAAATTTGCTACCAAGGATCCAGTACGGACATGCTATATATTTATATATACACATACACACATATCAACATAATAAGAGACCCCAACTTGCGGCTTTAGCGAGTAAGGCTCATTCGCAGGAAACCAGGGGGAGCAGTAAGCTTCATTTAGAGGAACCCAGGGGGGAGCCTGAGGCCTCATTTAGAGGAAACCACAGGGTGGGAGGGTTGAGTTTTGGCCCCGATGGGTTCAGGCGCCTTTTGCAGTGGCGTGCTGTGGGCTCTGGCGGAGACCAACCGACTCCGGCACGTCACCCATATCTCCTCGGTGTCCGGAGGCCGGCAAAATACATGGCGGCATATGGCGTTTTTCAGGTGTCATGCAGAAGGATCCGTCGCGGCCTCGGTTGAGCCGAAATGCGTCCGCCGACCAGCACCTCAAACAACACCCCCAACAGCATGACAAAACAGCACCTGCACAAGAATGCCAAACTGCATGCCCCCCAGGACCCAGCAGTCAATCTCGCAAAAAACCAGTCTGCATGCCCCCTAGCACCCTACCGTCAATCTTGCAAAAGTGTGCCCGGCCGTCAATCTCTCAAAAACGTGCGCGCAATGTCACCAGACCCTCAAACAACACCCCCCAACAGCACCTGCACCAGAATTCCATAGCCAGGGTGGGGAGGCAAAACAAAAATGCGCAGAAATCTCACTGGGATCCGAAAGAAACGTCAAAAGGAATGAGTGAGAATTGATTCATCGCTGATTGCGGCTGTGTTCTGCTGTTTGTGGATGAGGTATTTAATTCGTATCAGCGATTGGCAAACGCCGCCCAGCAAAGAAGGACTATACAAGCGGGGTGACGGACGGGGTTGGCTGAAACAGATGCAGGGTTTCAACCAACTTAATCACTAATTACTATAATTAAGTGGATTCAGCATTCAAGAGGGTGTTGCGATGTGAATGTAGGCCAGCAGACCATTGTCCCCTTTGAAGCAATACCGGCATGGAGCTTGTTAGCACTTTGGATTGAAACATGGGGTCGGCCACACGCTCCAACACGGCCCTGGCACTTTGTCCAATGGCACGCCAAAAGCTGAAACTGTTTCTTCCGTTTTGGCCGAAACTTCCGGTTGTCACAGGAGCTTTTCCCGTCACCCACTCGAAAATGGCCACTGGGCCCAGCAAAGCCACGCGGAAGGCTTCCTCCTGTTGTGAGCAAAGCTGCGGCCACGCGGAAGCCAACAGTCAATCCTGCGTGAGGAGTCTCCTTTTTAGTCCCCCTTTTTGGGTTCTGGCCTATGTTAGTTTGCAAGGAACATTGGTAGGTGTTGAACATTATGCTGTAAGCCAACCTTCCAGACGCCGAAGCCAGGCCACGTAAGAAAAATCCCAGTCGTCTACTTTGAGTGGAGGTTGTTGGGAGAATGTGGCTCATCAGACGCCCACTAGTCACTAAGCACTGGCCGGTGCCAAAATGCTGACCCACATGCATCATGTATCAAGCGTCTTGTTTGCTTGGTGGCGAACCATGGGTGTTTCCAAAAATAGCCAAAAGCCACTATCCTTCAACCAGAGACCTCGGCTACTAGCTCATGCATACCTTTCCACCCGTTCAAATCCTTGAGAATTAATCTTGGGGTTTGGAGCAATTAGGACTAGAATTGGACACAACAACTAGAATTAGGACTAGAATTAGGACTAGAATCTGTTGCTTGTTATCGTTTCCATCATTCTGGCATGTCTTCGAGCTACAAATAATCTGTGTAATCGCTGGTACTGGAATCTTGGGCCTTTTTGCATCCCGAGATGGGTCTACGGTAGGAAACATGGGGAGAGACAGCGGTCGAAGATACAGGGACGCTTAATGTTGACACCGGTTTTTAATAGACGCTGCCGGATTTTGTGGGGGGGGGGGGGGTGAAACGGATCAAGGGGTTTACACATCCGGGGTCGACGCGCAACACCACACCATCCTTGTCAATGCCAACCTTTGAATTTCCCGCCTGGGCGTCCCCTAATGAAATGCTAAGTTGTTTACAGCGAATACAGGCAACCCACAACCATGTTGGAATGTTCCCCCCGCGAGCAAACAAAGATCAAGAGACCATGTTGGGGGTATCCTGGACTGCAAAAAGAAATCAAAGGCCAACCACGAGATCGGAACATCCCTTCCCCTCTGTTTACCTTCCCATGGAAACCTCCTGAACCACTTGTGTGCCATGCTAGCGGGAGGGAGGGTACGGCGCTCGTGGCGTTTCTTTTTTGCAGGCTCCATTGCGGCCTCCGGTTTCTCATCCTTCCTGGTTGCCCGCCAGTCTACTGCCCCACGCGGGCAGGGCTTGGACCAGTGGTACCGGGCTCTTTGGCTAACTTCTGGTCAAAAGCAAGCTATAGGCCGACAAAATGTCGTGATGTCTGCCTCCTGCGAGGTCGCCTGGAAATTTTGAACGAGCTTATGATGAAGGGACTAGCCTTGGGGATCCAATTCTTGTTTCAGGTGTTGGATGTTTGCAAAACATGCAAAAACAAACAAACTCCCGCAAGTCAACATGGAGGCTCAACGTCAAATTGGCATTGACCCATTCATCTGCAGGGGAGTAGGCCTTGTTTGGCAAAAGCAAAAAAACCCACTGGAGCCCGCGAAGCTGGGGACGGAAGTCTCCAACCAGCAGACAGCTACCGCAAGAATCCGCCGAAAGTCGCTAGGTGCGGCTTGACAATGGTCTAGGTGACTATGTGGCACAGAGAATGGAATCCAACTGGGCCAACAGCTCAAGTGGTAAACAAGGAAATCCCCAAGCAACTCATCTTAGCCTCACTCTGGGCTCTGCGAGCTCCATAGGTTGCTTCTTTGGGGCTTCTTGGGTGCAGTCTTTGGCTCAAAGTTTAAGCTGCTGGGGTGACGCAGGGTTTGGTCTTTGTTTCCATTTACCTGGGGGCCATGTTGGGTGCATCTTTTTGAGCAACAGCCACATCTTTTCTCGCTCCGTTTCGGGACTCCATGCGAAAGGTGAATTCGTGGCTCAGGAAGTGGTGGCGGAGTTTATCGAGCGCAGCCAGCGGAATGCTGGATACCTCGTGTCCTTTGACAATCTCTGGAAGGACGCTTGGCGTGATGATTTCACAAGGGTCCCTATTGTTTTCACTATGATATCTAGATATTATATATACATGTAATATATATATATATATATGCTATGTGTATCCAAGCCAGATTTTCTTGCCCCTCCAAAGGGGACCATTTGCATCTGGGTTTTCCTCCTTGAAAGGCGCATAGGCGGTTTGTTTGTCCCCGAAGGCTGGGCGATTTCGATCGCAACAAGTTGCCAGGAGCTTTGGAAGCTTCGAAACTGCGTGTGGGTTCGTGTCTGAGCCTTTGAAAGATGGAAGCGCAACATGAGTAGGCTTCCTTGGGTGTTCTCAGGGTCTGATGTGACCCGTGAGATTGGCTCAATCCTGACAAGTCGACCTTAGGGAACGCGGCCAAACGGGGTCCGGGTTGGGCAAGCTGCCGGGGTTGTCGGTATGACGTACATGGGTCACATGGAGAAAAGTGCTATAGGAAGGGCAAAAGGAGCTGCCAGCCATAGGGAATGTGCGCTTTAAGAACGGTTTTTTCCAGGGACACCCGGCTCAAAAAAGAAAGCCCACGGGTTCCTTTCGGATTGAATCAGTGAGGTAAACCCACCCAGGCGTGCGGTTTTTCCCCGTGTTCCCTGTGTCCCCGACCGAGGCGCCTGAAGACCATTCCTCCAAGGTCCCGAGGATGCGGGAGCACGTGTCTTCAGACAACCAGACTTGAGGGAAACCGCCTGTCTAGAAAACTGTCTGGATTGTCATGTTTTGAAATATATATTTTTTCCTCCTATGCGATGCTTTGTGGATTTCTTCTGTTTTTCCTCTGTTGGTTCTGTTTTGGCAATCCTTTCGTACACTTTCAATATCCTACAGGGCCGGATCCACAAACGTCACATCCAAGCCGTTGTCTAGAACCTTGATTGCTGTTGACCTCTCCGGAAAAAGGTTTTGACTTTTTGTGGGTCCCTTCTTATTGTGCCAATGTTCACCCTGGTGTACCCAGGACAGGGTCTTAGACACTTTCCGAGAAGGCTTGACAAGGAATGAGTTGGAATGATCCAAGAGAAACCATCCCTTATTGTTTCCTTTACGGGGATCCCCTTATGGTTCATTCACAACACCCGGTCCTGGTCATTCCCTACTGAGCAACAGCAAGAAATGTCCACTGTAATACCAAAGGACCACCACTTCAAGTGAACAAGGAGTCTTTGTGTTGACCCAGGAGCCTTTGGTGGTTGCTTTCAAGCCTCCTAAACCTTACCAATAAAAAAAATCGGGTGACATGGGCTTGGGTCTTGACTTAGAAGGAACGGTCTTTGGTGCGCAGGCCTCAGAATGGCAAGGCTTGGACGAAAATGGTCCCAGGGCGTCCCCCCTTCAGGCTCCATGTCATGTGTGGCCCAAACAATGTACTCAAAACGGCCCCTTGGTAAATGGAAAGAGATGGAAACAGTTTAGTCACTTTTCTAGCCAGTCAACAAAGGCAGGTGTGTTTATTGCACCTGTATGACTGATCTTACCCATCATGCAAGCCGTTGCACGCAACATGCGCCGTGTGTGTCAGGGCCCGCAGTAGGAACCCGTTTGGAAGATCGGGGCCTGATGGCCCGTTGAACTCCTAAGATGAGTTTCCTTAGGCCTTGACCTCCAGGGGTCCGTGAGAAGGTTTTACGTAGTTTCAGTCGATCTCAGCCCCCATTTTGACAGGTCGACCGGATTCCTGGACCCAATTGGCTATGGATTTTAGGGAGCCCCGTCAAATATCTTGAACACAACTCTCCTTTCAATTGGTATGCCCCATCAGGGTTCCGGCCCGGGATTTGGTTCCAATCAGAACCGGACTTGCGGGGTATTTGGATTTGGTGCCAAGCGGGGCATGTTGCAGGAGCTTGGACCTGCCCCTGATGTGCTTGGTGGTGCTCGGGGTTCTGGTGGCAGCGCCTCTCATCTTTTGCGTACCTCGGCGGGCAACGGACGAAGCTGCCAGTCTTCGTGGGTGTCGAGGCCCAAAAAGCCACGCTTTTGTGGGATGGCCTGGTGTGGGTTCTCACTGCCTGAGTCGGTTGCCATTTTAGTGGAAAAATATGTCCCCTGTTCGTGTTTGGCAGGCCTTGGGTGACACGGTTTCATTTGAGTCAGGAACTTGCTTGAACCAACAATGGTCGCCTCTGGGGCATATTTGGCTCAAGAGCCAAAACAGCTATTTTATTTTTTCCCACCCTCCCAAACCCTGGGGTGCAGTCGCTGATACGGCCTTCTGCACATTGGGGTGTGACAGGTGCTGCACTGCAGGGCTGTCAGGCTGCAGATGCGGTACGGCTGTCACTCTCACTGGTTCCCGTCTTCTGTTTGGTGCCAACTGATCTTGTGGTCGGGGGCTGTGCCCCGTCAGGGATCTAGTTGGGCGGACAGCTGGGGAGCCAGCTGAGCAGTTGTCTCTGTCAGACCTCTGGCTGACAGAGGTTAGCTGGACCAATGCATACAACACGACCTCACAGCATACATGCTTTGGAAAAGTGCTGCATGCTGTGTTGTTGTCGAGAGTGGTGAGGTTCCTGCTTGAATGTGAATGTGAGCTTTGTTTGGCCAATCCATTGAGGAAGTGAGAGAAACGCTCAAGCCTTCTCTGACCAGTCAGCTCAGCTTGCGCTACTCCACCTTTTCTTTTCAACACACATGGAAGCTACCTGAAGGGTTTTCAAAGAGTACCTTCCATGATTGATAGAAACATGGGGGTGCGCCCTTTCTCGGTAAAAGAAAAGGCTCAAGGTAAACATTGTCTTTCGTAGACTGACATCAAATTGAACAAGTCGATATTTGGGAGAGGTTGAGAGAGCTTGTACCCGCCGGTGCTCATACTGTGGATGGCCGAATTCCTGCACCACTTACGAAACCCTGGAATGATGAGTCCCCTGTAAATACCGACATACGTTATGGTTTCCAATGGTTTCTTAGGTGGTGGGAAATGGATTTCGTCCATCCACAGGAGGGTTTCATCCATGCAAAATGGGGGTCTTAACCATCAGGTCCGATTCCTTGTGTGAAAGGCCAACCCCTCGCGGGCAGAAAGGGCACGCATGGCTTTCGGAGAAGCCCAAGTCCGTTTGGCTCCTCAGGTGTTCTACGTGGTGCCAGTGTCCATGCTCATAGAGGCAGGGAAGTGGCTTGCATTTGAGAGGAACCCTCCACTAATTTCAGACCACCCCTGAGAGGATCCACAACCAGTGTCAGTTAAGACTGTTTGCACTAGCCCCAAGTCGACTCCCAAATTATCCCCCCAAAAATGGGGTGTACAACAGTACTGGTTTGGGGATAGTGGTGACCTTGTTCTTGGGGCTTCAGGGGCCCTGGAAGGACTGCACGTGTAGGCAACATATGCAATCCACAAATGGGTATGGGTCAAAATTAAACCACGAGGGGATCGTAGGGTGTAGTCGTCGGTTCCATTTACCAGGGTTCAATTTTGGCTGCCAATTTATGACCCACGGCCAAATCTCCACTTGAAAGGTTCATGAATGGAGCTTCGTGCTTGTGTTTGCTTGCTGGTGCTCAGCAGGGAATGAGGCAATGAACCCTATAAACCATCTCACACTTTTTTTCATTCGCGAATCCCCAGGTTAATGAGGCAATGAACCCCAAAAAACCAATGAACTCTATAAACCATCCCAAATTTCCTTCACAGGTTCATTCCATGTCTCCCTCCCCAGCGATGCGCGTGCCCGCTTTTGTGGCCAGGCCTTCTGGGGCGGCGCCATGCGCCCGGAGCTCGGATCTGACTGCAGATATGGCCCATGCAAAAACTGGGGTTGGTAAGACAGGGCTCCTTAAAAGACACGTGTTGCAACCATTTGAAACATTTTTCCGCCAAAGTCAGGGGAAACCACCATTGACAAGGCAATGTTCAGGTGTAAAATGTAAGGATCCCTGCAATTGTGTGCAATTATTGCATACATGGATTGTTTGGCATCCGGCTGGTAACATATACGATTTGCCCCTCTTGCCCAGACAATCCGACTGTAAGGAATATATAGCAACGTTTCACCCATAAGGGTGTCTTTATGAGTTATCTCGTACACATGGATTGTTTGGGGAAAGGAATCCATCAGGCAAACGGTGGCTGATTTCAGAATCAAGTCAGTGCATCATCAAGGAGTTCATAACAGGTTCATGTACGCACTGTATGGCCTTTGATTTGCTCAGGTGTTTGTGGATGGCTTCCTTCACTCAACCAATTCCTTGACTCGGGTCCCACCGCCCCCTGCGTATTTCTTTGTTCGGTGTGGCGGAAGCCGCCTGTTGGTGTTCTGCGGCCTTCGGATGAGAAGAGATCAGTGCAGATGTTGCTAACATTGACACCTCCAAATTCCATTTGCTTCAGAATATTGTTTGCTTTCTTCGTTGGTTTTAAAGGAAATCTGGACATATGTGGATTTTTGAGGAGGCTTAAGCAAACGGAGGCCAATACCGCTCAGAAAGCAGACCGATTGCGCAAATTCACGCTGTATTTGCCGAAAACAATTGACATTCGCTGCCCAGGGGACTGCTTCTGCATACCGCCTCCAAAGGACGCTCGGTGCCGTGCTTCAGTTCAGGCCGTCGGGCCCGTTTGGGTCAAAAAGAACCTTGTTTGGCCCAGGAAGGAAGCTAAACTCAAGCCGGTTGTCAAGGTGTGCCCAAAACGGGGGGGGGGGGCGGGGACCCATTAACACTACTACTGCCGAACACTCGTGTTTGTTGCGCCAGAACCATCTAGTTGGAAAATAGAGAAGCTTGAGCAGGCTACTTCCTCCAGGGGAAGATCATTTTGCGTTAGCCTCTTTGGCACGGTGACAGGGGTGCTCCCGGCCGCAAAGCAAGACCTAAAGAAACCGCAAGTCTGCAGAAGATGGGTTTGGTTTTCCTTGGTTCCTGTCACCACTTTTCCAGGGGTACCTTCCCCATTCTTTCCAGGGATCCTTCTTTCTAGAAAACCTCCGGAAACCCAGGGAAACCGGCCGGTTTTTGGAAAGAACGATGGTTGAAAAGAATAGAAAAGGAATCAACGCCTAGAACTTTGGCACATCCAAAGGGGCTGAGGCTTTGACCCTCCGGTTTTCCTGGCGACAGGAGCAGTGCGGGTTCCTGGACCTCTTGCAGGTGGATGGCACCGCGTCCCACAGGATCGAGGGGCGCCTGGGCCGCATAGGGATGGAACTCAGAGTGGGGCTTACAAGCCGGTTGCCCACTTACACTGCGAGTTTCTGGAACTCACATCTGTTCGGTTGGTGCTTTGCTTTATTCACTAGGTTCCCCTACTAGGTGCCAACTTTCTCACCCACTTTTTTGGTTGGGAGGGTTCCTCTAAAATAGACTACAGAAAAAAAGGGGTACCCTTATTCTAACCTCTCTATTGGAGGACCTACTAGGCCACGTTCCTTTGTAAAGGGTGGTTTGTTTGGTCACACAGGCAAATGGAGTCACTCAATGAAAAAAAAAGAAGGAATGCTCCTTTGGCCTTTCAACATCAGACCAAACAAGGGGTAGAAACTTGATCACTTTCTTTGGACCCAATGTTCAGAGAGCATCTGCCTGGGCAGATTAGCTCGGAGTAGTACTTTTGCGTATCAAACGGAAACCAGAAGGGAGCCCCGAGATGTTGAGACACCCTTGTGAATCAATCAACCAGACGACTCCGTAGCCTGTGGCATACCCAGTTTTCCTTGATGAACATTGTGCTGAACAGAATGGGGAAGAACGGGTGAAAAGAACGGGGAAGCCCAACCTTCAGACCTTCCGAGCACTTCAATGGCACTTCGGCTAAATCCTCTCAGCAAATTCGCCCTTCTCGAAGCGCGAGGAGCCACAGGAGTCCGTGGTGAAGTGGGGAGATGTTCACAACATGGGAGCCGCGAAATGTCCACCAAACAACCAGGAGACGACACACAAAAAGCTAAGCACGGAACACAAAGACTGGGGGACTTCCAAACTTACCGGCTCGTGCTTTCGTTGTCCTTGACCTTCGGAGTCCGAATCGGAGCGCGGTCGATCTAGATGTTGTTTTGTTGTTTTGAAAAGGAGTCCCGTTCGGCTCGGAGCGCACTCGGAAACCAGCACTGACTTCCACAGAGACTCATATTCACTCGTGCTCCCTTTGTCCCTTTGGCCGCGTGCGTTTGCGTCGTTTTTCTCCGGGGCGCGGGGCTCGCTGAGGAGCTTTAGCCTGGTGGTCTTGGTCTTCTTCGTGACTCTGCTGGTGATCCTAGCCGCCTGGCTTTTTTTTTCTCCCAAGGACCTGGGGATACCTGGGGTCCAGGGTCAACAGCTTGTTCTTTTTGGGGAGGGGAGGGGCCCCCAAAATATGAGCAAAAACAAGGGACTTTTTTTTCGGGGGCGGGGGGGAACAAGAAAACTGGTCCCCAGGAACCTGGATCCCATTTTTTTTGTTTTGCGGCAGGAAGGGGGTTTTTCAAAATATGAGTAGGAAAATGGGGCCCTTCTTTTGGGGGGCACGCTCCCAAAATATAAAGGTGGTTCCCCTACAAACGTTTTTTTTTTTTTTAGAAGGGTTGCCTAGTGGTGAGGCAGGAAAAACTCAGTCGCAGAGTTACCAAAAACGGGCCCGAAAAAGATGCAGTCTATTTTCACTTTTCCGGCGAGATTCAAGGAGAGAGAGAGAGAGAGAGAGCGAACAAAAGAAAAGGAGAAAAAGACAAAGAGAGAGAGAGGCAGACAGCGAGGGAGAGGGAGAGGGAGAGGGAGAGGGAGAGGGAGAGGGAGAGGGAGAGGGAGAGGGAGAGGAAGATCGATGAAACAAATTCGGCTTGTGAACCACATAGGAATCGATATCCACTCCTTTCATCCCATTGAGACTCCTGGATGTTGGCTGGCCTCTAGGTCCCTAAGTTCTCGTTGAGTTTGACTCTCAGGGATCCCATACTAGGTCCCCAGCGCCCTTTTACCCTTTTTTGCGGGAGGGTTCCCCTACTAAAAAAGGGTACCCCTAACCTCTCTGCTCAAGAACCTAGCATAGTTTTGGAAGCATGTCACAATGTGTATTCCTGTTGGCGGCGGCCAACCTGTCCTCTGACTTTGCTCCGAGTGTGTGCTGGATTGCAGTTAGGCAGCTGTTGGCCCCCAGACTGGCACTGCCAATTCTCGGATGAGGTCCTACTCGGCGATTCCAATTGCGCAAGTTGCAGCGAGAGTGCACCTGGGGGTAAAACGAGCTCACCGATGAATGAAGGTCCTTTAGTGGGGGGTTTTTTGGTTTTCAGCTTGGGAATGCTGATAATAATTTGCCCAGATCCGTATTCTGAGCCTTCCTTGAAGTTTTGGGTGCGACACTTGCCGCGCGAGGCTTTCGTGTACTCATGCTGCGGCATTGAGAACAGCCGGATTGGCGATAACCCAAAGCGGGGCCCCCCGGTCTGGGCAAGATGGATCACTTCGGATTGACAAGCCTCGCAAGATACCCAAACAACATCCATGCTTGCAATATTTACGCACCTTTACCCTCCAAATGGGTCAAGTGTTGGTGTATTACCTACAATCGGATTGTGTGGGAGAGATGAGACACCGTGGATCCTACCACTGGTGGACAGGATTTGTTCTGGGTTTTACACGATGTTTTTTTTTGGGGGGGGCCCTACTATCGGGGTTGCTGGATCCACTGGGAGGGGTGTCGCGACACTAATTTCTTGAAAAAGGGGGTCCTTAAAGATTGATTCGCCCTCTTCCAGGGGAGCTCCGAATTTGCTTTCATGTAGGTCCAGTGGAGGTCTGATTCTGTCTATTCATATGTGCGTTTCTTGAGGAAATCTATTTTTTCTAAAAAAGACAGGTCCGAGTAGTTCATATGTATTTTCAGTGTGCGGGCGCAATTAGCTCATTCGTGGGCAGTCCCAGCGTGTTTATTTCTGTGTTTCCGGAGGTCCAATTTTCTAGGAACCAGCTACTGGAAATTCGGCCGTCAACCAACAACTCACCACAACGCGGGGTTCTAGCCAACTTCTTGTAGAATTTCCAGTGCCTAGTTTGTTAATGTTGGACTCTCTGTACACCCCCCCCACCGGAACAGTGGAACCAGTCAGCTGGACCCTCTTTAGAGAAAATCCTGGGGGCCTGGGAGGGACAGTACTTACTTTAGTATTGCCAAGGATGACCCTCACATTCCCAGTACTTACTTTAGTATTCACGGACCCGATTCCATTCTTCGGCCAAGTGCTCCCGACCCCAAACGAAAGAAGAAGAAAGGAAACCGGAACTAACTAGTCCCTGCCTCTCTCCCTCCCTCCTCTGCCAAAAGGGAGGCTGTGCCCTGACCAATCTCGACGACACGGTTTAAAGGGACACCAGCTGGGAAAGCCGCCATTTTGCGGATCCCCCCATTTTGACGCATACCGGGGCAAGTTTTTGGGACCAGGGGTTCCTCTATGTTCGTTTTTGTCGCACACGCACCTGCACAGGCGGCCGGTCCAATTCTACTTTAGTATTGCCAAGGTTGACTCTCACATTCCCAGTCCTTGCTTTAGTATTGCCAATTCTACTTTAGTATTGCCAAGACCCGTTTTTTCACCAACCCCCAAAAAGGTTGGACACTAAAGAGGACCCCACAACAGTCACATTAAAGACGCTTACGGCCTCTTGTGGGCAACCCCCGTTGCGCGAATGTTTGCCCTTACTTTTGTGTAAAGAAGTTATCTTTAAATTGATGGTTTGGGGACCACTTCAAAAACGGGATTCCTAATGTGTTTTGTGTGACTTTTTTTGGCCAGTCGTTGTTTGCCAGGATAGAGGGTACTTTTCCAATTGGGGTCTAACATTAGATCTTGTCCTAGGTCCCCCAGTAGTGCCCGTTTACCCTTTTTTGGGGGAGGGTTCCCCTACTAAAATAGACTACAGAAAAAAGTTGGTACCCTCAGTCTAACCTCTCTACTGGAGGACCTAGTGTCACTGCTTTCATTTCATGGAAATTGGAGGAGACCGAAACTCACCCCGCCGCAACCCATCCGCAGGCGGTATCTCCACTGGCGTGCCCTGGTTCATCTCAGCAGCCGCTGGCTGGCCACTCGACTGGTTTAACGAATCGACCGCGGAGGCCCGTGGGCCTTTTGAAGCTTTTCTTCCATTTGCTTAAGTGTTGGTTTTAATGGGAATCCATCACTACTGGACTTTTTTTTTTCAGGGGTCTTAACCAAATAGAAGCTTTTGGTGTTCGGTATGTTTTCGGTATGTTCAGACCCCTTCTGCAGGTAGCTATGTGTCAAAATTAAACCACCAAGGGATCACAGGTTGGTGTTTAATATGTTTTCAGTGCAAAATAAGTTTTCAGATGGGTTCAGCTTTCATGTTCAGGCCCCTTCTGTGTATGCTTTCAGTATGTTCAGGCCCATGGCCCATGGCCAATAAACTGGTAGTGTTTTTTTTTTTTCAGAAGGCCCATGTCTTCGGCTTTCTGCAAGTGAGAAGTGCAAAATGGAACGTTCCGAGTCTCTCCCCGCCGGATCGGAGCAGCCATTGTTTTTGAGATGGGCCGCATCAGCGCGAGGCATCTTAGGCGCATATGTGCAATGAGAAGATCCGACACCGCTTGAAATCTTCCTTGTTCTCACCAAACACATGGTGGCCCCTCAGCTGGACCATTCCTTTTTGGTGTCCCCTCAAAACAAGCCCAGAGAGATCCCTCAAAGGGCGAAACGTTATGGGTACCAGTATCTCTTCCAGTCAGAACTGGGTCCTTGTGGGGAATGCTTGGTTGGCTGGCTTGGTTGAGCGTTCTCTATCTACTGGAATCGGGCAAGACATACACCATCTCCTGCACTCATGCGAGGAAAAGAGTTCGCACATCAAGCAAGAGCGCGCAGCGGTGGGAGCCAAGTAAGTATTGTCATAAACTTGTTCAGAGTTATAGCAAGGGGAGGCACCGCAGCTTGATGATCTGATAGCAACCATCAGTGACTCATACGGGCCGCTGTTTTTTGGCCAACCTTGGGACCAGCAAGGGCCGTGATCTTCCCATCGTTCCCTTTGCCCTATTCCACCGCTCGCCGGCTGAAAGTTGAGGCCCCTTTCCGGCATACCATGTGTAGCGACAGGCGAGAAGGCCGCCAGGTCTGACACCAGAAGTGAAACCTTAAGCTCAAGTGGGCGACTGCATGTTTTCGAGGGTACCCTTCCTCCAACTACCATGGCACCTGTGGGGAGGTACCTGGAAGATTCATGTCCTTTTGAGGGGAGCCCCTGTCAGTTGCCATGTTAGTTGGAGGGAGGGTACCCCTTTTTGGGCTTGGCTTTAAAGGAGGCCAAAGGGAAAGCGACCATTTTGGCCCATGTGAGCTAAGTAAGCGGAACGCGACACCCAGGCTGTTCAGATTCACCTATCGCCAAAACTGCACTGAGGGGTAAAGTCGTTGTAGTCTAACCAACATCTAGAACCAGAACTCCGACCCCAAGCACATCCATCTTAGCCGGCCAAGCGTAATGATGGGGCGGACATGCTTTTCCTTTTGAATGGGGTCCACGGACTGGTTTTAAGGTAATGCCGTCCAACCCTGGACCCTGTTGGGAGTGGTTGTAGCCCACAAAAAGGACACCAGGGGCGCCCAAAAACGGGGGCCCGAGAAGGGAAGCGCGACTTGCCCTTGGACTACTTGGGCTACTTAAGTTACAGCTCGCATTAAGCAGCTCTCGAGCCTTGAAAGGACTCACCGGAGATCAGGAGGTTGGTATGTGCATGAAAACCGCCAACCAAAGAGGGTGCCCGGACTCCAAAGCAGGATCCGCTCCAATTCTTCAAGAACATGAGAGTGCCCCCACACGGGGAACGCCTGAATTGATGATTGGAAAGGGGCTCCAATGTGTCGGAACAGAAGTAAGCTTGCCTGTTTAGGAGTTTACACTAAATCTTGGTGTGTCTTTTTGAGGGAACCCCCTTTTGGTTGGTTTTAAGGGGGAAAAAATCACACCATCATCTAGGGGGGGCTCCGCGAAAAAGGACACAAAATGAACCAGAAGCTCAACATGTCATGTTGTTTTTGACGCAAAAGCTGAGTAGAGACAGGCTGTTACTACTAGATGTGTCCTTCCATTTTTTCCTATGACAGGATCGCTCCGAACCAAAGATTACCAACCCGGAAGGGTAGATAATTCTTTGTGTTTCCTTTGCTCTTTTTTAGGGACCTGTATTCTTTTTTGGGTCTTGGGAGCACTGTAAGAGGGCGTTCCATGGCCTGAGTCCTTTGGCTCAGGTCATGCTGGTCTTGATCGCTGCCACGGTGCAGCTAGTCTTTCAAGCAGCGCCTTGACAATCGGAATGCGACGGGAATCTCAGATGTGGGGCAAATATCTAGGAAAGCAGGGGAGACCATCTTGGAGGAAGCGCTTTCGTGTTTTCTCTCGGTGTGCTTCACATTGAATGTGAAGCACACCGAGAGAAACACGAAAGCGCTTCCTCCAAGAATTTGTGATTGTTTGCGCCTTGCTTTGGGTGTGGGTTTCGTTTTGACGTGTTTTGAACATTAGAAGGCAGTATGAATCAAGAAAAATGGAGCCCTTCTTTTTCACAACCGCTTGGCACGAAGCTTCTCTGTCGATTCCATGTGAGCTTTGAGGCAAAGGAAGAACACTTGTCTTAAATGCATCCCAAGCCTAGCCAAATCGCACCTGGAGCTCCACCCATCTCTCTTGGGACAACATCACTCTATTTCAGGAGCTGTGGGACTACGGCAAGCAGCCTGGCAGACAGTGGGCAGAGAGGATCGTGCTTGAACTATTTTTCGCGCTGTTTGACTCAACTATGACCTAGTGTTTAATCTTCACTGAATCCGAAGCGTTGATGGTACGACAATCGAGTAGGGATTGAACTGAATTGTTCTGTTGCCCTCCCCCCGGCGAGCATGGAAGCTCCCAGAACCCCTTTGGAAGAGCCTGGATTCCAGGGGCAGAGGGCTTCTGGGAGCTTCCATGCCGGTCTTTTCGAAGCGTGACTCAACTCCGAAGGATCGTTTCACAGAGCACAAGTCTAGCCGTTTTCTAGAGACTCTATGGGTGTGCCTTCTTATAAAAGCCCATTTTGAAGCGCTGCTGCAAGCCTCGAGAAGCTATACCGTGAGGGCCGTGCTTACGCTTGGAGTCATTGGCAATTCCAGCAGCAAGAGGCATCAAGAAACTGTTTTTGATTGAACACGATACTCAGTTGCCCAAAGGCGAATCGACCTTTTAGCCTTTTGGTTCTCCCATCTGTTTCTAGTACCAAAAGGTTAACCTTTTATTTCTGGGTTCGTTGGGCAACTGAGAATAGCAACATCCAGGAACTAGCCCTTTTTGGCAAAAAAATGTGACCCCCTACATTCTGCTCCCCGGAATAATTATACCCTGCTGGAGTAGTAGGGCGTGTGGTGTTCCCTTCCCAAAACAACAAAAATAGTTAAAATAGGGGGTCTGGGGTAGGGGATTTCAGGTTCAGGGTTTAAACTTTCAGGGATGAAATTAAACAAGGCAATCATTTTGCTCAAAACATAAATAGGGGTTCTGGGGATTTGTTCTAGAATTTATAAACATGCTGTTTTTACAGAGTTGTTTTTGTTGTTTAATAACAGTCCAATATTTTGACATTTTCAAGATCATGTTACAGACGATTTGTTGGCTTTCTGGGGGCTACACGTGTGTAATCATATTTCGAGTTGATTATGAATAAACCAACCATATTGTTTATGGTGTCCAATTTGTAAAATCAGCATAAATACCAAAGTGTTCACCAATATCATTCTAGCACGCTTCTATTTTGTTGACCAACCTAATACAGTTTTCTTTGTCAATATGTTTGTTTCTTCTCTTATGCTTCTAATAATTGAACCGAATGACTGCCTGAATAATTAGAAAGTTTGTTCTCCTAAAAACAATGTTCATATATTCAAGTTGTTTTCAACCTGTATGTTTTATACTGTTTAACTCTGCTGCATATTCAATTACTTTTCCTTCATGATAATATAGTTCATTGTAAGTGTTCATTAACAAATCACGATGATAATATTTCATTAATGGGTTTTCAGGATAACCTAATTGTTTCATTGAATTAAATACATCGTTAATTTCTTCATAAGTTTGATAAGGATTTAACCTAATGAATCTTTTAACTTCATCACTTGTTTTGTCTTTCTATCTTCTATGGTTAGTACTGTCATACCCTTCATTACTCTTCTAATGTACTAAGGTCTCATTTATTTAAGTATATATTTCACTTTAGGGTAGTTTAATCATATTGTAAGCAACTAATATCAATAAACTTAGTCATAATCACTATCATCATCGGTACCTCTATAATTAAACCAGTCTATAATCAACCTGTTCTTTTCTAACAAATGACAAACAAATGTATGAAATAACACATTGTTTGCGTTGTAATAGTACTCTTTGTTGTTGATGATTTTTTTCAATGGTTTGTTATTCTGCACTGTTTCTCTTTGACCTTCGTTATTGGATATTAGAGAATCAATTACTGAACCCGTGCTGTATTCCCCTGCCATTTCTCTTTACTATGTAAGGTAATATGTTTTAAGTATATTTGTTGGTTTGGATTTTGTGGGCTTGGGTTCAACGTTGAAACTGTTGTCGTTTGTGTATCTCACCAGGGTGCTAGTTTCAATGCAACATCTGAAACTGGAACTTTGATGTATAAATCATATATACATATATATATATATATATATAAACCCCTGAAAATAGGTGGGCAACCCCGAAAAACAATACTTAGGTGGGCAACCCCGAAAAACGATATTTAGGTGCACAGCCCAGAAAAACGCTATGAAAACAATATTTAGGAGGAAACCTCCAACAGTACCCTTGGGGGCGGGGGTGGAGGGGGGGTGGGGGGGTTTTGTGGTTGGGTTGGTTTAGGGTTGGCTTGGGGTTGCAGGACTGGTTAAGGGTTGGGGTTCGGGGTTGGTTGTGGGTTGAGTTGTCCTACATGTCTGGATGCAAGGGTGCGAGTTCAGGGGCTCGAGGAGGGGGTCTGGGGACCGTAGCAGCGGGGTGTGGGCTTGGGGCCTGGGGGGGGGGGGCTACCTTTGGGGGGGGGGGGGGTTGGTGGCCTGGGGACTGGAACATATATTTGAGGGAAACCCAATATGTTGCACCTTGAAGTTGTCAGTCTAATAGAGCAAGATGTCGATGACTTACTGACCTCGGCAAAGGCGGGAATGACACCAACATACAAACAATACTGAATGACGACTTCATCTAATGCTGTGTCATTGAAAGCATCAAAAAGTACATCTTATATTTATCCGCAACGGTCTGTTTTCTGTTAAGGATGATTACTTGGTTTCTCGCGAGAGCACAACCGAAGCAATCTTTGCATGTTGGGTCTTTCTATGACAAAGCAAGTGTTCAGATACAATGAATGCAATGCTGTTGTTCAAACAACAGACCCAACTGCCACATGTCTTGTTGATGCAACCTTTTCAGGTTTCCATCTGCGAGCTTTTCAACTCAATCACATGGTTACGCACCATCTTTTGACACTTGGAGTGAGACAGTGACCCATCAGAGCGAGTGCTTGACGAGTAAGCTTTCATGAATAGGGCGTGGATGTATGCCAACGATATCTTGGTGCGTGGTTTTCAATTAAGAAGCGTGTCAATTGAAAGCAACTTCAGTACGATAGTCCTTCAACGCGACGTACTCCTGCACAAAGTCCAAGTAGGGCACAACCAGGTATTTCAGGGATGTCTGCTTTTTCTGTTCATCCAAGATGTTCAGCAAGGAGGTGGCGCTGTAGGACAGGCTCCCAACCCACTGTCCTTTATTGCCTTGCTGGCGTCGCTCTTCCCAGGCGCCGCAATATAGCAGTCAAAGAAGTCAATGGTATGGTCCTTATCCTCGCTCTCTTTCCTCCACCGGCAATCGTCAGGAGCATAGGTGTCCTTTTTGGTTGTTTTGGTCGAAAAATAGATGTCCCTGGCTTACCTGGTGGTTTAATCATCTACCAGGGCCATCAATTTCCCCTAAAAGGACACCTATGTCAAGGAGACCAAGATGCGGGAGTGCTCACCCATTCCGGCAAAAGACCCCACCGTCTTCCTCATAGACCCTGCCGTCATCTCATCCACTCCATGAACCAACCGCAAGGACTTCGTTGCCTGCTTCGTGGTCTTCATCAAACGAGTTCCGATTTGCAATCTCAATCCTCCCACAGTCATCGTCTTGTTAATTTCCAACTCCTTGACCGTGCCATCGGGCAGGACAACGCTGACAGTGAAGGGTGCCTTGGGTTCCTCCCTTGCGGTCTGCTTGTTTTGCTCTGCCTTTTTGACGGTCTTGTCTCGCTTAACCTTCATCGCCTTGACCGCCCTTACTTCAAGATGTTCTCTGTGGTGGAGGTAGCAGACGCACTTGTCATCATCACTCTTATTGTCTTTCTTGTGTTTGTCCTGTCCGTCTGGTGTGCGCGGTTCTTCCTCCGTCTCTGAACCTTCAATCTCACTGTCTGATGACTCACCATCACTGCCACCCGGCGATGACACATCATCCAAACTCCTGTGCTTGAAACAGTGAAGCAATCACACCATCATTTGAATTGCTTTTTGGGTAATGGCAGCGGATTTCATTGTTCAAGCTTTCACTTGCTTTGTCAATGACTACCGGTAAATGACTGCATGTTTCCGAAGAAGGCTTCACTCTGGGCATCCGCACTAAATATGGTGAAGATGAAGAGCAGGCACACCAAGCGGACGCGACGGGAAAACACCCCCCAGAAAGCCGAAAACTGGTCTGAAACCTGAACCTGAATCTTAGACTTAGACTGTTATTATTTAAAACATGCATACATTTGCTTACGTACACCCCACTAAACATACCCCAGCAATGTCGCTTCAGCCCATGGCCTCAAGGTACCGTGCGCTGGAGGGCAAGAACGTGTGCGCTGCCTACTGGAAGGCCCGCAAGACTGGCGGAGGCGCCTGAAGTTCTGACGGGCTGAATTCGCCGTTTCGCTGGACAGCAAAGTCATGTAGGTCATGTTTCTAGGGGTTGATTCCTTTTCCATTCTTTTCAACCATCGTTCTTTCCAAAAACCGGATCCGTTTTCCCTGGGTTTCCGGAGGTTTTCTAGAAAGAAGGATCCCTGGAAAGAATGGGGAAGGTACCCCTAGAATGTTGCAACATGTGGGTGTGGCCCTGAAAAAATGAGCCGGGGCAAACCGCAGGTACCAGGCCCCCCCAATGGCCGGTAATTGGCGTCCCGGGTGAAGTGCCGGCAATTGACCAGCACTTGCTTAAAAATGGTTTTGTAGTCACATGGATTTTTTTGCCATCATCAAAGTGCAGTGAAATGTCACTTTTGTTGAAACGTCACTTCCGGATGCTAGAGGGGATCCAATTGAGGGGTTGGGCTGGCATGTATGCTCATTGCACGTGCAACGCGCGGGGGGGGGAGGGGGGGCGACACGCTGGTGACACGCAACTATCCCAAAAAAGTGACCGTTCAACGTACATGTGCCGGCAATTGGCCACCCCCCGACACGCCGTGACACGCCGTGACACGCTCCTCAAGAACCCCTCCCAACCTCAAACTTGCCCTCCAAACCTCAAATTTGCTGCTCTCCCCTTTCCCCTGCAACCCCATTCCAGAGGACCCTGAAAGGTCACTTGTATCATTGCACAAATTGCACTAAGTACAGATGAGTGATAATTGATAGCAAAATGTTTTTGCAGTCACTTAGACATAAAGTGACATCGTTTTGCCCAAAATCGATGTGCCGGCAATTGGCCAGCCATTGGGGGGTGCTGGTAGTCTTTGGTTCCATTTGCCAAGGTGTCATGAAATTCCCCACTCCAACAACCCGGCTATTTCTTTGGGCTATGAGGTCGACCCTCTACGAAAGAAGGAGGTATTTACCATGAAACCCAGGTTGTTCAAAAAATAGCCCGAAAAAAGTGGGCATTTGGAGTAGGTATATATATATATATATATTCTACACTCAAAATGGGTCAGTGCTTGCTTTTCTTGAAGACCGTGCGAACATAAGCGCTGCTTGCCAGGAGGCTGGACTGATTTCCGCTGTTCATGCCTTTCATGGTCCATCGGGAGATGACTTGGACAACCAGCACGCAGGGTTGCTCTGTTCCAGCTTAAACTTCTGAGATGAGATGTTAGAACCAGCTAGCCACTTTGCAATGTTGTGCAATGAGCAACGCAGTTGCCGTTTGGCTTCTCGTTGGCCCGGCGGTAGCCTTGGTTTTCAGAGTCCGGACATAGTTGGCTGTTTGGGCAAGCGTGTTTTCTCTAGTACAGGGGCAAACCACATGTCGCACGAACTTTCAATGGTTCCCACCCAAATCACTAGCCTCAAGGGAACAAATCGGATATGTACCTTGTAGATAGCCGTAATACAGCGGTATACAGCCCCCCTTTTCTTGGGGATGGCGGCTTGGGAGAAGTTGAAGCCTTGTAAAGTTGTGAGGTCCAGGTGGGAAGGAGCACGCCGGGATTTGACGAGCATCGCTTTGAATGATTTGAGGTGTTTAAGGCAGTTCCGTTGAGTTGAAGACACCCAATCAAAGTCTGGTCACGCTGCTGCTCTTTGGCTGCACTTTGTTTTTTAAACCTTGAAGCCTTTTCGCACAAACAAAGACACATGCCGATCGCGCCGTGGGTCTTCAACTGCAAGGTAGTTGTTTTGGGGGACTCCCATGTTCTAGCCATAGATTCCTTGTCGCGGATGCTTTGGGTGTTTCGCAAAATAAATGCGTGGTCCTCTACAAGCGTTGATAAACGTTTGCTGATCTGCCTTTAAACCTAAAGCCATTTGGCAATTGATTATAGCGTTCAATAGGGGACCAGCTCAAAAGTGGTTAGTGGACGTGAATCCCCTAAATGATGTCAACCATTTCGGGTCCCTGAAAAAGACTTCATCCCCGTTTTGCGCCGCGTAGGAGGACTTTGCTCGGGGCTTTGGCTTCCAGATGAGCACCTGCTCGCCCAGAGCCGCGCCTCGGCCGGTCTGGGCGCTTGGGATTTTTTCGGGCAGTCAAAACGAGGCACGCGGGTAGACAAACCGCCCTGTAGCCTTAGGCATTGGGGAAAAGGTTCATCGGGTCGACAGGTTTGCGGCTGTTCCACTCGGCAAGTGAGTTGGGGGATGCATTTGCTGCTGGATCTGGTTGCAAGAAGAGCACAGCTTCAAAGACTTACGTGTTCGCTTTGAGCTGGCTCTGCCTCGGATTTGTCGAGGGGTACCTTCCCCATTTATTCGGGATCCGAATCTTTCTATAGAACACCTCCGGAAAACCCCTAGGGGAAAATCTGGGGGAACGGGGATCGATCCGCTTCTTGGAAAGGACTCCGATGGTTGAAAACGGGACTCCGGCACTGAGCCAGCGGAAGTGCTTGGAGAGTACGCACCCCGCGGCCTCAAGCACATGGCCGGGGAATCAAAACCGTTTTGGATCGGCTCCCATTTTGGGGTTCCGGTGAATTCACCACCCATTTTAGTGGTTGGATTGAATCGGATTTGTTCACTGGGGCTAACCGATTTGGGTTTTGACCCATCACATTGCAAGGAGCTCTCTTTGTGCAGGGTTTGTGCTCTATTACAGGCAGGCCGTCTGCAGCAGATTGCGAGTGCTGCCGTAGAAAAAGAAACCCACCAGTTAGATGGTTCCCTCAAACAAACACTTACCCTGACATAGATGTTCAGAGATTGATGACCATGTCTTAAGAACAATTGTGAAGTTATTGTAGATAGCTCCATGAACATGTATATCTTGGCTAAACGAGCGTATTGACTTGCTGGTTTCAGGGACGCAGCGTATCTGACATTATCTGACTTCCCCATAGCTCTGAGAACCAGGGTGGATTGCCGTGGACCTCTTTAGAAGGAAGCCTACCCTTTCACCAGCAAGCAACCATTTTTTGGTGGCCCAGTTGTTCGGAGATGTTGGCGATGTGAGGCTTCAAAGAGTTCCAGAGCATGATCCAAGAGGAGGCCTTTCGCCGGGTGTCACCGGGATAGAACCTGCGCCGACGCAAAGACGAGAAATCGGGACCTTTGGAATTCCACTGCTGGACTTTAAGCTTTAACTTTGCTGGGAAAATGTGGGTACGTTTCAAAGTAGGGGGACACTCTATTGCTTGAATGGTTGGTCTGCGCCACCAAGTTTCAGGAGACCAGGTCATGGAGCTGGAAACGATCCGCTTTCCAGCCACGGTTTCTCTCCGTCAAATGGGCCATACGCATGCTTGTACTCCGCAGTCATGTTGACCCCATATTTATTGATATGGGGTTGTTTCTGGGTCCCCACCCCCTACAATAAACTGGGGTTGATGAATATGGGGTCAACATTGCATTGCACTGATGAAAGCCGACACCTGAGAATCTGCCTACGGCATTGCGAAGACAGAGATACGGAAACGTGCGGCAGACAAGAGAGATTATACATGTAGTGGCTCCAAGAGGTCGTTCCCCAGACCTTGAAAACGGTTTGGGCCGCCGACCTTGGAGTTTGCCCACGTAACAGTCAGCTTGGCCATTGCACATGTGAGAGACAATGGCCCCTCCCGGCAAAGCTGGGTGGCAGCACGGCAAGTTCCAATGTTGTTTTCTTGTAAGGGACCAACGATACAACCCTCCTACGGACCCCTAAGGGTCCCAAAAATGATCCGTATCCCGTCGAAAAGGAGGATGAGCCGCTGAGAGAGCTCGCGGATCAAGGCCAGCACTCTCTCAGAGCAGTCATGACTAAAAGTCCTCTTGGGGCAGGGATGGTCGTCAACCGAATAGTGGGATTTTGTGGGATTCAATCAATGAAATGGTTCCCATTCAGGGAACCATGAGCGTGACCCACACAGGGAGTTCTGAGCATAGCGCAGTTTGCGACTGCTCCACGAGGTTTGGTCATATGGCCATTGAACGATTGGAGCTATCTAACCCGTCTTTTGTAGAACGCCCTGAAATTACACCTTTGGGAGATGACCCAAAGTGTGCGGCACTTCTCCCATGTGCAGCCCGGGGAGTAGTACAACAAGCTTCACATTGCTCCATGGTCGTTTCGAGTGTGATCCGAGATGAAGGGACTTTCCCCAGCGCTTTCACCCTGGGAAATGACCCGAACTGGTTCAGAATCACTGGGTTGTATTTAAATTAGCGAAGGATATATTTCCCCAAAGTGTGATGCGTGTAGCCTTTGACTGGTTCCTTGGCAATTTGTCGGGAGGGAAGACGTGCATCCAGCTGCCCTTCAAAATTCCCAGCAAGCTGAGTAGGTTGCAGGTCAACATGATTCATATGTCATACGCGTTTGTTTGTTTGTTGGTTTGTCGTTTGTTTGTTAGGTGCTTTAAACTTTGTTTTTGTGTGAGAGAAGCGGCAACTTGACAATCCAAATGCGCCTTCCCCCCCCGACAAATGACCAACGATTTGGCCACTGTCGCCAAACAAACACGACACTTTGGACCGAACCAGTGCTCGTCCCAGTTATTTGTCAAGCATCGAGTTGGCGGTTTGGATTGGTTTGGGGATTTGAATGTCTGGTTCTTGAGGGTAAATGGGAAACAAAGCCCTGACCTCACCATGAATCCAAACCACCATGGAGGGGGAAGCCGAATTTACGCACATCATTCGGAGGCAGTTCTCGCGAGGTAGTTTAGTTCAGTGTCCCGAGCACCATTCCAAAGTTTTAGGTGCTCGAAGAGCTACCTGTTCTCCCTTTTGCGGTGCGTTATCAGTACAAGTGGTCAACCCTTTTTCGCTTTTTGCATGGCCACTGGGCAACTCGGTTTTGCTAGGGCATGGTTCTGCCACACGTTGCAGGCAATACGACAAATTCCACTCTTCAGACGCAGTTCAAAGAGGCAGGGGGCCCCGGCTGTGCCCAGTCCCGGAACAAGGCTTTTGGGGCATGGGCAACCAAGGTGTAGTGGCTGTTGAGGTCTCTTTGAGGTATTAATTAACTGAGTCCAACAAGAAAGGTCAAGTTTTGGGGAGGCCCAAGCAAAGACTTGTTTGTTGAGTTGGCAAACTTCAAACTGCGTGTTGGTAGGTTTCTTCATAATTATTGACCTTCATGTTGCTTCTATGATCACGCCGTAATTTGTTTGTCAAGCATCCCACTTCCCCATTCCAACTATTATTCAGTTGTTTATGGTATATGGCCCTGGGAGCAGTAGACGCCTCACGAACGTTGAGAGTTGTCGTGGACCACTCTACTAAAGCCAGTTCATTGATACCTGTTTGTTAATGCTTGGAGAACATTAGGGGACTCGCAAAACATGATACCCCTTTTGGCCCTCTACTTTAGTATTGGTGGAAATCTGGGAGACCTTTAATCACGGAGGATTTGCTTATCGAGCACTGACATTACGACGTCACAGCGAGGGCGCTTTGCGGATAGTTATCGGGACTGCACGCACGCGCGAAATGGGGACAACGATTGGGCGTTCATGAAAACTAGCATGAGTGCACCTCACGCAATGAACGTTGAGGCTGGCTCTAACGTCCCTTTTTGGGGTATTGCGGCCCGCTACTGGGGGTGGGGTGTCTAAAAACATAGGGCAACTCGGATTCCCGGGCACACGGAGTTTCAGAGGTTCGCCCATTCGAAGGCGCATCTTTGCCATTAGACCTTTTCCTTTGACCACGTTGTCGAACAGAGCATGCTCTCTAAAGGGTTGCGTTTGGCTTTGCTTCAAGGGCGTGATTTGTTTGGATTGCCGTTGGCGGACCCCCCTTTTTTGCCACTGTTGGTTTGTTTGGTTGTTTGTTTGTTCGTTTGTTTGTTTGTTCGTTCGTTCGTGCGTTCCGTTTGTTTGTTCGTTCATTTGTTTGCTTGCTTGTCTGATTGTAGCACTGAATTAGCCTGTTACACTGGTTTTGCAGGGAGCTTGGATGACCTAAGTGTTGCTTTAGTATTGCCAAGACTTTGTTTAGTGTTGCCAGCAAGTCCTGTCGGATTGCCCTTACTTGGATTAGTATTGAGAGTACTTACTTTCTATTGCCAGCACTTCCTGTTGGATTGCCAGTACTTACTTTAGTATTGCCTGGTCTCAGTTTAGTATTGCCAAGACTTGCTCTCATTGCTTGTTCTGAGTTGATTATTGCGAGTTAATATTTGGTATTGCCAAGACTTACTCTCCGATTCCCAGTACTTAGTTTAGTGTAAAGTTGGTATTGCCAAGACTTATTCTCAGATTTCCATTACTTGCCTTAGCACTTCCTTTAGTCCAATTTTAGTACTGCCCTATTTCCTCCGCCCCAAAAGCTTGACATTAAAGAAGACACCCAACCAGTCATACTAAACAGGATCACTGGCTCCCGTGGGCACCCCCATTAGTGTGTCTGTTTGGGAGTGTTTTTCAATAAAGAAGAAACTTTAATTTTGCTGATTGGGGAGCACTTGTAAGTTGAGTTTCCTAGATCCAACGCCTTTTGCCTTTGAGCTGGGAAGGGCTTGGATAGATGAACGAACCATGAACAATTTCGTGCCAAGGCTTTGAGCTGGTAGTTTCACAACCGCGGAAACAAACTTGACATTAAAGCCAAGCACGAATCAGTCGGATTAAACAGAATGAGGGCCCCTTGTTGGGTACTTCCTTTGCGTGACTTTTTGACCTTGGTCTTAAAAGGAGGCTTTACAACGAATCGCTGATTTGGCGAACACTTCAATCCAAGGAATTCCTCCTTTTTGCGCGGGTTTCAGGAGAAATCAGTTTCCTATATTTGCGCGTGTTGCTTTCTTTGGGCTTTTGAGTTGACACAAAAGACAATCCCCAAACAGTGGGGGGCTCGTATTGAAGCCGAGGAAATTGACATAACTCAGGGTACCAATATTAAGCCAGGTGCCACATTTGGTTTCGGCAAACACCTAAAAGGCTACCAATCCAATAGGTCGCTTAACCAGCAATTCCTGGTTTGGCTGGTTGGTTTGGCTGGTTGGTTTGGCTGGTTGGTTTGGCTGGTTGGGTGAATCCATCTGACTTCACTGGCTCTTTTGATTGGGATCTGACTTGACTTTGGAGGAGTTGATTGCCCCCTATCCCCCACCCCTCCCCCCAGTCGCCATCCCCCCCAGTCGCAATCCCCCCACCCTCCCCCCACCCCCGACCCCACCCCCCAACCCCCACCCCACCATCCCCCCACCCCCCACCCACCCCAGTCACCCACCCCCCACCCCTCAGCCCACTGAGGACAGGAAGGGCTTCTCCTTCATCTGGAGCTTCTTCGTCCTCACCTTGGGCTTCGGCGTGGTGGCCTTGAGCTTCAAGTTCCTCGGCTGGTCGGGCCTCTGGAAGGCGCGGAGCGAGCGGCCGCGAAAACGCGGCGCGGCGGGCGTCCGGGCGTCCGAAAAGGGGGGGGGGCGGCTTGGGGGGGGGGGGTTGGGGGTTTGTTGCGGTGTTTTGGGGGGGGGGGGAAGCTTGGAAAAGGTTGGGGGGTGGGGGGGGTTTGGGGTGTGTGGGGGGTGAGGGTGTTGGGTTTTCCTTCGGGAGATTCCGTCGGCAAAATCAGCCAACAAATCCGGGTGCCCCTTTTTTCATGGGCCACCGGGCTTCTGAGGATACGAAGCTGGGCTTGGTGGTGTGGACTTGCTTGCTTGTTTGGGTTGCTGTGTTTTGTGGCTTTGTCATTTCAATAGTTGTGTACTTGCTCGGGTATGTGGTTGCTGGCCGGCTGGCTGGCTGAATTGTTCGCTTGCTTGCTTGCTTGCTTGCTTGCTGGCTGGCTGGCTGGCTGGCTGGCTTGCTTGCTGGCTTGCTTGCTTGCTTGCTTGCTTGCTTGCTTGCTTGCTTGCTTGCTTGCTTGCTTGCTTGCTTGCTTGCAAGCTTGCAAGCTTGCAAGCTTGCAAGCTTGCAAGCTTGCTGGCAGCGGGAATTCCATGATTTCCTCCACGTGGCAGTGCTGGATGAGGAATCCATGCCACAACGTATCGTGACAAGGGCAGGCAGCGATCGCAGTGCAAAGCAAGTGGCATCGGATGTGTCAACGAGACGTCTTTCGCCAGTTCGCAACGTATTGATGGCCTGCGTGAGCGTGCATGGCTCCAGGGGGTGATTCCTGCTTTCGTTTTAAAGTTTGTCCTTTTCAGAGCTCACATTATCACGTGTCAAGCCACCGCCTTTTTTTCCCTGGCCTTCCAAGAAGACTAGGATTTGAGCATTTCCTGAGTGAATGTTTGGGCTTGACCAGCTCTCGTCAAACAGCATATCCACGATCTCACTGGGGTCAGCGTAGGATAAGCTCCAGCTGGTTTGCGTCGGCTTGAATCCGCCAAGGCAAACGAAGATTGTTGCATGATCACTGAGCACACAAGCGAATCGCTGGGTGACGATGTTTTGATTCACAGGTTTCGGAAAGATGCTCAAGAGGCAAGTGTTCGCCAAGTTGTGACCTGGGATATTCTTCCACGAGTTTGTTCCTGCATAACTGCATAACTGAGCTTGAACAAGCACATGTTGCGCCATGCAAGATGAAAAGCTGCGGCTTGAAACAAATGAAGCGCTCACCTGGCCTCCTCACCTGGCCGCAAGCGCGGTGGCTCGCGCCAGGTGTGGTTGGCCGTGCTGCTGCCGCTGTGGTTCATTTGGCCGGCCTCTTTCCTGCTGCAGTGGCGGATCTTTGGGCCCATCACCGGGCAGGACTGGACATAGCCGGATGCGGGTGTGTCGCTTTTTGAAGGCCCTTCCTTGGGTGGAAACCAAGGAATACCGAAGCCAGTTTTTTGGGGGTCCCCATTGTGAGAATCTATGGAATCGGGTTATCGTGGTTCCCACTCTGGTGAGTGGCCCAAAAACGGCCGATTTTCCAGAACGGGCTGACTGATAGCTTTTCCTATTCGCTACAGAGAGCAATCCGAGCCTTATGACCAAGCCACCCTTAGTCGGTCGAACAGCTTCTTGTTTTTTTGGGACCCAAGTTTCGATTCAGGGCCTGTGGGAGACCGCTTGGGGTCTTCCCATTGAAAGACGGGTTGGGGCATTTTCAAGTTGGCGGGATCCTGGTGCCGGGGATGAGAGGAGATGACTGCGGAGCGGGGGGGGGGGGTGAGGTTGGCGCATGCGTTCCCAAGCCCTTGGGCCTTGTGGCCTCATTTATCTTAGACGTATTGCAGCGGTTTCGAGCGGGGCATAAACGAGCGTCCCTCACGAAGGTTCCTTATGTGGAAATCATATGCATGTTTTTTTGAACGATACTGTTTTGTGCAGCTAGTCTCCCTTCAACTTCAACCTTGAAGGAAGAGCAAATGAGCTTGCGGAGTTAGGCGAGGGAACGAGCCTGTCCCAGCACCAGACAGCCAAAGATCAACTCATCTCGCCTTGATTCCTGAGGCTTCCTCTTGAAATCCACCAATGAATCTATATCTCGAGCCGGGACTTCTCTTGAAGTGCTGTTTCCATTTGATAAGCTTCAAAAAAAACATGGACCAGAATTCGAACACATGTGCAGAGGAATCGGTGTCCTTATGGGAAGGCTGGGGATTGAGGCCCTGGTGAGCCCCGTCTTTGACACCCAGATTGTGGGCAAGTACACGGAAAGGGCCTGGACCATCTTCACCACGATGTCCCTGATCCTCGCTGTGGCCACTCGAACTTCGAACTCGGATGCGGTCGTTACCTGGAGGTTGAACGAGTGGTGTGTGAAGATCAGAAGGCTCGAGCGTAAGTGACGCAGTAGGCTGAAGTAGGCTGAGTTGGCAAGTTTCAAGTTGTTTTTTCCTTGTTTTTTTTTTACAAGAATAGTTCGAGTCAAGCCCTGCGAAGCTTGAGCTTTTCTGACCAGTCAACTCAGCAGATCAGAAGGGTCCAGCGTTTGGGATGCGAGGCCAGCCTGCCCTTGTTCAACTTTTTGCACCGCTTCGTGCACATCTACTTCCGCGTGCGCCTCGCCCAAAAGAGGAGCGCGGTGGAGTGAGTCCTCACTGCCAGACGTCGTTTTTTAATTATTATTATTATTATTATTATTATTTTTATTGTTATTTTTTGAGGGACTCCCCCCAGCAAAGCGGAGCGTCTTTGGTTTCCAGTGAAAACAAATGCAAAAAGGGAGATAGGGCCATGAGTTGTGCCACCAGTTACACGCCCGAGTTTCCCAAGTTGAGTCACCTTCAGAGACTTGGATAGATTTTGTGCCAAGTTTCTGAGAAAAATTGTGGACCCCTGTTTTTGTTTTGTTTCCCCGACCCATTTCTCATGGGCTCCGCTTGGAGAACCAATCAGGTCCCTGCAGCGGGCCTTCTACCATGATGGCGCGGACGTGCCAGTGGAGAAGGTCGGTACCTCCCGAAGCGCTTGGAGAGGTCCCCCCAAGTGGTTGGTTTTGCTTTGGATTTCCTTCCATGTGCTGAAATGTGTTTTTGTTTCTTTCTTAAAACAAAAACAGTTGCCTTGTCGGTGTTTAAAGGGAATCTATCACTACTGGATTTTTCCGCTGGATGCGATGCTTTTGTGATTTTCCCTGGTCGGTGTTACAGGGAATCTCTCACTACTGGAAATAGTTTTCCAGGATTGGAGAGTTTCGTAACCCAACCCCCGAAGAGCGAGAAGTGGGGTTTCCGATGAAGGTTAGGAACTTATCCAAGGAGTGTGGATTCTAAGCCTTTGGACATCGCTTCGGTCGACATTCACGTGCACCACTCGCCAAAAGCGGCGCTGCTGGCCCATTTAGCCATGGAATATGGCTACGGGTCTGTTTGAGACCATTTGTGTTGTGGTTGTTTGAAGTTTGTGAGATCGTCTGCTTTTGAGACCATTTCTTGTTGGAGACCTAAAGACCCTTTCTATTTTGTTTGTTTTGGTTTTTGTAGGGGTTTTCACACAGTTTGTAATTCACACCATTTGTTTGCCTTGTTTTGGTTTTGTGGCCTCTGGGTTTGTTTGACTCCGACAAGGCGGCCTCTCAAAGATCTCGCCAGGTGGCCAAGTGCCCCTTCGTGCCTGTGCTGCTCTTTGGCGCCTCGGGCCTCCAAAATTTGGTGAAACAGGGCCATGGGCGAGTGCGTGCAGGTCCTGTTCAGGGCGCTGGGCCAAGCACGTGGATGTCACTGGGTAAAACTCCTGAACAGAATGGTTGTGTCCTTTTTGAGCAGGGCTCCTTAAGAGATACAGTTTGCAACCATTTGAAAGATGTTGCTTTTTCAACACCAAAATAAAGGGAAACCAACATTTACAAGGCAATGTTCAGGTGTATATTGTAAGGATTCCTGTAAAACCAGAGCTAAAACGGAAAACCCGGTTTTTTGGGGAAAAATGCTCACCCTTGGTTTGGATTCAAAGGTGTCCTTTTTGGTTGATTTGGTTAAAAAATCGAGGGCCCTTTTCCTGGTTTAAGTGGTGGTTCAATCAACTACCAGGGCCATCTATTTTCCCAAAAAGGACACCTATGTACAAAACCCTTCGGCAGAAGGGGCACTCCGCGTCCATACCAGAAGGAAGCCTTTGGTATTTAGGTGGCTCATCTTTTTAAAGGTTGGACCCCAACATTGGCTTCGGTTTTTCTGTTGGTTCTTTGAAACTCAGCCAGCAAGGGGTACCCCAAAGTAAAGATACACCCATTCTTTGCCTCTAGTTGCGTTGTAATCTCCCACAACCAAAGGCTTGCCTTGTTTCCGGCGATTCAGGGAGGCGAACCATGTGCAGCGCCTGATTTCTGGCAAGTTTCTCGGTGAATCGGGGTTTCGGGAATGAAGCCTGAGGGGTACCTCAGGGCGCTGATTTCGTTTGTTTTCTTTTGAGAACCCGCGAGATTGGTTGTTTGCCCTCAAAAAAAAGTCATTCCAACCCAGGGATGGTTCATCCATCAAGGGGCTAAGTCCTATGGCAACCAAAGAAGCGCAACCCGGAGACAGGTTTTCAGGTCACAGAGCCCGTGAAAGGACATCTCGAGTGTGCTTTCCCTTGTGTTGGACTACGCAAATGAGATTGGGCACACCGTCCTTTCCCCATTGGAGGAGCCAAGGACCAGGGGTCTGGTAATTTGGGAATGGTATAGAAAGGATACAAGATCAGATGTGGTCGGTTCGGGCGCCGAGTTTGCTCGTTCCCCATGAGTGCGTTTCTTTTGCTGGACTGAGCTACTGGCAGCTTTTCTCTGGATGTTTGGATTAACCATGCAGCAACTTAGATACATTTGCAAGGGGATACTCCCTGACTTTAGAAAGCTTAGGCACTAGTTGCCAATGGGGAAAATGGCAACCATGTCTGCTGATGCTGAACTTCCCTTCCTTTCGCGGTACCGTCCCAAAAACACACACCCATGATACCTGCCAGATGGTCCCTGCCAGAGGAAAATTGACTTTCAAGAACTGTGGTGCCCTCCAGGTTCCAAGTGTCACGATCTTTGAAGGGCCCCTTTTCTTTTGTGCAGATCTATGAATCATCAGATGACTGCCAGATGACAAAGATCAATGTGCAGGTGCCACGTTGAACGAGTTCCAGCGTCCGGAGAACGAAGAGCCGCACTGCTTATTCGTGCGCGGCTGAGCTTTGATCTTGAATCAGCCCCAAATAAATGGCTGTTTGGAAGGGGCAAGCATTGCACAAACGCATCAGAGGTGCATTTTGCTTGGATGTTAGGACTTTAACTTTTTGCCAACTAATGGGTTGTCCATTAAACCACCAAAAGTTAAACTTTTGGCAGGGGAGCAGAAAGCAACCGAGGCATGTTGCCATTCCAATGCGGATGTCCAACTCAAGGATGGGGACAATGGTGAAGAGGCCCATAGCCAAAGAGCACTAGATGTGATTGGCGGCCGGAAGCTTGCGTTCGTGAGCACCCTCCCTATGCGCGAGCTTGCCCACCTCTTTGTTCGGGTCGCTTCAAGTGAACGTTAATTATTTTTTGTGGGGTGTTCTCAAAATTGCATTCGGGTTGGCTTCCCTTTTGCACCACCAATGATATTGCAACTTGCGGATTCCACCCACCAAGTGGCCTGGCTTGGGTGTTCGATTCGCCAGGTTAGCGAGTTGCTGGTACCCGTTCGGTTATATTCCACTTCTAAGTCCCTCGTACCAGATTGCCAGGCTCTTGCTTGTCTCACATTGCTTGGCCGCCTTCCTTGTAGGCAAACGGATGGGACAGTCCCTTGCCTTATTTTTGCAGCACACTAACCTCGTTTAGGGGGTTTACCCAAGCCCACTTTCTAATTTGGTGACCGGCCGGCCTGTTGCGGGCGCGCCCAGTCCCTGTCACAGCACGCCATGGGCTGCCAAAGGACTGCGTGCAGTCCGGAACAGAGAGCTATGGCCTTTGTGTGCGAGTGTGCATGTCAAGATAAGGGGACCCCACTTGTGGTTGTAATCGACCCTAAAAAAAGGGTGCCCGCAAGAAGCCGCGCACTCATTTGGCCCAATGAGGCTCAGGCCACGTTGCGGGGTCTTTGCTGGGGAAGGGCAGGATCGATCCGGATCACACGACCTCAGCCACAGGGTTGGTGTCTCACTGGGCTCCTTTCACGATCCGAGTTGTTGCCTTTCCAATCATGGCACAGGGAACTTCCCCAGAAGCAAAGCAGTCTTCGCAGACGTGTCGAACGGGTATCAGCTGCACCTGGCTTCCCGACTGCCGATCTTTCCAGGCACCTCAAAAAGGGCTGTTTTTCAGGGCCTTTCGGGTTCTCCTTTGGGTCAAAAGCGGTAATAAGCTCACCGAGGCTCACCCGTGAAGCTCCTCTAAGGGATTCCTCGTTTGGTGAATTTCTCTGCAGATCGACATTGTGGTTTTTCCAGAAGATCCCTTTCAAGATGGTTCTTCTTTTTCGGGGGAGGGGTCCAAGTTCATCCGTAGGGGAGTACTCGATTATTCTACTTTCCACGTGGCTGTGGGTCAAAAACATGTATCTCAAATGGAACCCTGGTAAATGGAAAGAAGGACTAAAGCCTGCGGTCCAATTCCTGGTGGTTTAATTTTAACCCATACCCAACGTTGCCAGGACCAACTTTGTACGCTGCCCTCAGTGGATGACGCTCTCCAAGTGCATGACTTTGAGCTGCGCTGCCATTGCCGTGCCCTCAGGTTTGAGAATCAACACCTTTTTGAGGGCCACGGGGGGAAAATCGGCGAGTTCAGGGAAGATTTCCTTGGTTGGTTGCCACTCACATTGACAGTTCTGGGGAGTTCCTTTGATTCAACTCATGTTTTGGAGTGGTGAACCATGTTTGTTATTGTGTCTGTTCTTGAAACAAACCACTCAAATTGGTGAGGAAATGACCAGGGAATCCCACTTTTGTGTGCAGGGCATGCTCCCGAAATTGAGGATGGAACGCCTGGTCGGACTTGACTTTGAAAGCTCAGTCGCGAGTGGAAGGATTTGGGGGGTGTCTTTTTATTTTTGAGAGCCTCGAAAAAGGCGCAGCGGTTTTCCTTTTGGTTTTCCTTGACACCCACCAAAAAAGGGGTCTCAAAAAGACGAGCCACGGATGCGACGGACTGAAGAGAGTTGCTATACTGGGGGGTCTCTTATTTCCCATTTCTGTATGCAAATTTGCCCAAATTGTTGAAAACAGGGGAACTTGATCTTGTTTGGGGGCATACTGAAAAGGGTATCAGAGGTGTCCTTTTGAGGTTAGGTTAGCAATCGATGGCGCTGGTTAGATTGGTTTTATTCCATTTACCATGGCCATTTGTTTCACCAACTGATCACCTGTGGAGGGTACGTTTAGCAAAACTACTCCTTTTTGGTCAGGACCGAGGGATATGTTTGCTAAGGATGGCTTCGTGCTGCTTGGCTTTGCACTTGGATCTACGAGAGAGGTACACCAAGAACGCATTTGAGGAACACGACGATATGTAAACTGTTTAGTTGTTGTTTCAACGGTTGTGCAAACATTTACCACAGCGTTATCTCTTCCCAAGCACTCCATGCATGCAATAGTTTCCCACACTTACCCTCCAAATTAGTTCAATGTTGGTATATATTGCCTATAGTCGGATTGTGTGGGCTCGGACAGGGTCTTTGCAACTTGCTGTCAGTTGACATTCCTTCTCGCAACCGCGATAGCCAAGGCTTACTCAAATCAACAAGTGGCACACGCGCATCCTGCAGCTCGGCAGACAAGATCTGCGGCAGTCCATGGTCCAGCTGATTTGGAGATTTGGACATGGACTCACTTGATGTGAACCACAAATCCAGGGGACTCACGGCGCCTTGAGGTGAAACAATATAGATAAAGGCTCACTGCCCCAAACAAGGGTGTTTCTTTGCCGGGGGGAGGGGTGGTGTGAATCTGTTTGTGGGGAGGCTGAAGGCTCCCTATAGCTGGAAGTGCCTACGCTGGAGGAAGTTGTCCGATTTTTCGTAGCACATCTTCCTGTAGGGGTATGACCAAACCACATGTAGACAAGGTTTTGTTTGGATGTTCAATTCACCAAGTTAGTAAGTTATAACCGAACGGTTACCAACAGCTTACCTGGGCCAATCGAGGACCCAACTCAGTGGCTCGCAGCCATCCTCTTCGCTTTTCAGATCTTTTTCGTGTTTAGTGGTTGGATTTCCATTTAAACCAACACACTAAAAGATAGACTTTTCGCAGGGGATCTGAAAACGGACGCCGAGCCAAGTATGCTGTTGGATTTGCGGCTAGTACTGTCCCTCCAAACAAGCGCCACCTCCTGAACGCCCAACTCCTGCTTAATGCAACTGCTTGGCCAAAACAGTTCCCAACTCAAGATGGGTGTGGCTCAAACTGTTGGGAGCTAGGGCTACGCAGGTTTTACGCTTTGGTTCCATTTGCCAGGGTGTCATGGTGCTTAAACCCTAAACCCCAAGCTATAAACCCTAAACACATTTGGAGCTACAGCCACATTTTTGGAGCTAAACCATAAATAGCTGCCACCGCCTTCTTTTTCCTTACTTGGTTCTGGGTAGACCATTTTAACACCTGGTTTTGAGCAAGTGACTCAAATGCCACCTCCCGGTCTCTGGTTCGAGGATGGCGATGCTGAACCTCACCCAGGGCGACTGGCTCCGCTTCGACATTGGTCAGAACTGGCACTCCCTGTCGGGGAGGTTCGCGGTGTGTTGGGTCGTGCACATTCCAAGCCCAGGCCCCAGGCCTTCCATTTGCTTAAGATGTTTTGTTTTGTTTTTCTGCCCCCTGTGGGTTTCAAGGGGAATCTATCACTATTGGAAATATGTTTTGTGTATTTTGTCCAGGAAGCTTAAGCAAATGCAAGAGGCCCCTCTGTAAGAAGTTCAGTACAGCCACCATGATTTGGTTGATCAGAAGGCCCTTTACATGGGATGAGCATCAGGGACGCACCCAACAAAGGATGAGTTTCACCACTCGATGGGAAAAGTTAGTGATGGTCGTTTGGGGGCCAGGAATATTGATCAACCCCCATTTAGCGTTCAGGGGTTTAATCCAAGTTGGGTCCTGGCCATTCTTTTGGGGGCAAGGAACCCTAGGGCAGATGAAACAGCCTCAAGCGACCTTCAGGTTTTCTGTTTTGGGGGGAAGCGTTTGACATGGGCGTCCGGCGTGGAAGGCAGCCATCCCTTGTGTTTTCGGGTATCCCCGGTAAGGGGGGAAAGGCGAAGGCTTGTGTTGGAGCTTGGAGCACATACCCATACCTCAGTTACTTGTATGCACGGGTGGATTTTGTTTGTTGCTCTTTCCGCACTTGTTTAAGGTGGCTCCATTGGTGAGGTCTGTTAGCAGCAACTCTGGGGATGGGTAGCGTGCCGCAAGGCCATTCTCAAACCCGATTCCGTGAGGATTTGAACAGACCTCAAGGGACTAGATGGGTATGGGTCAAAATCAAACCACCAGGAATTGGACCGCAGGTTTTAGTCCATGTTTCCATTTACAAGGGCCCGATTTTGGTGACCTATTTTTGACCCACACCCAGATTGCAAGCCCTTAGATTCTGTTTTTCTTGGCAGACCGAGTAAACGAATTGCCCGCAATGGGCTCAATTGGTGGTTTGGATTGGTGTTTCTTTTGCATGTGAACCCCTTGCTCCCGTTGACACCCCGAAAACCTCCTCCAAGACATATGAGGTGGCTCTGCATGTCATGTTGATATTATGGAACATTCCAAAACAACTTGTCTGCCAATGGTCCCCCACCTACAATTCATGCCCATGGGGCATCCAACGTTATCCCGCTCAGTCTCGACGCATTATGTCGAGCTCGCATCGGGCTAGAATGAGCTTATTCATCATGAAAACCCAGCTCGGTTGTATTGCCAATTGTGCAGCACAGAACCCGTATTGGCTATTGATTGAAGTGGTGCTACTGCCTGGCTTGATGGGGGGTTGTTTTAGCAAGGCCTGTAAATTTTTATCCCTCTGTGGGATTTGTGAGTTAAAGCAACTTGGGGAAGTGTGGAGCACCCGTGATGCTTGGACATCCCGACTCCCAATTCATGACTGGGTCCCCCAGTAGTGCCCTTTCTCACCCCTTTTTTGGTTGGGAAGGCTCCCCTACTAAAATAGACAGCAGAAAAAAGGGTACCTAGAGTCTCCATGACCCTTTAAAAATTAGGTCCATGACCCCATTATGTGGGGTAATGACCCCGTTTTAAAGGGTCATGGAGACTCTACCCTTATTCTATCCTCTCTACTGGCTGACCTAGAGTTTTCTCAGTCGCCCTTCGGAGCGCCAGGTTTCCCGCACTCGTGGATCAGCCACACATCGCCAGCCTCATCGACAGGACGGCAAACGAAATGGGCAAGGGTCGCGAGCAGGGTCGGAAAGTAACATGCAGATAACCATACTGTGGATGGTTGCAAAATCCGTTTCGCACCACTCTGAAACCATGGTTCAAACCATATTTTCTTGATATTTACAGGGGGAATCATCATTCCAGGGTTTCTTAGCAAGTAATTCAGCGCGCTCAGCAAGCGCAGCCCGAAACGAGGTCATCTCTTAGCGGTATTTGGGAACATAGATGGCCCTGGTAGATGATTAAACAAATGGGTCTACACGGGCCCTGTATTTCTCCACTAAGCTGAACAAAAAGACACCTATTGTGGCTGGACGACATCCTGCACAGTCCCGTTTTGGGTTCCGGGGCAATTTGCTAGTAAGAAATACCAGGCGTTGGGCTTCCGGGTTTCTTGAGGGTGCCCTGTTATGTTCTAAAGCAAACCAAGTCTTAGGGACACAAACCTTCAGGTTTGCTTCTCCCCAACTCCAAATACCTTCCTCTGTGTTGGGGTATTTGTAGAATTTGTGGTGCTTTGTTCATGATGAATAATATAATGACATATGTTTAAATTATGGGCCGTTGACATATCCTTTGACAGATTTAACAGAGGCAGAAGTATTTGGAGCTGAGTTTCCTAAACACGGAGGAGGTTGATATCAAAAAAGTCCGACATACATTCCCCGTTTCTCATGTGAAGCTGTGAATTCGGAGTCGGAATTCGGACTTTTTTGAGGATGCCGGACATGATCCTCTTCGCCTGCATCTACCTCTTCATCCTCATCGCCAACCTGAACTCCACCTACAGCTCGGGCACTGAGCTCGTGCCTCTGCTGAAACAGGCTCCGGGCCCAGATCCGAGCCGTTTTTTTTTTTTTTTAATGTGCGGAACCCCAAAATTCAAAATGGCTTTGGCTTTCCGGTTGGTTTCTCTTTTCAAGGCCACAACTTGGGAGTACGTGTTGCTGTCGTTACTTTTGATTTTGACTAGTGTTTTTTGTTTTGGGCGCCCCGCAAAGGGAACGAAAGGGTCGTTTAAACGTTGGACATGTTATGTGGACTTGCTCCCCGGCTCAGGAGGGCAGCGCGGAAGCATGCATCTCCAAAGCAAAAACAACTGTTACCTTTGGGTGTGGTCTTCGTCGGCACATTTGTTGTTCCATCTCCCCCAAAGGTGTAGTTGTTTCCAATCCTAGCACGCGTTTACTGGAGGTGCCCACCATTGACTGCCTGCTGCTGGGGATTCCTTCTTCCAGGTGAAGAAGTAGTTGCCTTTGGCTAATCCTCCAGAAGCCAGCAGGATATTTCAGGACCTTGGTGTTTCAGGGTCCTCTTCTACGGAATAATTGTTGAGCAGAGTCCTGCTCACAAAACTGTTCCCATTGAAGCTAACTGGGGGGCCATTCCTCTGACAAGAACGCCCTGCTGGGTTCCATGTTGATTGGCAGGGGCAAGTGCCGAACGCAGCAGGGGCCGAGGTTTTGCTACAGGAGAGTGCAGCTTGAATGTTTGGCTTGCCGGTTTTCGGGAACCCATTGCATGGGGTCTCAGAAACAGGCTCTGGTTGCTGGCAGCACAGTCATGTGTGCCAGCTGGGGGTTCTTGGAAGACCACGTTATACCATGTTGCTCCAAGTGGCCGGCGGTTGGAGGTCGACCCGTTTGTTAGAACCCATTTCTTTGACTCCATTTGATAGGGCGGATTTGCTTGACCCCATTTGTTCGACCCCATTTGCTTGACTTAACCTTTTCATCCGTTTAATAGCGAACATGTCTTGGCGCCGATGTAGCCGTAAGTCCGAGGACAACTGTGACACCTTCAAGTTCTTCCGGAACCTGTCCGCTGCCTTGATCGGCATCTTCATAGGCAGATGCGGTGGGGCTCGGGGGCGAAGCTGTGTCAAAGCCAACCGGAAGGATCCAAAAGGGGTTCCCTCGAAACAGACACCCGTCAATAGACTGTACCACAAACTTCTGGATATCTTGACGGTCCGTTCAAAAAAGACAAACCCGTCTATAGACATGACATGCAGCACAGACTTCTAGCTATATTTTGACAGAATCTCACATGGGATTCAATCAGATTTGCCTGTCTATGGTACATTTGGGAGGAACATGCGCGACTCGCAACATCTCCCCACAAACCAGGGACAAGCCCCAATTTATCCAGGTTTTCAAGAGAAACACCGTGGGGCACTAAGGGTTTCCCCCGGTTTCCCAGTTGCTTCTCGAAAAACATGCTTTTTTCCTAGTTTTTTGTTTTTTTCTGCATGGATATGTTGAGCCCATTCTAAATAAGTCCTGTTTGAACCATGCCCCGCCCCCCCCCCCCCCCCAGCAAAAAACAAAGAAAGAAACAAGAGCAAACAGAAACAACTGGGCAGACCGTGGTGGCAGATCCCTTTCCGTTGGCACACAGTCAGGTTGCGCTCCAAGTTGAAAAAGGCACCCCAATCCACAAGTCAAGCTCAATGAGAGCATAAACCGCATGACCCACAGGGGAAAAGCGCGGATAAAGCGGATTCCCTTCCCTCAGTGATGGGCACCACAGAAAACGCGGGCAGTAGTCGCGAGACTTGCCCCCCAGAGATGCAGCTGTAGAACGTACACCAACCTTCGTTGACTGGAAGTGTGGCAAGGGTTCCTTGTTTGTTCTAGCCTCCCTCCCACTAACACTGAGCCCCTCTCAGGTACTCTCTTTGAAATGCTATGTTAGTGGGAGGAAGGGTGCTTCTTCAACACCCAGGGGCGATTTCGTTGGAGCAACACCCAGGCCAGTTTCAATCTTTCTCGGGCAGCGGATAATGATGGCATTCCATGGCAGGCTAACAGGAGAGTCCCTGGAAGACTCATCTCGCTTTATCACAGGTCCGTTTCGGGGCGTTAAAGGCTGAGGGCTAAATTAGACCACACTAGAAAAATGGGTCTGTTTGAGGGGGCGATCCTCTGAATCGAGCGGCCAGGCATTTTCAGCTTCTTCGGCCATGTGCCCTGCTTGTCCTGGTTGCTCTCATCGCCCCTCATCCGGCAGATCCACATGCCTCTCGGATTCTGAGATGAGAGCCCGTGGCAAGGGGGTCCTCTACAGGTCCAGCTAGGTGCCCTTTTACCGTTTCTTTTTTGGGGGAGGGTTCCCCTACTAAAATAGCCTACAGAAAAAGGGTAACCTCCCTATTGGAGGAGCTAGACAAGCTCCGCGGTAGCACCAAAATCATGTATCCCAGGTCATGGATATATATATGATATACAGAATATACTCGTCAGCATTTGACCAATTTTGGCCAAGGTGGGTCAGCATTGCATGCACGAAGTGTTTGGCTACGGGCCCCCACGCTTTTCGTCAGGTCTTTTGGCTGAGAGGCGGCACTTTCGGTCGAATTCTGGTTAAGAAGCCAATCGAAATCCGAGGTGCACAGGGGTCCTTCCCAGACAATCCATACAAGTAATATATTATCCACATTCACGCTCCAAAGTGTGTATAGATATATATATATATATTTAGATACACACATTTATCCTACATGGATTGCCTGGGTCTTGTTGGTCGCCCATTCTGAGTGAGTGAGTGTCCCAGTGCAATGAACTTTGCAGGTAACGAATAGAAGAGGGTGCCGATGATCGGGCGATCCGATTTAAAGCTGGCTGGGGTCCACTGGGTTTGACCATGTCTCATGGCCATTTTGGACCCCAAAGGCGGGCTGATTTTCCAGAAAGCCAGAAGTATCGACTAATTGACCCATGAACTGGGGGGTCATAACCAAGGGTTCATTGATGGATGTATACATTCAGCGTTTGAAGATCTGAGGCTCGTTTTAGGACTCCGCAGATCGACTCTTTGCACATCCGAGTCGGAGAACATTCGTTCGGCCACGTTGTTGGTAACCCCACTTCTAAGTCCACCTAAGTGGGCTAACCTTGTTATTAGGCGGGGGGTACTATCCCAAGTGGCTATTCCTGTACTTGCTTGGCCGGACATCCCAGGATGCACCCTGCTTTCCCGGGCAGCCTTAAAGGGCGCCCGGAAAACCTCTGGCCGCAGGAGTTCCGCGGAACTCCCGCAGCCTGCCACAGAAAACGGACTTCGTCAGCTTTCCCGCCTTTTTTGGGGGGGTTCCCCTACCACCTCTCTACTGGTTAAGTTTAAACTGTTTGGTTGCCGGGTTTCTTCATTCGGAGCCAAAGCCTGCTGTTGGTTTACCCGAGAACCACAAGGGTCTGGACTTGCGGTTTTGGAGCTGGCACCCAGGTTCTTGATGTATCACGAGTGTCTGGAGAAGCCGCCGGTGTATCTTTACCTCACGGACGGGGGCTTTGTTCCGGAGTCGCAAGGGAAAGAACACCTACTGTAGCTGGACGAAATCCATTTCACACCACCTAAGAAACCCCGGCATGATGAATCCCCTGTAAATACCAACAAACAATGGTTTCCCATGGTTTCCAAGTGGTGCGAAATGGATTTCGTCCACAGTATGATCACCTACAAGTTGCCCCCGATTCCCCAGCCGAAAGGGAGGCCCTGCCCCAAGGCCCTGTGTCAGGTCCTGGCCTCACTATGAGTGTTTGGGACTCTCCGGAGAGCTTCCTGGAACGGGCTCTTGGATCCTTTCATGTTGTCCACATGGCTGTGGCTCAGAAAATGGCCGTGGGTTCAACACCAATGGGATCCCATCTTGGGGTAGGTGCACCACCCATTTTAGTCGATTTTAGTGGGGATTGGGATGTTCACTGGGGGTACGATTTGGGTTTTGACCCATAGCCAAATGGTACCCGAAGTGGCACCCTGCTAAATGGAAGTACAGACCAACATCTGCGTAACCGCTGATTATTTTTTTTGGAGCCACACTCAAATGTCTGAGAGCTCGCCTCAAATTGACCGAACCGCAAGGGTCGTATTGGGTCAAGTTTGCCCGAGTCTTTGAAGCAAGAGCGTCCTATTCCCCGCTGCAAACGCCGGTTCGTATGTATCCTTTCTGAAATTTCTGAAGCTGGACATATATGAGGGGCGGTGAAACACGAAGCAGAAGCGGCTCCCCAAGTCTTCTAACTCAACACGATGCCAAGTAATATGCGTATTCGTGCAGAATGGGCAAGTTTCTATTTATTGCAGTGGATCCTGGTGTGTGCTTAGGAGCGGTCGGATTCTCACATTCAAAAGGGTCCATGAGCGTTTGGCTAGGATGTGCAACTGGCGACTGCATGCTCCGCTTCTATTTGCAAGCAACACAGACATTGCTGCGAGTCATGTTGGGCGCAACAAATTGCTTTTCCGAGCCTTACACTGAAGGGCACAAACCTTCCTGTTCCTAAAGGGCCCATTTGTCGAACCTTGTACGCTTGAAAAAGGCGTCATTGGATCAACCCTCGTTATCTTCAATCCAAGGCGCTCAAAGAGCTAGAGGCCAAGCGCAGGAATCGCAAGGCGATTAATGCACTTCTGCAAAACCGACCTCCACAAACCCGCACACACACACAAGCAGTAAATCAAACCGCGCAAACCCAGCACTTTGGACGCGTGGCTTCAGAAAGCATTCAATCAACCACAAATGGACACGATTCAATTCAGCTGCTTGTCTGGCTTTACAGCTTTGTATCTTTGCTTGCTGGTGCTCAGGGAATGAGAAATGGAATGACCCCTGTATATCATGCAAGTGGTGGTTTCCGTCATTCGGGAATCCCCTTCCGGTTCATTCCATTTGTCATTCCCTACCTATCGCACCAGCAAGTACATTGACGTCGCCCTGACGCGAGAATGACCTCACTTCCACGAAAATAATAATGTTAGTCATTTTCTGGCTTGGGTTGTTTTGGTTTGGTTTTGCTTTGGGTCAACTTTTTGGGTTTGTGTTGGTTTTGTCGCAATTGGGCACCCGTTCTTAGCGGTTCTCTGGCCGTTCTTGCTGGGCCCGCGAGGACGGAGGCCCTGTGGAGGACTTAGGACGGAGCTTCGTGAGTCGTGCTCCGATATGGCCATGGTTCAAAACCAATGGGATCCCATTTTGGGATAGGTGCACCACCCATTTAAGTCTATATTAGTGGGGATTGGGATGTTCACTGGGGGTACGATTTGGGTTTTGACACATAGCCATATGGCTGCAAATTTTAATGGGGAGTGGTTGGTGGACAGAACTCCTCATGGCTAAATGATGTCCACCCACTAAAAATTGTCTTCCCCAAAAAGGGTTCCCTTTTTTCCAGGGTCACTGAACAACTGAGCAAACAATCCGACTGTAGGGAAAAGATGCCATCCCTTTCCACCTCCAGTCTTCTCCATAATTAACTTGTTGTATATATATATATATACATATATATAATTATATATATATGCCAGCATTTGACCCGTTTGGAGGGTAAATGCGAGTAAATATTTCGCATGTATGGATTGTTTTGGGATTGGTTTGGTGGGGACTGGGGATTTCAACGATTTGAGCCGGTTCTTGGGATACATGGAATAAAACTCCCCGGAACACCAAACCACCGGAGCAAACCAATTGGGGGCAAGCCGATCATAGTTTTTGGGAGGACCATTTTACTGGCAAACAAAGGCTGGTTTGGTCAAGCCACTGCGGAAGTGAGACGTACTTGGGGAAAATCTATGGATGCTGAAGAAGCGGAACCTTCAAGCGGGTCGCCCTGAGTTGCTTTGAACCCGGTTCTTGACTGACCCAATGCAGCGTTCTCCTTCTTTGCGTTCACTTTCATGTATTCTATGTCTAGGGAATACTGTCCTACTCTTACCTTGGATTTGTGTCCAATTGTTGTGTTTTTGTTCGTTCTGATCATTTTAGTATAGCGCCTCGCACTGCCCGCCTCAGCCAGGGGCTATTTGATTTAGAGCTGTTTTTTGATCGCCGTACTTACTCCAGGGCCAGGCGTGGGGAAGAATCGCTCAACCATGTGGGAAAGTACCAGCTGCGCGAAAGCATCCACTTGGCACTAAAGGAGATCCACGGCCGCAGTCCAAGGGCAAGGGGGCTCGGGACTTTACTTGGGCTTGTTTGCGTTGGTTTGTTGGCTGGCTGGCTCATTGGCCCCTTGGTCGGTTGGTCGGTCGGTCGGTTGGTTGGTTGGTTGGTTGGTTGGTTGGTGGACTGCTTGGTTGGCTGGCTGGCTGGCTGCCTGGCTGGCTGGCTGGCTGGCTGGTTAGTTGTTTTTGTGGTTTCTTTGCGTTGTTTTGTTTGCGTTGGCTGGCTTTCTGGCTGGCTGGTTGGTTGCTTGGTTGGTTAGTTGGCTGGCCGGCTTGTTCACGACATGTGGGTGTGCCGCCGGGTGGGAGAGAAGGACTCCCCAGTTGTCGGAGGCGGTGCGCGGGCGGTTCTTCTGGAAGCCACAGGCCCGGGGCTACCTCGAAACAAGGAAGAGCCAGTTCTTTTAAGCCATGACAGAGACGAACCTTTGCTTTTCTTTCAAAAAGCTCATGCAAATAGCAAGGCGTCAAAAACAGAACAATCGATTGGCAAAGATCGGCTTTGACGCCTTCGGCACTAGGGTGTTTCAAAATAACCCCACGGTCAACTTGCACCCACCAAAGAGTCAAACAGGGAGCTGGCTTTACCCTGACACAGGTTGGACGGGCGGGGCTTGAACAGTCCTGCCGCGGTCCGTGCGGCTCCAGGCGGCTTGACCGCTTGCACAAATACTTGGCTGGGAGGATTGCAGGCCACCCGGTCAAGAAGTTTGTGCGGGCCGCCCTTCCTCATGGCTTTTTGCGTCGCCATGCTCAGCACCTTTGCTGTGAATTGAGGAAGTGGCGGAACCGGAAGACGGGGAACAGAGGCCGAAAAAGGCGCCCAGGAGCAGCCCAGCGCGCCAAAGCGCGGGCTCGGCGGCTTCGGAAGGCAGGTTGGCTGGCTGGCTACTTGTCTTTTTGTTACTTGGCTGCTTGGCTTTTTGGTTGGTTGGCCAGTTGGCCGGCCGGCCGGCCGGCCCGTCAGTCAGTCTTGGCTTGTTTGCGGTGGCTGGCTGGTTCATTGGTTCGTCGGCCGATCGGTCGGTCAGCTGCTTGTTTTTTGGTTAGTTGCTTGCTTGCCTGTTTGAATGCTTGGTTTGCTAGTTGGTTGCTTGCTTGCTTGCTTCGTTGGTTTTGGTTGGCTCGTTGGCTGGTTTGTTCTGTATTTGGCTTGCTGCAAGAAACAGATGCTGTGAGCGCCCAATAGCTCCAGCTTCCCGCAGATCCTCTACAGTCCTCAGACGCCAGACTTCGCTTTTGAAGATGCTCGTTTTCTGCACTTGTTCCTGCCAATTTTCAACACCCCATTGAGGGCTGTAGCAGAGCAGGACCCAAGTTTGGGGCCTCGTTCAGCCCCGGAAAAACGGACGGGATGAGTCACAACAGCAACTCGGGGTTTTGTTGAGCAACGCCCAGCAATCTTACGTGAGCCGCAGCTCTGGAGCGAGCAGTCAGGTCGTCAGGTCTCAATGGCAGTTCTTCCCACGTACTGATGAGCATCTTCTCGTTCGCCTTTGGCCACAACCTCGGCAATCCAGATGCGTGCTTGGTTGCGCAACCTGCCCTCAATAGCTGGAGCTGTCAGACACGAGCTGACACAGGACCATGCGGCTTCTGCAAGACTGAGGCGCAAGATCCAGCCTTTAGCGTGCTGAGCTTCTTCGCCGGAAGGAATTTTGCTTGTGCGTTCTTGCGCCCACGCAGCTGGGGCAGGCAGCGTGACTGTGGACACGTTTGTGGATGGCAAGTACGAGACCACGAACTTTGCCAAGTTTGGCGACTTTATTGTTGCTGGGGCGCATGGCGCTCGGTACCTTAAAACCTAGCTGCCACCAACATCGCCAGTACCATCATTCTTGCTAGCAGTATCATGGTTGTTATAGTTATAGCACTATTGTTAGTTATAGCACTATAGTTAGTTTACCACAGCCATTCTTCTCAAGGCCTCTATTGTTATGATTCTACATCGTTGCATTCATTAGCGCTGTCAGTGTCGTTATCATGCTTGTCAACATTTCAGGTCTCACTGTCGCCATGAGTCGTTTTTTCGAGGCCCAAGACCCCCCTCCCCCCCCCCCCCCCGTAATTAACTCACCTGTAGCACTTGGAACGCTCATATTCCGGCTACTAGTCATCCACCCGGCACTCCCATGTTGCACGTTGAGGCTTGCGAAGGACTTTTTGAAATCCTATTCAAGACTGTAGCCTGCAAACGCAAGCCGGTTGTGAACTAAGCTGCGTGCGATAAGCTGCTGGCTGCAAACTTCTCCAATCTTGTCATATCTTGTGTAGGCGGGAGGACGCACAAGCATCGCCCGTGTTTGTGCACGTTTCAATCAAGCGCGCCTCCGCTTCCTTAGGCACGCCTCGTCAACAACCCTTTCCTGACCTACCATTCCGATAGCGAGTCCAGAAGTCATCGCGCAGCGCATGCTCGGGTGTGTGTGTGTGTGTGTGCGTCTGTGTTTGTGTCTGTGTCTGTGTCTGTGTCTGTGTCTGTGTGTGTCTGTCTGTGTGTGTGTGTCTGTGTCTGTGTCTGTGTCTGTGTCTGTGTCTGTGTGTGTCTCTGCCTGTGTGTCTGTGTGTGTGTCTGTGTGTGTCTCTGCCTGTGTGTCTGTGTGTGTGTGTCTTTGTGTGTGTGTGTGCGTCTGTGTCTGTGTCTATGTCTGTGTCTGTGTGTGTGAGAGAGTGTGATTGTGTGATTGCGTGATTCTGTGTTGCGAGTGCACGCACACAGGCCTGATGACTTTGTGTTTTGCGAAACTGCAAAAACTGGGGCTCGACAGCTTTGGCCCAAGGAAGGGCAAGGGGCGTGCCGGCGAGCTGGGTGAAGCACCAAGAACTAGGGCGGACAGCTTCGACCGTCCAAAGCCTGAGGCTCCCGCCCGTGGCCAGTCAGAGTCCTGCCGCTCCCGCCAGCGGCCGGGGTGGTCAATGAATCTCATGGGCTCAAGGCCTGCAAATGAGTTTGCAGCTGCCGGGGCTGCGAATGTGGGAGTGTTATCTGTTTTCCTATAGTGCTACGACCCCGTTTCATGAGATTATTATCTACTGCGACCACTGCCAAGGTTCACGGCCATCTTGGTAGAACCAAGAGCGAATAGGTGCGCAACAGTCTTGGAACTAAGAAACCAAAACAAGGGCCCCAGCACACCCTCAGTGAACGCCACCAAAACACAACGCCCTTCGTTTTTTAAGAGTAGCATCCTTGTCGGGAAAGGACCTTCTTTTCAGGTTCCTTCCGTCAACCTGCAGAGGAGTACGCCACGTAGACGAAATATGCCCGAAATATGAAACACGATGTGGGCTATGTTTAGTCAGTTTAGTCTTATGGGTTTTCCCTGGTTTAAGCACCAAGTGCCGGGTTTGCGATTCAGTTTCCAGGACTGGTGCAGCTGCTGCGGCGAAGGCAACGCTGGATCCTGTCCTTCGATGTGGCCCGGAAGAAAGTCGAGGCGATGCACGCAGGAGGGTCCATCGCCATGAGTGGCAAATCATGGGGTGAAACGGGGGCCTATCGCCATTGCCAATCTTCAGCTTTACCAAAACTGGTTGTTTGATTGGTGGTTTGGAGGTTAGGGATGGTTTCTCATATACCCTCTACAAGAACCGGCGGTTAAAACGCCAAGCCAAAAATCAACGCCACCAATGAATTGCGACCTGAATTTTGGCCTCCCAAGGGGTGAAGCGAGAGTTCACCCATGGCGGAAGACGAGACTTCCACGGATTCGGATAATGAAACGAGCGAGAACTCATGAAGCATTTCTGGGACTCCACCTGACCACTCATCCACCCCCCCTAGGCCATTTAAGTTGGGTGGTTGGTTCCTCGCCATTTTCCTAGTAGTTGCCGCGAGGGCTCCAAATGTATATGTGTTTGTATGTGTGTATGTATGTACACATGCACATTGATAACTATAGGAGCAAACATCAGCTCGAATTTCGGGGGTTGCACTCATGTTAGTCAGAGACGGTGTGTGGCAAGGCGTGACGTGGGCTTATAATTTGGAGAGGTCCGGTTGCTCTTTGATACGACCAATAATTGCCTGCTTATTGTGTGGAACAGGGCAAATCTGTCCCCACCAACAAGCAAAGAACACCCTTATGTTTAACGGTTTATGACAAGCACAAGAGTTGCAATCATACGTTTGCCGTCCCGTTGAGCCTGCAAACGTTGTTTCCGACATGGGGGCTTTCCCAATTGTGCCAAAGGATTCTGCTGAGTGACCAACTCGGGTTCGTTCTTTGCTGCTGCAGGGGCTTGCTGCACGAGGTTTGATTTTATCACTCAGATGCCAGACAGTCGGAATGTCCATCCTGCGGTATTGCAGGTTGCTTCACGGGCAGCTGGTCTGTTACTTCCTTCTAGATTACCATGGAACCCGACAGAAATTCCATTGTTTTCTACAAAAACTCCTTTTTGGGGGAACCTTTTTCTGGCTTCCATGTCAACCTGCAGGGGGGTAATGGCCTCCTGTCATGAGAGATATTCAAAGCCCAACGAACATTATGAGGCCGCAAAAATCGCATGCTCGGTTTGGGTGGCGGCCCCAACGCATACAGTGCCATTTCCCCTGCTGGTACGTCGGCGTGTCACATGTCAACCCTTGAGTGACATTTCATGGGCTCCTGTTTTTTGGCTTGAGGCTTTTTGAGGTTGGTTCAAAGAGAAACCAAACAAGAACTTCAAGCTCAGACCGGCCACCCGCCATTTCAGCGGGTTTCCACCCGAAATCGACACGAGCCCCGTGTATGGCACCGAGGTGGGCGACGATCCCAACATGGAGCTCCTGGACCTGCACACGGCGATCGCTTTGGCGCGGAAGGAAACGGCAGGGATTCGGAGGGCGCCTAGCGCCCTGACATCCTTGGCCTTGTGGGTTTTGTCAGGGTGGGAACCCCTTGTCCGAAAAGGGGGACATGGAGTCACAGGCTGTACTTTGCCCACGTATAGACTGTACTGCTATTGGGCAACGGATCTTTAGAGTTCTAGACTTTTTGGTTGAAATCTAGTTGTGTTGTCCACTAACCCCCCCAAAAAGTTATTCACTTTTTGCAGGGGAGTCAACAGCAACCAAGTTTTACAGAGACAACCCATGCAGGTAATAAATGTGTAGAAACACATAGACAGATGGAGACATGTAGATGTATGTTACCAGCATTTCACCGTTTGAATTGTAAATGTGAGTAAGTAGCTCTACTGCCTGCTTTTATACTGATAGTCGAAATCCACCAGCACAGGGTTTCATGTAGGATTTCATCCATCCCAATTGGTACGAAATGGATTCTGTCCATCCACAGCAGGGGTTGCAAGGCCGACGGAAACTTTGTGATCATTTTGCCAGACCCAGTTGATGGGTTTTGGATCCGGAGCTAAAACGAGCTCACCGTGACATAGGTCATTTGCTTGTTGTACTCAAATTCCCAGTTTCAGAACTTCTACTTTTTGGGAACACCATTTTACTAGCTAACAACAGTTTGAATGTTCTTGGCCAATCCACTCAGGAAGTGAGTTCAAAACCGACATCTTTTGCCGACAGCTGCCTTTTGAAAGAACAACACCACCTTTTACCTATATATATATACATAAACATATAACTCACCAATCTTTCACCCACAGTCGCCACCTTCAAACCCCAACCACCTGCCTTAAAACACGCCTCGCCAGGCCATGGCATTTGGCTTACTTCCATGTGCATCAGTGTTTCTTTTTTTTGCCCAGTTGGTTTTAAAGGGAGTCTATCACTATTGGACATAGACATCACTATTTATCCATATCTCGGAGTCTATCACTCTTGCCTTAGGGAATATGGAAATCCATCACTCTTGGACATATATTTTATCCTTTTCCAGGGGGCGTATCCGCACATGGAAGCTGCCGAATGGGGCAGGAGAAGATCTGCAGCTTCTACCTGGCCTCGGACCCGCGACGGGACTTGGAGGATGTCTTGGAGGAGCCCAGATAGCCAAGTTGCGATCGCGTTTTTCAGTCACCGGTTTTTGGGGTAAAGTGCATGGAGTTTCAGTCACTGTTGCTGGTTTTTGGTAAAGTTGCTGCTTTTTTCAGTGACCGTTGCGATCGGTTTTTGGGGTAAAGTGCATGGAATTCCAGTCACTGTTGCTGGTTTTTGGTAAAGTTGCTGCTTTTTCAGTCACTGTTGCTGGTTTTTCAGTCACTGTTGCTGGTTTTTGGGGTAAGGTGTTTTTTTCAATCACTGCTGCGTTCGGTTTTTGGGTAAAGTGCATGGAATTTCAGTCACTGTTGCTGGTTTTTGGTGAAGTTGCTGTTTTTTTCAGTGTTGCTGCTTTTTTCAGTCACTGTTGCTGTTTTTTTGAGTCACTGTTGCTGGTTTCTTCAGTCACTGTTGCTGGTTTTTGGGGTAAACAGCTTCTTTCAGTCACACTGTTGCTGGTTTTTGGAAAAGTTGCTGTTTTTTCAGTCACTGTTGCTGCTTTTTTCAGTCACTGTTGCTGTGTTGTTTGGGTAAAGTGCTTTTTTCAGTCACTGTTGCTGGTTGTTTCAGTGACTGTTGCTGGTTTTTGGTAAAGTTGCGATCGCTTTTCTCAGTCACTGTTGCTGCTTTTTTCAGTCAGCGTTGCTGGTTTTTGGTAAAGTTGCTGCATTTTTCAGTTACTGTTGCTGGTTTTTTGAGTCACTGTTGCTGGTTTTTGGGGTAATGTGCTTTTTGTCAGTCACTGTTGCTGCTTTTTTCAGTCACTGTTGCTGGTTTTTGGGGTAAAGTGTTTTTTTTCAGTCACTGTTGCTGTGTTGTTTGGGTAAAGTGCTTTTCTCAGTCACTGTTGCTGGTTTTGGCAAAGTGCATGAAGAAAAAGGACAGCAACTAGCGATCCAGGAGTATAGCAAGAACTTGGAGCCCTTCCTGCACCTGGGCCCGGGCACCGAGTCGGGACCGAGCACCGAGTCGATTCTCGCAGCGCTTCGGTTCGTGGGACTCCCAGGTGCCCTTTTCTCACCGTGGTTTTTTGGTTAGGAGGGGAACCCCCTACTGAAATAGACAGAGAAAAGGTTGGCGCCCTTACACCGGAGCACCTACCGAGTCGATTCTCGCGCCGATTCGGTGCGTGGGAAGCCATAAAGCGATTTGGCCGGGGTTGGTCTGACTCATGGGACTGAGACTCTGTGTGGTTTTAGGTTGGGTCTCTGTCGCTTTTGCGGTGGTACCCCTTGTTTTGGGGTGGGGGTCTGAATTGGACAAAAGGAAGAACCATCATTGTCGGAGGGTCCGCTTTCGGGTCGTGGCTTGGAATACACAAGCAACGCCCGGGTTGTTGTGACCAAACTACTGCTTCCATGTTTTCCCTTCTTTGTTTTAAGGCACAGTGGACAAAATTGATTTGAAGGGCGACCAGACCCTTGCCAACCAAACGGTGTTTGATACAGCGACAGGTGTCCTCTACCCGCAGATGTCCGATGGCATTCGGGACTGAGTCGGGGAGTTCTTGCGCATTGCTCGGGAGTAGTACAAGTTGGGAACCAGGTCTGTTTTTTTTTTTGGGGGGGGTCCGTTTTTTTGCTGGTTGTAAACAGGTTGTGGGATCAAGCGGTTTATCCCCACTTCTGTGATACAAGGGAATCTCCCCCTTTATATGGGGGTTAGTCTTTGGGAAGCCCTTTTTGTTGTATCACAGCAGTGGTTGTTTCCCACAGCCCTGGTTGTAAAGGGCAACCAAAAGGAACACCCACGAATTGTGGGGCCCCTTAAAACAGATACACAGTTATGTTTCAAGAGCCAACACTCTACGAGACGGTGTCAAAAGGGTCAAATGGAAACCAGCCCTTTTGAGGGGCCATAGGGAATAGCTTTGACAGCTTGTAACACGTGTGTGAGGCCCTCTGTGAGGCCCGTGAATATCATGATTAAATGTAAAAAGGCAATTAGAAACTGGTTGCACGGAAAATCCCTCATGCAACAAACACACATATTTTCTTAAACCGCCCTTCCCCTGATTGCCGGTTTAGATTGGTGGCTTCTGCATTTGCACCCCTGGCTTTTGTAGATGGGAAGCCATCCGCTATCTAACCACCAATCCAACACAAGTTAGAGAGAAGCTGACGTGGACATGTTTCAAAGGGAAGTGCATGGCAAACCACTTCCGAGATTGACCAATCTATTTTGGATCCACACCCACAAAACATGTATGGAATCAAGGGGTTTGCTGCCAGCCAAGGTGGGTCCCCAAATGAGATAATGTACGGAGGGGAAGCCCCACGTCTTTTTATCAGTTGGGGAGGATATCGAGGTGGAAAAAGGGTAGGCTTGTACCGTACAGAGGGGCCCAATGGAAAGCAGCTACCAGCTTTAACGGAGGTTCCCTATCCCAAGAAGCAGCCAAATAGGTTATCACACACTGGAACCGCTTTTGGGCAACCCCTTTTGTCTTTTTCACCAGCACGTGTTTCCTTGTTTGGCAACTTCTGTTGGGCACCTGGGCAAACCTTTAGCGAAGACGGTGAGATAGTCACAGGTCAGGCGAGGCATTAGGACGCCCAGAAAAGTTCGAGCTTCGAAGACTTTGGTAACCACTGAACCAAGTTTCTGATGTGTTTTCCCTCGATGGGGGGTTTTCCTTAGCGATTCCAGTCACCTGCATATAAAGGAGCAAGCGTGATTCCCTTCACCTGCACAGGGTTCCCAGGAACCAGCCTTTAGGAACATTCTTGGTTGCCTATACTACTATAGGGGTACCTGGGATCCACGGACAAAAGTAGCACCGTTTTTACCAGAAAAGTCTCTCACGGAACAGAACCTTTGACCTCAGAACCTGACTCGCGGTCCGGCTTCGTCTGATGAATGGGTTCATTCCCAATCCGAGTGTATGCGACATATTTACACATTCGCCAAGTCCACATGGGTCAGTTAGGTTGGTAGAAATATGTCCATATTCTCCGCATGGTCAGTCATAGGTTGGTAGACATGTTAGTAAGCACAATTACCTGCAGTCGGATTGTCTGGGATTTGATGCCTCAATGGGCATCCCTGAAATATGAGGCAAACATGAACCCGCTGGCGCACCTGTGGTTCTCAGTTGCGATCTGCCAATTTCGTTGGGGCATCTTCGCTGTGGTTGGCATGTTTCTTTAGTTTTAGGTGTGTTGGTTCTGTTCATTTTCAGTGGGGCTGCAAGAAACAATGTGTTTTGCTACCATACCAGGGGTTGGTCAGGTATTCTAGGTCCAATCATCATTTCCGGGCAAGTTGGGGCGGGGTCACTAAACTACTTCTCCAAGTCTTGGAACGGACATGTGTGTAGAGTCCTACCCATTGAACGGGCCACCCAAGTACTGGACTATACATACATACATATATATACATATATATATATACACATTATAGGGCCTACCACATATAATGGGGCGGGGTGCTTTAACGCCACGTTAAGTCATCATAAGACAATGACGCGCTGTGTCATTATTTGGCCCAAGGGTTGCAAGAAATCCACGACACGCACCGGTTGGGATGGTCTTGCATATTGTCGTTGCTCATGCCCGAAAACCATCATGCATCGGCCTTTCCCGGGCCCTTTGGTGGGCGGTAGGGTGACCCAACTGTTCAGTTGGTAGGTGGTTCTGCCGGGTTGAGGTCGCTGATCATAGCCATGAAGATGACTTCCATGGGAATCTTCGATGATTTGAATGGGCAACGATGCCGGCCCCATGAAATTTCACACCCAACTCAGTTGATGGCCGGAACGCAGAAACCATGTAGGTGATATAATGCATATACATATTATATATATATATATAGCTACATGTATATGCATGAAGAATCATACCAACATTTGACCCATTTGGAGGGAACATGTGAGTATAGTTTGTATGGAAATGAACCTGGGCTCGGCAAATTTGTGATTCATAGAGGAGTTCCCCCTTTTGCGAAATGGACCCGACCCCTTTGGGCAGCCCATGGAAAAAATGCGTAGGGGTGTAATGAGTGTCAGTGGGTAAAAGGGGGGGTAAAAACAGCAGTTGCATCCATATGGAGTCCTCGAGTTTCGAAGTGTTCCAACTAAGAGCGGAAGGTTAGGGACTAGCGGAAAAGGGGCGCTCTCCTGTTGGCTCACTTCCTGAGTTCATAAACTTTAGACTTTTTGGGAAGACCATTTTAGTGGTAAATGTAAAGTTTGGACTTTTTTGGGCCATCCACTCAGCAAGTGAGACTAAGAGCGGAAAAGAGGCGCTCTCCTGTTTCGTTAAAGGCCAAATGTGCCTCAGGAGATCGGCGAGATCTTCCACGTGCGGATGCGACTCTTGGAGCCTTCCGTGCCAGTGCAGCCGCTGGTGCAGAGGGAGGCGGGTGGAATGGCACCGGTTTCCAACCTGAGTTGGTGGTTTGCATTGACTGGGGATTTGGACCCCTTCTTGTTGAAGGATGGAAGGTAGCAACCAAACCACCAAACCAAGCATTTCCAGAAACATTTCCAGGAAGGAGTTGAAAACAGGCTGAAAAATGGTTGGAAGAGGGTGTGGCCTGGGGTCCTTGCACATTTGTCGCCCCTTTGGGCGGGTTTGATCTTTGACCGTGTAGTATATGCCCGCTCACCCATTTGGAGCGCAAATGTGTGTGTAGCTATTGCATACATGGAGTGGGTTCGGGACCAATTCAGTTCAAATGGAGCCTCCAAGCTTAGTGGCGTGGTTCTTTAACGGGCACATGCCAAGGACCCGAAACACACCACAACACCAGAAGGTCCACACGGGGCTTAACCAGAAACTATTTTGCTTTCGCGGGTTTGTGGGCTGCATGAGAGAGTGTTCAGCACACTTGCCGAATGACTGTTCCATCTAAGCCGGGTTACTTGGTTTTTGGTGCACTTGGTGACCCATAGTCAAACGACCTGTTTTGGCTACTGTACTGAGAGTGGGTTTAGAAAGCCACAAGTAGGATCTTCAAGCGCGGGAGCCATGACCGTGGCACAGCTATGCCTCGAAGACAAATGTACTTCATTGTACACTGCTACATGACTGAATGCGCAGCGACTCTACACATGCTGCCTCTTTGTGCTCCCCTGAACAGTATGAAGAACAAGCACAACAAGCTGAGCCCTCAAAGTGAGCATGTTTTGTTTGGTCAATTTTACTTGCGCGTGGCTTGCCTTTCGACCTTTGTCTAGAGGGTCATGCTAGACTATGTTTGTGGGAACGGGGCCGAGGCCTATTTTCCATCGCAAGGGAACCCCCTTCAAACAAAGTAGTCATTGGGATCTGGGTGAGTTATAACCACCTCACACGACCGAATTCACCCCAAATAGTGTTTTTTGTGGGGAACGGCCCCCCAACCACCTTATTTCAGACTGGTGAAGTATTGCAATTCAGCCAGATTGGGATGGGAGTCCCACTGCAACATCACAGAAATCCTCGTTTCCTAGAACCTTGGAATGGACCAAGTCAATTCAGTGAAAGGTGTGTGACATGTATTGGGGCCTTTGGGGGACAGAATTTAGGTGGACAGTTTTGTCCACCAATCAAAGACTGAATTTGTAGATCCACATATGAGCCCATACCCATTTTGGACCCTCTGGGGGCTTATTGTGTACATATGAACCCCTACCCACTTTGGACCCTTTGGGAGCTTCACGCATACACGCAGCCTTTGAACCAACCGCTGTTGAGGTTTGTTGCCCATGGCCAAAGGATAAAGCTTCACTGCCAGGAGGTTCTGGGGGAGCGCGGCATCTTCTCGCTGAGTCGAGTGGCACCCTGGCCACAGTGCCGGTTTTGCTTCCCTTTTGGGAGACTAGGTCTCCCAGTAGTGCCCTTTTTAACCGATTCCTTTTTTGGTTGGAAGGGTTCCCCTGCTCAAATAGACTACAGAAAAAGTTGGTACCCTTCTAACCTCTCTGCTGGAGGACCTAGGAGAGGACTTCCCTTTACTTGCTGGTGCTCAGGAAGGGAATGCCCCTATAAACCATCCTGCAAGGGAATACCCTTCCACATTCCCAAAACCGTCAAGGTCATTCCCTATCGCACCGGCCAGTTTCTTAGCGGTAAACCCTGGTTGCATGTTTGCCCCCTTTGTTTTAATGGTGGCAACTGCACCCCAGGGCCCCGGTTTGGAATCGCAAACAATCCATGCATGCGAACTATATACACACAAGACTTGCCCTCCAAATAGGTCGGTTATGTTGGTATATTTTACCTTCAGTCGGATTGTTTCGGCTTCAACATCAACCAGCAAAATGAGTGCCCCTTTTGTTCCTGGGGAAATCCACTGGTCCAAAGATGCAGAGTCTACTGATTGAAACAAGCATCAACTCCTTTGCCACTTCGTGAGTTTAACTTATTTAACACTTTTTGGGAAAAGTTCATTTTAGTGGTAAACAAAACAAACGTTTGGCCTCTTCTTTGGCCAGTCCTCTCAGGAAGTGAGACGACTTTGGGTAGCCCGCAGATCTGGGCAGCTTCTGTTTGATCCTCTCCGCTTTGAGGGGCCTTGTCAGCTCATCCCACCTTGCCTGTTGAACCACCTGCCACCCTAAAATTCCCCAGACATGCACAAAGTAAACCAAATTCCTTTTTGGGCAGGGCGTTTTTCAGGGAAGTCGAAAAGCTGCGCTAAGGCTTAGAAAGGCTCTTTTTGCCTGGCTATGAAACCCCGTAGTTCCGGTGAACATCCCAATCCAACCACTAAAATAGGTTCTAAAATGGGTGGTGAATTCACCGAAAACCCCACAATGGGATCCCATTGGTGTTGACCCACGGCCACCTGGGTCTGGGTAGATTGTTGTTTTGAGGGGAAGTCGAACAGCTGTACTAAGGCTCAGAGAGGCACACGTTCTTCCCCTGCTTGGTAGAGTCGGGGGGATTGGTTTTTCTCCCTGAGGCGCCCGTGGTGGATGTGGAGATGCCCGCACGGGAGCACATGAGAGCGACTTGGCACAGAGGCCTGCCGCACTGACGTGGGTGCCTGAAGGCTTCTTTGGGTGGACAGGATCTTTTTTTGGTTCTTCTTTTTTTTTCCAATTCATTTCTTTACCTATTTATTTTTCTGGCTATGAAGCTTGGGAAGCAACAGAGCCCTACTTGCTTCATGGCAGGTGGACAGGAATGTTTTCGGGCAACTGGGTGAGTAGAATGTTTTTGAAGGGCACCCAGTATCCGGCTTTTGCAGGGGATATCACAGGAAAGCACTCATTTTGGAGGACATCCATCGTCAAATTACCTCTTTACTGTGGTTGTCGGAAGGGTAATCACCCTGGTAAGGATCTTAGGGCAACCACGAGAAGGCTTGAAAGTGGTTGTAACCATGGTACATATGTTTCCAACATAGAAATCCGAGGGCCCGCAGCTCATGCAACGAGGTAAGGATGTGCCAGTGGTTTTCATAGCAGAGATGTTCTTCGCCTCAGCAGTCTTATGGCAGGCCTCCAAAACCCTCCCGTGAACTGGAATGAGTGGAAAGAGGGTGAACAGCTTGCTGGAACATAGATCGATTTCTCTGGGGTATCTTCGTTCAACAGTTGCCCTATCTATGTTTCCAAAAGGGCACACGCGAAGCTCCCTCTTTCATGAGCGCTTTGGGAACCAAATCTGTTCAAGACCGTGGATGTTCAACTGCAGAAGGTTGGACCTACGGTGATTCTAAGTGAAGTCTTCGCCCTGCTTCCCCACTTACTTATCCATGCAAAACCAAGCGTAGCCCGAGCCGGTTGATCAACGTGTCCCAAAATATTGAGCGATTTCCTTCGGCTCCCCTTTTAACAGCAACCGAGAAAGGGTACCTGAAGCCTTAAGTAAAAACTTCGCCTCACGCCGAAGTCAGTCAAGCTCAGGAATACTCCCTCTCCTCAGAGACCTCGAACTCTGACAGCCCGCGGCAGAAGCCGCGCTCAGAGCTGGGAGGTGAGGTAGATGGATGAAACACTTGGAGCCACAGATGGGCCCTTTGGTATGGCTGTGGGTCCAAAAATAGGGTAACCCCAAACTGGAACTCTGGTAAATGGAAACATGGACTGAAATCTGCGGTCCCCTGGTGGTTTAGTTTTGACCCTTACCCGTGTCTAGCCCCCAAGGTTCTCAGCATTCGATTCGGGACTGTCCTTTTGCTTCCTGTGGGCTTTGATACGCCCAGAGCATTGCTGCTTCCTTGCCACCCGAGTGAGTCTGCCAGCCTCAGTTAACAGTTTTCAGTCATTAGACATCAGTATTGTGTTGGTGCCTTGGACTTGTCCTCAGACATGATCTGAGCAACAATGTTGACCCTTGAATACACCCATTCTTATAGACGGGTTGTTTCCTGCAAAAGTCATGAGTCCTCACTAAAAGCGGACACCCTATTCATCAACCAGGGGTTCATCAATCTGGGGTTGACATTCCTGTATACTTGTTGTGTTTTCCTATTGCTTGGTGATTCTCCTACGTGATGTTGAGGTCTCCGGGCTTCAGCATATGGCTGGCGTCGGCTCTTAGCCGAGACTCTGAATTGCTTTGAGTTGAAATGCGGCTTTGTTGGCGCTACCAGGGCTTCAATCACAAGAAGGGTTGTGGGACACCTTAAACCAAACCGAGTCACGATCAGGGTATACTGTTTGTGTATGTGTTTAGGCTCTTGCAGTACTGAGCTGGGTATGATGTTTTAATCGGGAACGCGAAAGTGTGGACATCAACGTGGGGGCTATGTCCAACAATCTTTCACGCTGTTTTCCATTGAAACTCATTTTGTCTTTTTTGGGGGCTGTTCAACGAGGGGAAGTCAAGAAGAAGCCACGTGTGTGTCTGTGTGTGTGTGTTTTTTGGGGGGCCTCATGTAGTTTGAGAGCAATCCATGGAGGCTCATCTAGTTTGGGGGGTCTTTCTTTTGGATGGAAACGCCTAGGGGAAAGCCGAGCATTTTCATCCCCAGATTTGAGCCGCGGTGAAGACGTCGCCAGGCATTTGCTGCGAGTGCTGCCACGAGTGGTCGAAGGGAGCACTTTGTGGCAGCTTTCCCAACACGCACACGGCGAACCAGTTCTTTACACCGAAGGCACGGATTTGGCGATTCGCGATTCGCCTCGTCGAGACCTCCTCTTGGATTTTTAAGTCCGGTCAAAGTGTGCAGTCTATTCTCCATTTGGGAGGGACATGAAACTCACCAAGTTTGCAGCACCATGAAAACCAGGAGACTCACAAAAAGAATGCATTTGACCCATTTACTTTGGAGGGTGTCTGATTGCGTAAGAACTTTCGCGAAACCGTCGGATTCTTTGGCTTGGATAGGTTCGTGCGGTTGCGATTCTTTCCGCGGATCAGGTCTGGGCCAACTTCTGCCGCTTGGGCCGGGAGTTGTCGTCCCCCGCCATCGCCGCGCTGACCAACGCCCAGATGGCGGAGATCAACGCGCGTCGGGCGCGCATGACCCCGTGAGACGGCGAAAGCCACTGGGCAGATCCCCACTACAAACCCAAAAAAGTGAAAACTTCCCCACTTCCAGGGATCCATCGTTTCCGACGCCAAGGGACCGATGGCTGAAAACCATGGGAAACCCTTTAGAATGAGTACCACTCATTGAGCCCCTGTCCCAATAAAAACTTGAATTATAACTTACGCAGACAACCACACAAATGATAGGCCAGACAAGGCGCTGGCTCGCGAGGTTCCTTGCGGCTAAATTTCACTGCACGAGTGTGACACAGGGGTCCGTACATGTCCCTTGAATGTTTAATGCTGTGTGCAAAGTATTGCAAAGTATGTTTTTTGTGGATGATGTTTACAGGGGACTTGTCAGGAACCCGACTTATCCGCGAAAGTCTCCGGCTAGGCAAAATTTATGCTTCAGCCAAGCTCCGTCAAGACAGCGATCACACGTCAGCGTCATTTCGGGGTTTGGTCGCCGCTCACGACATTGGCAAAAGACCAGGTTGGACAGGCGCGATCGCACGCGTGCTGCAGAAAGGTGCCCGGCATGCAGTGGCAGTCAGATGAAGTCCACAAGCATAGGTGTCCTTCTTGGTTGCTTCGGCAGAAAACAGATGGCCCTGGTTGACCTGGTTGCTTCATAATCTACCAGGGCCATCTACTCTCCCGAAACAAACACCTATGATAACCTTTGTTCACAAGCTCTACCAAACATCATTCGACCTTGCAACTCGCGCGATTTTGGAAGAGTGATGGTTTTGCTCGGGTTTCTTCGATTCGGGAAGCTGGTTTAGAGGACCCGTATGACGACTTCGAGTAAAGGTGCTTCAGCTTGCACCCATCAGGACAATCCAAAAGGACGCCATTTGGGTACGTCGTTTTAAGGGGACCCCAACGTGGTGGTTTTCCTGTTGGTTTTCCTTTAAAACTGAGCAAACGGCGGTTCCCTCCCAAAAAAGCAGAGACATGTGTGATCGAAGCCATCCAAGAGGTCGCCCAATCCTAGTTCCATTTTAGCTTTTTCGTAGGTTGCCAAGGGAACCGCCCTTTAAAAACCCAATGGACACTAGCTGCCTGTACTGGCAACTGGGATTTGATGCTCAGGGCCACTCCTCAGGTGCACGCAGGACCAGCCAAGTTCGAGTTCGGAGACGACGAGTTCGTCGATTGGGTGGATGGCCAGGCAGGAATTCGTGAGCAAAAGGTCCATGGCAACTTTCCAGCTTGGTCATTTCTGAAGGTCGGTTTGAAAGGAGCAGAAAACGACACATGGCATGTTGAGGGGTTCCTCTGTCCATTCCGAAGGTTCATGGCAGAATGGCACTAACGTGTGGCTCACAGCGCTACCAGGTTGAATAGATCTTTGTGTCCCAAGTGGCTTTCCCAGGAAGCCATGCAACACGGCAGGAATTATGTTTGTTTCAGGCACGGAAAGGCTTTTTCTTGTTTCTACTCAATCACAGACAATCCGACTGTAGGCAATATTTACCAACAGAACTGACCCCAATTGAAGGGTAGATGTGAATAAATATTGCATACATGGATTGTGTGGGAATGTTTTGACGAACTTGTCCTTGGGAAAGCCCCGTAACCCCTGAACTTTTGTGTTTTTTCCGCCTCTTTTGGTTGGTTCAATGCGCTGCGCGTGTTTTTTGAGCAAACCTTCCGTCAACCCCCATCGAGGTTGGCTTTTCGAGTGGACCCGCACTTTCCGGACACACTTGGCCCAGTGATGAGCCGAGTGCCTACGGCTGTTCCGAAAATGACATGTATACTATATATATATATATACACCCTTCGACCAATTAACATGGAACCTGACAGGGGGGTCCCTTTAGGAAAATGGTCTTCCAGGACACCCCTGTCAGGTTCCATGTTCATTGGTGGGAGGGTAGAGGACCCAACACGGGAGAGCATTGGCAGTCTACCCCTGGGGTCTTCGGAGCAAGCCCGTGACCGCAAGGCTTGCACTGCTCGAAGCTCTACCTGCATGTCATCTTCCATTTGCTGAAATGAATATTTATTATTACTCCTTGTTGGTGTTGAAAGGAATTTATCACTACTGGCAATATTCTTTTTCCAGGGGTCTTAAGCAAATGGAAGTCATGGAAGTAGCAATGGTCACAAGTCCCCAAAGTTTTGGTGGCTGCCTTGTTTTTCTTTTGGGGCATCCACTTTTTTGCCAGGGAAAGGCAACGGTCGATTCCTCCAGTCTAAGATGGCTACCATGACCCAGGGTAAATGGGGGGTATATAGCCTGTACGTAGTGGCAATACAGTGGCTGTACATCCCTTTGACCCCCCTGGTGAATGGTAGCGAACCATCTTAGCTCCAAAAGGCAGTTCCCGAATCGTGTCGATGGAGCCGCAGGCCATGCTGTACCGGATCAAGTTTGGAGAGGAGGGCTGCTCGTACCAGAACAGGCCGGTCCTTCTGCGCCGTTTGTTGCTTCCATTTGCTTGAATGGACAAAATCTTGCACCACCGTTCAGAAACCCTGGAATGATGAGTCGCCTGTAAGCACCAACAAACAATGGTTCCAATTCTTTCAAAGTGGTGCAGGATTTCGTCCATTCACAGTATGCTTGATTTGTCCCCTGGTGAAGAAGGTTTTATTTTCTCCTGCACTGTTTGGTTTTGAGGGGATCTATTCGCTACTGGAGGTGTTTTTTTCCAGGGGACGTTGATATTTTTGAAGGGTGCTTGCGCAAAGCACAAGCTGATTTAGAGGGTTTCAACTTGTAGCTCAGTTGGGCTTTTGGATTCTTTGAAGGGACGTGAAAGTGAAAGCTCGCTTTTCGTGTGCCATGAATGATGGACCCAACAACACATCGCGGACCCCAAACTACCCCTCACGCTATTGAGGTGGCTCGTCTTGTTTTGAGGGTGGCCTCCTTGGAGTTGTAAAGTGAAACCCCCAGGAAGCAATTCAATCTCCGGGGGCCTGGTCAACCCCTTTCTCATTGATCTAGTCCATCGTAAGGTGTCCTATGGGAACCATGACCATGACTTACCCAACCTGTGTCAAAGGCACAATACAAACTGATTCCAAGAAGGCATGTTTCACTCAACATGATTAGGGTGACCACCTGGGCCAATTCTGATCTTGCCTTTCATGGTGAAAGCTTACACAACCCATGCAGGAAATAAAGACCACCATTTGACCTGTTTGGAGGTCAATGGAAGGGGAAGTATTACCTTCATGGATGGTGTAGGAAGGGTAGCCCAAATCCGGTCGACATTCTGGGCTGACCAGGTGGCTGGACACCTGGAACCACCGCATGCACCGCGAGGCCTAGCTCGTAGCTCTGGTTGCTTTCTGATTCGCCTGTTCGGATGGCTGGCTTACCTAAGGCTCAACAAGGGCTACCCTCCAAAAAGACAAGGGCTCTGAATTTTGAAGTTGGCGCCCGAAGTTGTTTTTTTGTTTACTTATTCTTCTTTTTTTAACGTTTTCTTGCAAACAAGAAGGGGGTACCCTTGAACAAAACACGTGTTGTTGGACTTGGTACTCGTACCGATCTCGTGGAGTTGCTTGCAGGCCAAGAGGAAGCCACGTTCTGTGATCTCCGTCGGAGGAATGTGTGGGGTTGAACTGGCATAGGGCCCTGCTGTTATGCATGGGGCGCTTGAGCTTCTTCCCGTTCCTGGTACTCCCGTTCCTGGTACCACCTTTTTGTGGTGTCGAAACGAACGCCACCTATACTAGGTCCCCCAGTAGTGCCCTTTTACCTGTTCTTGGGAGAGGGTTCCCCTACTAAAATAGACTGCAGAAAAACGGGTACCCTTATTCTACCCTCTCTACTGGAGGACCTTTCTTGTTTTGGTTTTGTTCTTTTTTGCTGGTGGGAGGGGTGACCCAAGAGCTCTTACTCTTGGGTCCGATTCCACCTGTTTTGTGTCGGAAAGGGGTTGAATAGGTGGCTTCGTGTTTACACATTTGAGTCATGGGACTTTTCAGGGGCGGTTGGTTTGCTGGTTGGTTGGCTCGTCGGTTTGGTCGGTCGGTCGGTTCGTTGGTTGGTTGGTTTGGCGAATCGCCTGGTGGGATCCACGAAAGGGATCTTTCGTGCACATACCCCAGGTCCCAAACAATCCGGGTTAAACGCTGGTAGTATACATATATATATATATATATATGGTACCCCCCCATGGACCCATATATATACATATACATAAACATATATTATCTACTGGATTGTCTGGGGTGAATTACCCCTTCACCTGTAGCTTGTGATTGCACTTCACCCACTTGGAGGGTACAGGTGTGTAATTGTTTGCATACATGGATTGTTTGGGCATGTTTGATTATACTCCACATACGTCACGGGTCAAAGTGACCCCGCTGATTTTCGTTCTTCTTTCCATTTACCAGGGTTCCCAAATTGGGGCTTGCCCTATTTTCGCACACCCCTATTTGGGGAAATCAGTCCTCCTGTTCATTCACTAGGGTTCCATTTTGGGGCTTGCCCCGTTTTCCCACACCCCAAATTGGGGGAATTCGAAGTGAAGACATCGCCCATGAAGCGAAGCCAGCCATGTTCGGGGTGATGCCCGGGGTGATGCCCGCATGAAAATCTCAGCCGCGAGGCCGGCCGCATTGCGGTGCGCGAGACCTGCTCCAGGCAAGGGAAAAAAGTCAGACGTCGAATCCGGATGCCCGCCTCATGAGAAAGGATCCGGCGGGGAAAAAAACATATATATATATATGCATATATATATATATATGAAAAAAAGCGGAAAAAAGAAGAAACAAAAAACGATGGCAGGCAGTCGTTGCTTTTGCTGCCTTCAGATGTTGTTCTTATTGTTTTGGCCATCTACAAAATCTCTTGGGGCAACTGGACCGATGCAGCCGGCCAGGTGGTCTGTTTGAAACTTGAAGGGGCTTTCTGGGGCCAGTGGGTTGCTTCAAGCCGTTCCGACAAGATCAGATCACGACGAAGATTTGGATTCTTAGGTGTCCGTTTTTGGTTGGCTTGGATCGAAACAGATGGCACAGGTTGAGATAGTTGTTGTTGTTTTTCCATTTAACAGGGCCATCTATTTCACCAAAAAGGACACCTATGCTTGGATTGGCCTCCTTTGTGCCTTTGGAGCACCCCCCATTCACTCAGAGCGCTTTTTTGGTTTGCGGGTTGTTGAGGCAGGTGAAGCAATCAAATGACAAGCTGCGCGACCGCGCCACGCGTGTAAGCAGCACCCGAACCCCCGGTGGCTGTTTTTTGTGTAGGTGGGTCTACAGAGGCACGGGACCACCCAGAAGCCACAGAAGAAGGTGGCTCTACTACCTGGTTTCCTTGGGGTTGCCTACATAAACCTTTATATCTATCTAATCTTTACGGCTATGTGCTAACGGATCTTTCGACTTTAAACCTTTTGGCTGAAACAGGACGGAGTTTCCGAATTGGACCCACAACAAGTTAAGAACTTTTTGCAGAAGCGTTGCAGCAATCAAGCAAGTGGAACCAGCAGTCAATGAGGTTTGGGCTTGCGACTGCATGTTGACGGCTCGAGTCCTCAGGCCATCGCTGGGGTCTTTCTGGGAGCGGTTCATGTATCTCTTCAGCCCGCCCAACAACGAGAACGGCAACCTGCACATCTCCCAGGCGCGCCTGAAGCCA